>JAEIFJ010002131.1:0-600000 GCA_018903435.1 Leucophenga varia | reverse complement strand
GAATGACTGACTGCTTTGTTCGTTTTCGTTGGTTTTTGTTGTTGTAATGTTTCATTGTAATTTTTTTCTCCATTTTTTTTTTTTTTGATTGTCTCTTCTCAACAATGTATATTATACGAGTGTATGATATATGCACGTAAGTGATTGATTGAATGCATTAATAAAGCTGCAACATCAACAAAAACAACAAAAACAACAACAACAAAAAGAGCAAACAAACATAATGTCGCATAAATTGTGCTTGCGTGCAGTAAATATTTGACTTAAAAAAAATATAAAAATTCCAAATGAAAGAAATATTTTCCATGAGAAAGTGTATTTCCGATGTTTAAACCGACTCTAAGATGCACTTCGCAAAAGACTGTGTTAAAAAAAATTGCCCATTTAAGCCAAAAAACTATGGACAGACACATCATGTAATTTTATTAGATGACGTATTCCGCTACTGTCTCTTTCTAATTTGATAACAAATTTTGTTGAGTCTGCATGTTATGGTGAATTTATTTAATTTCACCTTATAAATGTCAATATTGATTGATTTTGAACAAACAGATGATAAAAATATATAAAAAATATTATTTTTTTTTTTTTATAAAAAAATTTTTTTAAAAAAACTCATCTCTTTCTCAAAATTGCTCGTACTCTGCTCACCTGTCGTGGTGAAATTAAATACAATTCACCACAAGCTAAGTTGTCAAATTTATGTAACCAAAAATTTCCTGATATAATTGCACCATGGGACAGACAGAAGGAAAAAATTTTATTCTAGTTGTTGTGAGTTAGAAAAAATTTAAAAAAAATTAAATTTGTTGAAAATCCTTTCTTAAAATACTTTTACGTTTCTGAGTTGTAGCAATGATGTTGTCTTCTATTGACATCACTTAGAGGTGTCTGGTGTTTTTTTTTTTTTCTCCAGACAGCTTAAGAATGGAGTAATCTTCTGGTTAAATAGTTTCTCAAATATATATTTAAAAAACATATATTTTGATTTAGATTTATACAATTTATAGCTTTTTCGATCTATCTATTGTATGGTGTGATCATTTTTAATGTAAAATTCGAGGATATTGTTGTCTAAAAATTTTAGATTTTTTAAAAAAATAATATCCTTTTTCAAATACTGATATCTTTGGTTCTGATCCTCATGATTATAACAAAATATAACAGCGTCATTTTAATCTATTAGACTAAATTAGGCACTAACTTCCGCTGGCATATTGTCTACGCAGTTCACTTATCTTTTTTTTTAATGTTACATATCTTATATTAAAATGAATATACCATTTACATTTCTCAAATTAAAAAAAAAAAAAAAAAAAAACTCTTTAGTTAAGTTATGAGCGGAAATACTTATGAAATTCCATGACATTTCTGATTGGCATGAACTTGATTTCGCTGTTCCCTGTTCGCTGCTGGTGGTGCATAGCATCTTTATTTTCTTTAATTTTGAATCGTGTATGAACATTGCATAACTTTTGCATTATGTCAGAAATGTGTTGTCAACAACAACAACAACAAAATAATAATTTTTCAACGATTTGTTGCGCGCATTTTTCACTAAATTTCCAATTAGCATTTGCTGCATCATGCACATTTTTACAAAAAGATTGACAGATTTTATACAATTTTGCAAAACATAAAAAAAAACCGCTAATATGAAACTCAAAACAAACAAATTGATTAAATATCTGTCCGTCTGTCCGTCTGTCCATCTGTCTGTCTGTCTGTCTGTCTACCTATATATTGTACATATAATGAGCTAGTAATAATACCAATAAGAAAGAAAATGATTTCTGTTTTTCGCTGTTTTTTTTTTTTTTTCATATTTTTGCTGATTGGCAAAATTAAATATCAATTTGACCAAAAGGAAAAATAGCAACAAAATTACTACAAATGAGGAAACTATGTACAAAACTACAATTAAGAGAAAAATTGGAAAATATTTGCATTTGCGAAAATACCTAAAATCAATAAAACAGAAGAAAAGAAAAAAAGGAAAAACTATACGAGTCATTTAAAAAAAAAAAAAATTTTTTTGAAATTCAATTTAACAATGAATAATCACAACAAGGCGAAATATGTTGGCAGGGCCGAATTTAGGGAAGAGCAGTCGGGGCAACTGCACCGGGAATCTCCACAAGAAGGAGCCCCCAAATATGCCAATTTTGACGGGTCAGTAACTTTTACGTTTTTACTTTCAAATACAATATAATATACTAAGAATACTTGCTTACTTGCCTAAAAATACTTGCTATCGAAATATCAGAAAGCCTGGATTAAAAGTTTCCATTTACAATCAATTTTCGATTTGATCGAGCATTTCAGTGGTAATACTTTTTTTGTTATGTATAATCTGTACCCAGCGAAATAAAATAAGTATAAAATAATCCGAAAAAGGTTGACCCCAAGCTCATCTTTAAAACTTTTCGCTTCTTCATCGATTAAAAAGCTTTCAATTTAGACCCTTGCCTTGGTAATGAGCTCATATTTTATATCTTTAATAGACTTATATAAAAAAACAAGTTTGAAAAAGACCAATCTAAGTAGCTTTTTTAAATACCGCATCCTTGAAAATCAAAATTTCAAAGCTACTTCTCCGAACATTGAAAATACACTAAGAATTTATGTACTGGGTTTTAATGATCTCGAATTGCATTGGAGAGCGCTCGTATTCAAAAATTATAATTATAGAGAATAGTTTTGGGAACGTTGATGACACAAACCGGCTATCGAAGTCAACCTCTACTTAGTATTGAAAGTAATTAACTCCGGGAACTAGATTTTAGCGAATTCATTGAAAAAAGCACTTGGAATTTTCATTTGGCAAACATTATTTGTATTACTAGATTAGCCTGCTGCAGTAATCTGCATGAAATTTCGATTGACAGATGCATAAATAAACTTTGCGAATATTAAAATTGCGAATATAGAGCGAATATTATGCGAAGGTTATGCGAATGTTAAGCGAAATACTATGCGAATATTATGCGAATATTATGCGTAATGTGAATACTAAGCGAAAAATATGCGAATAATATGCGAATATTATGCGAATATTCTGCTTATTTTATGCAAATATTATGCGAATATTATGCGTAATATTATGCGAATATTATGCGAATATTCTGCTTATTTTATGCGAATATTATGTAAATACTAAGCGAAAAATATGCGAATAATATGCGAATATTATGCGAATATTATGCGAATATTATGCGAATATTATGCGAATATTCTACAATAATTTTATGCAAATATTATGTAAATATTATGCGAATATTATGTGAATACTAAGCCAATAATATGCGAATAATATGCGAATATATATGCGAATATTATGCGAATATTATGCGAATATTATGCGAATACTATGCGAATATTATGCGAATATTGTGCGAATATTATGCGAATGTTATGCGAATATTATGCGAATATTGTGCGAATATTGTGCGAATATTATGCGAATAATATGCAAATAATATGCGAATGTTATGCGAATACTACGCGAATATTATGCGAATACTTGGCGAATATTGTAGGACTATCAAATTTATGCATCTTTTATATGTTTTAAAGTGCTCAGATATTTTTTTTTTGCAGTGTAAACGCATTGTTGCATAAAACAAAAATGCTAAATATGACAAACGATGCTATTTTGTTTTTTTCTTTTTTTCTTCTTTTTTTAAAACTTTAATTGGAAAGATTTGTTGACTTGTTGCTCGCATTCGAATTGGACACGAATTTGGTTATTTGAATGTCGTTTTGGTATTTATTGTTGTTGTAGCTACTCATTTGCCTAAAACGTTTAAAATTAACGATTCAAAAACAAACAAAGTAGCAAACGTAAAAGAAGCGATATAAAAATACGTATGTGTGTAGTAAAAACGTGTCGACAATGGTCGCCGACCTGCGTTCAAGCAAAACAAGTTGAATTATAGATCAAAGCGTCGCTTTAGACTTAGTTGATCAACAAACAAAAAAAAAAAAATTTTATTTGAATCGGCTCAAATTGTTCAACTTTAATTTGTGCGTGTTGCATGCGTATCTAAAGTTGAATGCTTGAGTCGAAGTTTAAATTTAAACGCATGCGTGCCTGCGTTCGTGCATGAGCATCCACAAAAAGGCAATGAAAATTAAATAAAAAATAAAAATAAATAAATTTACTTTTAAATGTTCGAAAAAAAAAAAGAAAATAAAAGTTACTTCACATTATCAACTACAAAACAAATAGTTGCCATTTGCCATTGTTGATTGTATTTATGCTGATAATGACATTGCTGTCGATGACCAGGCAAATTTTTTTTTTATATTTTTATGTTGAAACTCTTTCATTTAAAAATGAAATTATATTTTCAATTCATGAAAATCAAAAAATAATGATAATTTTATTTTTTTTTTTGTCCATAATAAAATCATTTCAAGGTCAATGTTGTAGCATTTTTCGTTTTTATGCTAACATAAAAGTTTTATTTATGTATCTTTTATCTTTTTTCATTTGTGTTATTAGCACACGAAAAAAAAAAACATTTTTATATAAAAGTATCTAGTCATGTTTGCCAATTTCCTTTCTGCAAAAATACTAAAAGGAAACAAAAAACAACAACAAAAAATAAATCATTAAGATTTATGTAGATATTCACGCATTCGTTCATTCATTCATTCAGTAATTTAGTCATTCATATACAAATTTAACTCGCACGTTTTTCTAATTTTAAAACGAACTCATTTTCGCGATCTTTTTTCTTCTTTTTTTTTTTAGAATTGGCCTTAAGCGTTTTCATTTTCGACTTTTTTTATTATTTTTGGGCAGCTTGATTAAACTGTAAATGTAAATCTTGACTTCTGTTTTAAGATTTTATGTGACAGCATCACACATCATTAAAAGCAGCAACAAGAACAGCAACAAAGCGGTTACTCAACCCAAATATTTTTGTTGTTTGCTGCTTCAAAAAAAAAAAAAAAAAAAAAAAAACAAAACAAATAGCTTTAATTCAACAATAAAAAAGAAGAATACAATAAGAATTAATTCAATACCTAAAGAAAAAAAAGATCTTGGACAGATAATTCTTTGAAATATTGTGTTATAACCAGGGCTGCAAACCACTAAAACGCTGGCTCGGTTCACTAAAAAATTATTGAGGATGTTTATATCAACTTTTTTATCTTACGTTGTTTTATTTTTTGCCCGCATTTTTAAGACCCCATTAAGTATAAATATTCTTGATCAGAACGACGAGACGAATTAAGTCTTCCAATATCCATCCATCTGTCCGTCTGTCTATTTGTTGCGAGGTGATTATTTCGCTTAGTTTGAAAGATTTGGAGAAGAAAGTTAAAACATAAGCTTTCTCCATGCTAGACAGTTTGTATGTTAAATTAAGAATGCCACGCCCACTCTGAGTTATGGCCCCCATAAAAATGTTTGAGTTTTTTCATGAAAAAGTTATTATTTATGAAAGTATTCATTTCAACTGTTCTAATGTTATCCAATATCAAAACGAATGTGCCACGCCCTTTTAGGTATAGCCCACTTACAATTTTATCGATTATTTTCGAGTTTTTATATAGAAAATAGTTGTTATTTTTGAATGTTTTCACTCTAAATTGGGTAATCAAAACACTTCGAATATCATCCAATGTCAAAACCAAGGTGTCACGCCCATTTTTCGGTATAACCCATACAAACTTACCGCCAATTTTTAGAACTTTTGTATGAAAGTAGATATTATTTATAAAATTGGGTAAAAAACACTTCTTAGTCATCCTATCACACTACTGATACAATTAAGATCGACCCACTATAACATATATCCCCCCATACAAATTCACCTCCCATTTTCTGATATTTTCAAGAATATTATTGTTATATTGACCAAACTTGAGTTGTGTCGGACCATCAACTCCCGCACATCCCTTCTCAAAATTTTACCTAAGTCGCTGATGATCATAAATAAATAATTGATTCGTGTGACGGGTATTTGAGCTTCGGTTTTACCGAAGTTATCTTTTTCCTTGTTTTTAAGTCGCATATGTAGGGGGAACCGACGATTTAAAACAGTACACAGAACACCTTAAATTTTTTAACCACTTCTCTTGTGTTTCAGTCATCATTATCAAGTTCTTGACTGCTTCTAGACTTCTGAAACATTTTGAATATTTGATATTGTAAGATCTTAAATAAAAAAATATTCTTTTTAATCAAAGTAATAGTGAACCCGTTCAAACCAAACCACTTGTTCAATTAACTGGTTTGAACTCAGCTTTACAAACATTTTCTCTTTGAAGAACTGGTTCGGACCAAACTCAAAAAGTACTGCGGTTCGATTTAAAAATCGGTACGGTTCAAAACCAATTTGCAGCCCTGTTTACAACTTTGGACATTTCTTTGTAATTTTTTTTCTATTATCTGAAAGGAATTTTCAAAGTCTGAAGCTGAATTATGAAAGATCCAATCAACACAAATGTCGTCTATGTTAAAATTAATATTTCTAAATAAAATAGAAGAAGGTTGAAATATTAGTTCTATTGTATTATGCTGCAAATGGACCATACACTCATACAAATAAGCCGAAACGAATGCGTATAATAAAATGCAAATGCGAATATCAAGGAACTGTGAATTTTTTCCATCATTCCACTTGTTCCACATCCGTGGTTTCCTGTATTCCGCGTTCATCACTACATCTGTTAGAAGCACTATTGTAGTAAATCAGATGTACCAATTTGGTGTTACTAAATTATATAAGCATAACATTAAAATTATTTATGGAAATTGGTTAACTCTAAACATATTATTCAACACACTTCACATTATGTGATTTTTAAAAAAAAATAAATTTAGAGGTGACACCGAAAACACTTCCACAGAATTTTGGCGAGTCTTACATTTTATATAGAGTTGTAAGGTATCATTTTCAGTTTTGAATTTTAGAAATTAAAAATATTTTTAAAAATTGGCTACCCTATAAAATCAATGACAACTCTCGAAGTTCCATGGTGTAAATTTTCAAGTATTTACACCAAAATTCTGAGATTTCGGTGTTACAACTGATATATTTTTTACTCAAAGTATTTCTTTTGGAAACTCATACGGCAAATATTTAGCTAAATGGACAAATGAAAGAACCGGTTCGTACCGAGTCTGCCCGTTTTAAAATTCAGTCGTAAGCAGGAATCTTCATTGGTAAGTTATTCGGTACTCCTATATTCAAACAATTTTTTGCCATTTTGTTATTTTTTTATTTAAAATGACCATCTAAAATTTCCATTTTGCTTTTATAAAATTTGATCAGAGTTCCAAATGATTTGCACTTCATATATTGTACAAGCATATCCCTATCGAGTGGTTTGATTTTTTTTTTTTTTTTTTTGCGCTGTTGCTGCTTGTCATGTTCGAGACTTGCAAATATGTACTTCAATCATGAAATATAACTCACAATCAAAGTATATACACAATACAATAATGTATCTACAAGTATCTCGATAGTATTTATGCCATTGAACATAACAGCAACAAAGCAACAATTTAAACAATCTTATCTAATCGCTTTTACTTTTGCAAAAAAAAAATGATTTGATCACATGCAGATTTTTCAAAGTCAATTGCGGCACGCCAACTTTTCATAAAAAAACTTATTATTATTATTTTTTTTTTAGTATCTAAACAACAACAGCAGCAATATTTGATTACAATGAGCAAATTTTTGTTAAAAAGTAACAACAAATTTATTAGTTCTAATAAATATATTTATTGCAAAATCATTTAGATTTTTATTAATTTATGAGTTGCTACTTTTTTTTTTTTTTTTTTTTTTTGACAATCGAAGTGAATATTAAAACCTTTGACCCCAATTAAGTGCTTCAAATTCTACACAAATTTTCAATGCTGACCCAAAAAAAAAAAAGGAAAACAAACAAAAATTTAAATGCAAAGCTCTATTGTCGCTTGTTAGGAATATTCAACCTAATTTTATATAAAAGTATCTTTCTATCTGTTATGTATTTAGTTTGGTTTCATATGATTCGTTTTGTTGTTGTTTTTGTTTTTGTTTACCAAATACATTTACAACTTATTTAAATTTTTTTTTTTCATTTTGTACACTCTCTGCGCTTTTGTCTCTATAGAATATTTACAGTTAAATTATAATACTATACAATATTATTATTATTATTATTATGTGTTGTGGTGTGACTAACTCTTAGTGTCATCGACGTTGCCAATGACTGTGCGCTACTTTTTTATTTAAAAAAAAAAAAAATGAAGAAAAATAAATAAATTGTGTGCATGTTTTTTTTTTTTTTTTTTTTTTTTATTTATTATTATTTCTTGGTGGGTAGTCTCACCGCATCATCTATAGTTTGATTTCCCACTGTCTTAACTTTAGATACTTCTATTGATATTCTCTTTTTTTTTCTCTGTTCATACTCTATGCGACAATATTGTGAAGTAGTCGCTGTTTGTCAGTTTTGTCATTGTTAACCAACATATCAATAACGAACATGCGGTTAGCTTCTATGCTCATTTGTCGCACTTAATTTTTATGATTTTTTTTTTTTTAAATTTTTTGTAGCGCAAATTTAATTTTTTTATAAACGTCATATAGAGTATGCAGGGTATTATTATTTTGTCAGAATGTTTGTAACGCATTAGAGGAGACATCGGAGACCATATAAAGTATTTATGCTCTCAATATGATATTCTTAGGGAAACAATTCGCTCAATATTAAAGATATTAAGCTGAAACTCAAAACTTAAGGTTTTCTCGTTCCTAGGTAGTTTTGTATTTTAAAAATTAGAATGCCACGCCCACTTTAAGTAGCCCACATATGTATCTATTGCCCGTTTTCAAGTATTTCGAGTATTTTGTATGACAAAAAAAATTTCAGCTCCTAAATTCTTTGTATATCAGAACCAAGTTCCTACGCCCATTTTTTCGGTATAGTCCGCATACAAACCTGCCGCCCATTTACGAGTTTTTGTATAAAAATAATTTGTATTTAGATAATATTCACTCCAAATTGAATACTTCTAATGTCAACACATGTCTATACAAGATATTTGGTAAGGATGAATTCACCATAGCATATAGCCACCATACAAACCCAATGCTTAATTTCGTGTTTTTAAATAAAAAGAAATGGTTTATTTTAAGCTTATTGCTGCAAATATGGTGCAAACTTTTTATATGGTAGTCCATATGTACAGTGTCAAAGTATCTATTTTAAATTTGAATAAAGATAAGGTAACTATATCATAAAGTCCCTTACACAGAACCACCTCAAATTTCCAAAACTTCGAAAAGTGTGATGGGTTTTAAAACTTCAGTTCTAGCTGTAGATAATGTCTTTCCTTGTTTGTTTTTTTAGATTTTCTTTTTATTATTTAGCTTACTTCATATTAGAGATGGGCGTCGGGATGGAATCTCGTGGGTCCCGCTATGTGTCAATTATAAAAAAACCCAAATATTTGTTTGATTTATTATTCAACATCGTATTTAAAAGCTAATCGAGACCCAGCGGAACCCACGGGATTCCGCTAGAATCCCATCCCGATATCCATCTCTACTTTATATACGCTACAAGTCACAAATTCTTGGAAATTACTTTTTGGCCTGGCATCTATTAGATACAAGGTAAACTTTTTTTCAACATATTCCCAATGCACACTTTTTCTTCAAGTTCTTTTGATACTTTTTTTTAACTAAAATGGTATTTTCTGTGCTTCAGACAATACTGCTCTCAAGAAACTATAAAACTATGCTAATTGAATTACGAAAAGGCCCTCCTTTATGTAAATTTCTTTATGTTTTCAATATAAAAATATAATTACACCATATGCCTATTTTCACCATAGCAACGATTTGGTGAGTTTTTTTTATTATTCATAGCGAGCACATGACCAAAAATTTAGGCATTTTAAAGCGCATCGAAACTTCGTAGTTATACAATAAATTTTCGTTGGCTTCTTAATTCTTTGTTTTTTTTTTTTTTTTTTTTTTTTTTTTTGTACACACAAACATTGCCATTTTAGACAAAATAAAAAAAGAAGAAGAAGAAGAAAAAAAGAATAATAATATATTGTATGTCGTATTTATAACTGCTTAAAGCGTATTTATTTTTATTTGCCGCAAGCAGCTTAAATGGCAAACCAGCAGCGTACAACGCACAGCAAGTGTTCATATGTAGATACAAAAGTATGTACATAGCTAGCTGCCTATTATCGGTACATTGCAACGGTTTCAAATGTGCGACAATAACAACAACAATAACAACATACAAATACAGCCCAAAATACAAAACACTATCAATGCTTAGGGCACGAATGACCCACTTTGAGTTCTATCTGAGCAACCTAAAGTCATGCGGGGGCTTAACATGTGCCACAAAAAAAAAAAAACTATAAGATACTTTGCTACAAAAAAAAAAAAAAAAACTCACTCTTTAAGTCTCTATTAAAAAAATTATTCAATAAATAAAATTTGTTTTTTTTTTTTTTTTTTACAACAAATTATTTAAAATGAACTCGCTTTTTTTTTTGAAATCTTAAGAATGAAAAAAAAATTGTTTACTTTAATTTATCGGCGTCGGTTCTATACATTTTTATAGTAATTTTTCTGTTTGATTTTCGTCGAGCAAAGTTCGAAAATTATTTTTGTGTACACAAAATATAAAACTCAAATATTCCAATCGTGAAATAAACTAAATCAAACAAAGAAAAAAAAAAAAGAAAACATTACATGTACAAAATTTCATTATTTATATAGCAGATAATTCTTACGTTTTCGGAAAATTCTTAGAAATTCTTTGAACAGAAAAACAAAAACGAAAAAAAAAAAAAAAGGTTTAAATTGAAAAAGCAAATAAATTGTAAAAATATAAATAAAATGTTTCAGTTGAATTGACTAGTTAATTTTTAAATTAACTACGTTCATTATGTCAGTCGTTAACCTTTTTTGTTTCAGTTGAACATCGAACTCATTTACTGCTGTTGCTGCTGCTACTATTGCTGCTGCTATCTCGTTACTAAAGTTCAAACTAAAAACAAATTAAAATAGCAACAAAAAAAGAAAAAAAACAAGGAAAAACACTGCGAAAATTATACTTAAACTAAATACTGAACTTTGGCTAATGATGCTTAAATATAAAATAAAATAAACAAAAAAAAGATACAAATAACTTTTGCTTATTATTTAGAATATTGTAGAAATTCAATTTTATTATATTTTTTTTTTTCTCAGCTGCTTTTTAATTATTACTTTTGCTTTTATTAAGCAATATAATTGAAAATAATAAGATATTTCATAGCTATAGATACATTTTAGCAATAGATACAAATGTATCTGCATAATAATAAGATATTTCATAGCTAAAGATACATTGTAGCAATAGATACAAATGTATCTGAAGTATAAAGTATCAGAAAGCAAGACTTCAATGCAACTATAGACTGACCATGCCCAATTTAGATGATTACAAATATTTTATTATAATTTTCACACAAAAAAAAAAAAAATAAATAACTTTCCAAAAAATTCAACTTCAATTTTTGCACAACAAATAATTACGAAAAAAATATTTCATCTACAAAAAATATAAAAAGATACAATTAAATTATAAATTCATAAATTAATTTACAAAACTTTCACAGGACGTCAGAAAAAAATAAACCAAAAAAAAAACTATCTTAAGAAAAGAAAATCCAAAACAATATAATGATGATGAGTATAAAACTTCTATGTCGGCATTATTGTTGTTGACAGCATAATTCATATTTATATTTTACATATTTCAATAGGGCGTCAGTCATTGCAATGGAGTAAAAATATTCAAAATAAACTCAAAACCAAAAATTAAAAATAGACATAAAAGAAAAAAGAATTCAGAGAGCAAACCGAATGAACGTGCAAGCATTACAATAGTGCCACAAATCATATACTAAAATAAAGTGGAAAAAAAAATGAAGATGAATATAAATATATGCAATACAAAAAAAGGCTAAAATAAAACAAACAGACGGACAGACAAACAGATATATAGACGAAGCGACAAACTGTCCGTCTGTCTAACAAATTTAGTTATAGACAGTGAAGCACTTCGAAACTTCAACGTTTTCCCATAGTTATTTTAATTAAATAAAAATATGCAAATAAAGTAACTAAATAAAAATAACAAAGAAAAGCAATAAATAAACTTCTGTTTTTTTTTTATTTATTTTTTTCTTTAAAGTTCCCAAGCACTGTAAGCATATATATTGTTTTTTTATTGAGAGTGATTTCAAGATTTTTTTTATTAAAAAAAAGTCACAAAAAAAAATGTATTTTAAGTTAATTTTAAATTAAAAAATTGTTTTAACTATTTAAAAATGCTCATAAAGTTATTAAATTAATTCATGTTTAAATATTTAACGCTGCTTGACTAATAATCGAAAAAAAATATATACATAAATAATAAAAATATTAATCAATTAATTAAACGCAAACAATGTTCATTGCTTAATTTTTAAATATATTTATGTCAAAATTATTAACATATAACTGTCTCTTTTACACATGACTGCATAATAAAATACAAGTATATTGATTAATTGTTTGAAAACTGATTACATTAATCAAATCATTTATAATTTATTTTATTTTATTATTTTTTTTTTTTTTTGTAACGATTTAATAAGAAAATGCAATAAAAAAATTCAATAAGTCAAATTGAATTGTTTATTTATTTTGTTTTATTATTAAATAAATTATTTAAAACTTTGAGTATTAAATATATAAAATAAAAACAATAAATTTAGAATAAACATAAGCACAATATAAAAATTCTCTCTCTTCACAAAGTTATAATAAACAAACGCAGCAGAGCACATATCGTAAGAGAGTGCTTACGGTACATTTTTTGTCTCTCAAACACTTGTATGATATGCAATAGCATTATAATTTCGTACATTTCAAATAAAATGTTAGAACAAAAAAACATCAATATCAAAAATAATATAGCAACATTTTATATGAAAGAAATTATATTTAAAAAGTTTTTTAAATGCAATAATTGTATTTGAATTTTTGTATTTTCAAAGAACTCTAATAATATTTGAAGCTTATTGAATACTACATGGAATGTAAAATATTCACTAAGAAATGGCAAATCGATTTTTCTATAATCGAGATGTAAGCAGCTTGAGATCGTTTTTTTCTTGTTATATAAATAAGTAGTTATATCGGTTTAATTATAAAAAAAAAATAATAGAGCAGATTGTAGGTTGAGACACTCATAATAATTAAATGAAAAGATTTAGACAATGTCACAATTCTAGTTTTGATTGTTTGTAAATTTATTCCTCAATTTTCATCAGAACTGTTATCTATGCATGCTAAGTTTCAAATGTCTCATACTGTCTCAACCTGCAGCTATTTTTTTGATGGTAGTATGTTCTAAATACATAAAAAAAAACCTGTTGTAGATAATAGAAGAAATATACTCAAAAACATTTTTTTTCTTATACAAATTTTGTGAGCTCGGGTTTAAACAGAAATAAATTATAGTAGTATTTATATATGACTGTCTCAACCTGCACACTACTACTTTTTGATTTTCATAAAATAAATTTCAATGTAGCCATAAGTGTTTTTTCGTAACCAAACGATTTTTTTTTCCAAGCTCCCTTTTAAGTGATACACCCCATAATACAAGGCTACACCAATATCTCAAAAACTTAGTATAAAAAGCCTTTTAGATTTGCAATAAAATATATCAATTTGTAGAACTGTTTTTTTTTTCAGATTATTTAATTTTATTTACCTTGTGGTCCTTTTAGACATTCCAATTCTATCGTATAGTCCCAACAATCCAGACTATTAAGACGCGATTGCAACGAGGTAAGACAACTGTGCAATGTATTGCCTGCATTTTGCTGTTGCAGCTGTGTGGCAGAAGCATGTGCATTGCTCATCAATGAAGCGGGTATACGTTGCGATGTTGTTAAATGTGAATCAAGTACATCATAATCATCAATATCATCATTATTATCATTAACATTGTCGTCATCATCATCATCATCATCATGTACAGCATAATTTACATAATTATAAACATCATGCTTATTGTTGTTGTCAACAAGAACAACATTTGCTGCATTCGATTGCATTGTCCTGGCACAGCGAACATCTTCGGCATCATTTAAATCTGTTGAAAATATTGCATCTGTATGCATGCAGTTACCAATACGTAATTCCCAAGGACGTATACCATTATTAAAAATACGTTGTTCATTTTGTTGCTGCTGTTGCTGTTGTTGTTGTTTTTGTTGTTGTTGTTTTTGTTTTTCTAAGGGATCCGGTGGTTGCTCTTCATTTATATCACCAAAATAATCTTGATTAATTGACGACGACGATGACGCCGCCGCCGTAGCCGCTACTTTTGGTGTTTTATATCTGCTGTTGGTAACATTGTTTGCCTTTGGCGTTGTTGTTGCTGCACCTGTTGGCAATTCTGGTGAGGCGCATGCCTTAAGGCGCGCAGTTTCAGCAACATTTGGCAAAGCATTGCCATTTTCAGTGTGATTATTCTTATTGGTCGTTATATAATTGTTATTATTATTATAATTGTTGTTGTTGTTGTTGTTACTGTTACTGTTACTGTTACTGTTACTGTTGCCATTCACAATGCGTATGCCATTGTTACCATTTATTGCAATTGTGCTTTTGGCCAAATAAGCAAGCGAACAAAATGGCTTACTTGACTTTTGTTTTTCATTATTCATCATTTTTGTTGTTTTTGTTGTTGTTGCACTTATTTACATATTATGTATCGAGATACAAAACATAGATTTGAGTCTTTATAAAAAAAGAAAATCAATTTTGATGATGATGATGATGCTGCATGCAACAACAAAGTCCTCGAATATTTTTCTTTCTTTTTTTTTTTTTTTTTTTTTTTTTTTTTTTTTTTTTTGTACAATCTATTTCAGTTGAGAACTAGTTTTATAGTCCTTGCTGCCGCAAAACTCTTACCGCATACAGCTGCCACATACAGCAGCAGCAGCAATTGCTGCAAACTAGAAATCTTGCCTGTTAGCCGCCAACTTGAAGACAAGACAAGACAAGTTGTCTTCTATATTCTATGCTCGTTCGCTTGTTTTTTTGTTTTGTTCTATTCTATAAAGTCAATGCACTGAAATTGCCTTGAATTCCAGCTTCAACACAGCTACGCGTTCTTGTGTATCAAAGTTGTTGCAGTATGCAAGGCAGCCAGGCAGGCAGGCAGGCGCATTCAAAGTGGCTGGTTTAGGTGTTTGCTATGTAAAATGTGTGTTGCACTTAAAATCGTTTTCGTTTTGTTTTCTGTTTATTTTGTTTCAATTAACACTTTTTATTCAAATTTTTATTTTGTATAAAACGTTGAAAACTTAATTTTTTGTTTTTTTTTTGAATATTTTGAAACACTTCAAAACTAAAACTATATAAAATGCACATTGAGCAAAAAAAAAAAAAAAAAAAAAAAAAAAAAAAAGCAAACGACACACAAAAAAATTCTTTTAAAAAAAAAATAATTTTTTAAATAAACAAAATTTAACAACAAAAAAGCACAGCAAATGAATTTCAAAAAAATTAAACAAAAATTCAAAAGCTTCAAATACAAAACGAACCGCAACGCGCAGCGTTCAAAAAGCGACTGGCGCACATTAAAAAACCGCATGAAGTCGTTTATCGCATGGAATGAAGCACGAAGAACGAAGAGAAAGAATAAAAATAAAAACAAAATCAAACACAAACACAAAAAAGATTGAAAGAGAGTCAGCAAATGTTTGTAGAATTCTTCATAGTTGTTCGGAGCGATGAGATACAACCGGCTTTGTTGAAGTTTATTTTTTTTTTTAAGAGTTTGCACAGTGGTATGCCTCAAATTAAAAAAAAAAAAAATTTGTTTTAGTTAACAAGTGCAGTGCAGTTGTAAGATTTTAAATTGATATTTTAATTTTAAAAAATGTTTTCACAACGTCCATGTTCGAATTAAATTCATTGTTTCTGCAACGCCATCTTTGGCTGTTGTGTATTTTTACTTAAAACAATGTAATCATCACCAATACGATTAAACTCGCACGCATTTAACGTCCGTCCGATGTAAAACTGCTATAAAACTGAAATTTGGTTTCAGATTTCAGAGCTTTCGGGGCGTCAATCTGAATTTTTGCCTTGGGAACTGTTGCCAACCGACAAGCAACGACGTCTTCAATAAAACAAAATCAAAGAAACGAACCTGATTTTTATAAAAGTAGGCATAGCCCAGTTTCAAAAAAAGTTTATGCCGCAAAGCCAGATTAGCGCTCAAAGCCTGAACATATGCAGTTGGAAAGTCCCAAAAAGAAGTTAAAATTTTTGCCCGACTACTGAGGGCGGAAATGAACGTAAATGTTGAAACAAACAGGTCCAAATAAAGTGCCGATCAATTACATAACAAGTTTTTTGTGCTTTACTCAAGCTATTCACTAAAAACATAAGGAACGACTACAAAACAGGACTTCAAAAAATTAATACAAACCAGATTTGTTATCTTTAGAATGACAAACCGGTTTTGAACTGAACCAAAGCCAATTTCGATAAGTTTGCTCCGAACCATGAACCGAACCAGTTATTTTGAAAGAAATGAGTTTGAACCAAAAACCGAACCATGTAAGAGGCAGAAGTAGTTTGGTTCGAACCGGTTTGCCATTTCTTTAAAAGATCTTTAACATTAAATATAATAATATTCCAACATTTACTTGAGTGAGGATATTGCTTGAGATTATGACGAAGTACATATTTGCAAAAATGTTAATACAAGTTCTCGTAAACATAATAATGTTAAAACCACTAGATAGGGGTGGTCTACAAATTTAAACTGGTCCTTTGTCCGAGGAAAATGAATCAATCTGAATGTCACTTTGGGATAGGTTAAGAGAACGAAGTGCAATGATTTTACTAAAATATGTAAGGAACATAGCTCGAGACTAATGACTTTTTTATGCAATCATAAATATTATACGCAAAAATATGAATTACTTGAATTGCTTGGACCGAACCGAACCATGGATCGACATTCACTTAAAACCGGTTTGAATCGAAAAAGTGATTCAAAGGCAACGCGAACCACTGAACCGAACCATTGGCAATTTTTTAACGGTTTGCAGAACTACATTAATAACACAGCCACACAAAAAAATCCATATCTTGCGTGGCGGACCAGAGGGTCATTTTTTTGCATTAGCGCCGCTGAATCAGAAGAATTTAGTTGTTTGCCATTCCTTCCAACTGAACAATTTTTTTTTTTAATTTTCCTCTAAAAACAAAAAACATCTTTTAAAAATTTAAAAAAGTTTTTTTTTTTTTTTTTTTTTTTGGGGCTTTGTTTTTACTTAAATGTTTTTATATATTGTAATATTTTAGTGCAACATTAATTATAATAAGCCATTTATTTTGAATATGTTTCAAACCACTGTGCAGTAATAACATATTTCAACTTAGCTAATGTTTGCCGTTACATAGCGAAAGAGAGACTGAGATATAGAGAACTCGCACAACAAGTGCAAGTGAATGTAAAACTGATGGAAGAGCATGAAGGCTACATTTAAGAGAAAAATATTTTAAAGTGCAAAATCATTTAAAAAAAAAAAAATTATTAATAATAATATTTTTTTTTTAATTATAGTTAATTTTTCGAATCAATTATAATTATGAAATGTTTAATTGGAGAGTTAATAAAATTTTTATTATATGATAATAAACGTTTATAATGAAATGTTGCGATTTAAAATTGCAAAAAAAAAAAAAAAAAACAAAACAACAAAATTTGCAGACAACAAATTAATTGCAAATCAATTTCTCGTCGTTGTTGTTGTTTTTTTGTTGTTTTTTAATGACGTTCACTGTAAAGATTTAAGTGCACATTTGTCTTTCGCTCTTTCTTACGCTCAAATGTGCACCTGCATTTTTTTTTTGTTAAGCACTCTTCGTTGCTCTCTTTTTTTTAGTTGTTGCACAGCATCCATCCAATAAGAAAAATTTAAATACCTTAAAATGCAATCGAAAAAAAAAAAAAAAAAACTTTTAAAAAAAATCAAATAAAAAAATTACAAAAACAACAAACAAAATAAAGAAATTTTTTTTATTTGCGTTTTTTTTTTTTTTTGTCAAGTTATATTGTAGATATTTAATTTATTTGCATAATGCGTAATCTGATATTTTAAAATGTTTTTGTTGTTGTTTTTGTCTATAATTTTTTTATTTTTCAGAATTCAAGATTTTCTGTGAGAACTTTGCATTTCCGTTTAATGGAAGATTTTTTATTTTTTTTTTTTTCAACAAGCATTGAGTTTATGGAAATATTTGTTAAGTTACGTATTTATTTTGCTTTGTAGAAAATAGGCAGTGGTACGCCTATTTTTTTCAATGGGACTTGATCTAAAAATTCGTCGTCGTAGCCACACAACTTGCGAAATATATACAAACAGTGTATGGATCGCTTAGTTGTTACAATCGTCAGGATCAAGGTCTTACAGATTCTTCTCACAAATACTTTAATTTTTTCTTCTTCTTCTTTATTTTCTCACTGGCAACGCGTGACACTTTAAGGTCTTTGACAATTGACAAGAAGAAATAAAGGAGTAAAAACACAAAAAAAAAAAAAAAAAAGACTTTCAAATTGCTTATGTTTCCTTATTGTTGTTGTTGTTGTTGTGTTTGTTGCTCCTTTTTGTTTGTAATTCCCACGACTTATTTGACACGAGATACTCAGCAGCAATAACAACAGCAACAACAAAAATCAGGGTGCAATAACAACAACAACAACAATAAAATTTCAATTTCAGTGGCAACGTTAAATAACTGTAAAATGCTACCAAAAATCAACTAGAAACAACAACAACAACAATAGAAACAGTGGCATTTTACTATTGTTTTTGTTGTTGTTGTCACCTGTCGTACAAGTTGAAGGCTGCAATTGTAATTCTTTCAATTTTTTTTTCTCTTTTTCTCTTTATTTTTTTTTTTTTATTTATTACAATTTTATTGCTACGGCTGCTGCTTCTTCTTGCCTCATTTGCACAACGAAGATCAACTTTGACGGCGTGTTGCATTCAACAACAACAAAAACGACAACAACATGCAACAATAAAAATTACGCAAGCCATACGAATAGCAACAACAACAACAACAACGACAAAATCCAAAAATATTTAAAAGTTCACATTCTCAAGATTAGTCAAATCGAAAAAAAAAAAAAAAAAATTATTCAATCCAAATTCACGACAAACGAAACGAAACGAAATGAAAACAAATTTAATGCGGAGACTCGTAAAACATAGAAAAGAGTTTGACTAACAAAAAGTTCAACACAAAAGTTCGTTAAATCCAAATTTGAAAAAAAAAAAAAACAAAAATTTATAAAATCAAATTAGTGCAAAGTAAAAATAAAACCAAAAATTTATCAAATAAAACCAAAGTTTATATGCTCTACATTCAAAAATTGCTACTCTGTGAGTACATATACACAACGAATGCTAAGCAATTCTCTCGCTGCTTGCAAAGTGGGGCAGGCTATCGTTGCGCTATAAACGTACAATTTATCTACAGATAATTGCTCCAATTTGGCGCTATGGCACCCAGATTTGGTAATTAGCAGCCAATTCAAATCAAAATAAAGTGCAAACACTTCAAAACCAGGCTTTTCGCTCGATAACTGACTGTCCTTGGTTTGTCAGAAACTCTTCTCGACTCTTCACAGAGATTTTAACATAGTCAGCGTGGAGGATCAAGTTTCCTTCTTCTCAAGCAGGTATATTGGGCGCTTGCTTAACCATCAAAATCGATTGGCTAGTCCTTTGGCTCGAGCTGTTCTATGCTATGGCTACATAGGTGATTTTATATCGACTTTTATCCTAGACTTGCCGATATTTTTGAGACAACTATAAGTGGATCTGTTTGTTGGCTATATTTTTTTCCGTTCTATCCTTAAAATTAAGTGACATAACTGTTGACTACTTTAATTAGGCCTAAGATAAAATTATATTGTATTTAATTCGAAATTTTTATCCTATAGATGTAAAATAAATTATGGGGAACTTTTGAATTTTGATTGTAACCTAAAAAGTAAAAAAAAAAAAACAAATCTTTAAGTTGCTGATATCATCGGTCTTTATAATTCTTAAGACGAACATTTAAAAAGGATTAGGATTATCAAAAAAAAATAGTAATATGTTGTGTCACAGAAACGTTAGAACACTTTCTGTAGACCTGTACCGCACTTAGGTCATACAGAATGCTGTTTCTTGGACAATGGCAGTTCCAATCGCTGAGTGAGCTTTTCAATATTTGCCCTTTTAGACTAGGCGCTTTCTTGAATTGTGTGGGCACAGCAGGACCTATATTACTGATATCAAAACGGCACATATGGCGCCACTTGTGTGGGAATCTGTAGTGTCCCATAGTCACATCTACTTATCTGCATTGTGTCTCAAGAAAATAAATAAGTTTCATGTCGAACTTTTTGTCTGAACCTCGAAATTGGGCACCTAACGCAGCTTTATTCAACAAACTCTTCATCTATATAGCATCACATTACCTGAAGTTACTCAAATGTCAACATGAGATGAAAGCTGAAGTGTAGAGTAATGAAGTTTATGTGTTTTGTTGTTGTTGTTGGGGGGATATGAAGTTCAGTATAAAATGTTATTGCCAAAAAATAAAGTACTCTACGAGAGAGAGAGAGAGAGGTGAGGAAGAGTTGATATAGAAGCATAATGGTAATAGCGAGCTAGTGCGAAGCAATGCCGCTGGCAAAACCGATAATTTGTTTAAGCTGTTACTATTAAGTGTTGCTATTTGTTGTTGCTATTTGTTGTTGCTATTTGTTGTTGCTATTTGTTGTTGCTGGTGGTAGATGAGGCGTGAGAACGCGAGCAATTTAACATCGCCCACGCTAACTGAACGCTAAATGCAAAGCGAAAGATAAACATTTAAGGCAACAATAAACAACAACAACAACAACAAGTTTAGCAATATTAACCTGTCCACTAAAATAATTTTATATACATACATTATATGTATTGTAACAAGTAGGTACACTCTTATATATCTATAGTAGGTATATTAATTTTATCATAAACTTTGCTATAAAAAAATTTTGAAAAAACCTGAGTATCCATGCACAAAAGCAAATTCAAATTTTCAGAAAAATTTTTATTCCATATGTTCAACAAAAAGGATTCTGAGTTTATGCGCTTTCTGATACTCTAAAGTTTTTTTTATGGATTTCCAGCAGTTCTTGTTTTATTCCACTTAAGTCGATTTTATGTCAAATAAATTTAATTCCTGTACAATTTTCAAATTTTAAGATATCGAGTCCTAACCGAGAAAAAGATGTAACGTGCTGTAATTCACTCTGAGATTCGAAACGGATTTGTTCAAGTACAACTTGTGAATTTTATACCACGACAACACGCCATCTTATCGAGCCGTGATTTTACAGGAGTACAAAGGCAAAAACATAATAAATACCATCGAACTGCCTGTGAATTTTTCTGTTACCAAAACTAAAATTGCATCTTTGGGGAAGGTGATTTGAGTCAATTAAACCAAATTCGCCTGAAGGAGCTGAAGGTCATACCTATTAGTGCGCCGTGAAAGATTGGGTTCGCCGCTGGCATCATTGTAACTGCTCAAATGGAACTTATTTTAAAGGCAACAATAAATTTCGATGTTTAAATTGAAAAAAAGTGTTTTTTTTTTTAAACAATTTCCGGGTGCTTATTTTACAGAATATATATATATATAACATAGTAAAAATTGATTCTATGTTCGCTAGAGACTTTGAAATCATCCCAAATCGGTTTTATTTAAAAAGCAATAATACAAGTATAATTATGACCCCATAAAACAATGCATTCGGCACATACGGTTCATTCAATACATCGATTTTCGACTATTTCAATACAAATTGTTTTTTTTTTTTTTTTTTTGTATGTTTTTATACTAGCCCCAAAATATTTTGGTTACGCTGCAATAAAAAAAAGTACAAAAATGTCAACGAAAAGAGCTGCAATTGCACGAAAAACAGCAGCTACGAAACGAAAATCAGCCGAAGCGCACGTACAACGTAGTAGCAAACGCCGGGTATACGCTACGGGTATCAAATAAATGTCACTTAAGTAAATTAGAAAGAGACAGTTGTTGAATACTAATCCCATCAAGGATGTTTTTTTTTTATTTTTTTTTTTTTTATTAATTTTTATTTTTTTTTAATAATATTAATAAAAAAAAAATAATTTTTTTAACACATTTTCAAAAAAATAGAGGAAATTTTTTTATATAAATTTCGCTTAGAATAATGATGCACTCCATTCAACCTAAAGTAAAAATTATTTGAACTAATGTGGGCAAATAGTGTGATTTTTGAGTCGATTGTGCGATTAGCGACTTGAAAATCGCAGTGACTGCAAATAGTGATAAAATCGCAGTTCGCAAAAAACAAACACCGATTACTGAACAGGTTTCACGGCTCGCGAAGAGGGATACACAAAATCGCCGCTAACTGAACATGTTCACTGAGAAACAAATAAATCGCAAAACACTACTTTTTAAATCACTGTGAAAAAAATCACCGAAAGTGATTTTTTTGGAACACAGACAATTCTGCAGAACTGAAGGAATTTCATCATAGTTCATAATTAAATTAAACTCGAACTTAATTCACTAAAAAATTGTTTAATGTAAAATATTAAAAGCATTCTGTACTTGGTTTATATTCGTTTTTTGTTTTTTTTTTTTTTTTTTTTTTTGTGTACAACAATTTGTCATTTTAATTAAAAATAATCAACTCAAATTGCACTCCCACAACTCAAACAAAAGCAGGAGGCAAACAGAAAATTACACAACAACAACAAAAACAATAATAATGTAAAATATTTTAAAATATTTGTACCAGTTTTTGTAACATTTTTTTTTTTTTTTTTTTATGAGTTTTGAACTTTAATGATCTAATAAAAAAAATTATACAATAAATATTTCACACTACATCTTCAGGCAAATACTGAACAAAATAAATATGAATGAATTACAAATGAAGAGTTTAATAGGATAGTTTGGTACAAAAAAAAAAAAAAAAAAAAGAAAGAGGTGAGAAACATAAAAGCAAAATGGTTTGCGTGGTGAAAGGTATTTCACATTTTCATTGCTTCTGCTTCCTCTTCTTAAACAAAAATTGCACAAGCAGCGTAAGCCGAAGAAGAAGAAAATGACTACGATCAGCAATATTGCAAAAAAAAAAAAAAAAAAGCAACAACAACAACAAAAAAATGTTGGTCAAAAAATATTTCGCACGAAAAATAAAAAAGGGAAATGAAATAAATTTAGGTTTTGAGAAAGAAAGAAAAAAAAAAACCCATAAAAATGAATTATTCAATTGGTAAAAGTAAAAAATAAATATAAAAATATTGCAAATAGTAAATCTTCTACAAAAAAAAAAAAAAAAAAAAAAAACAAAAGAAGTATCGATTAAATATCCATGTTCATCATCATAATCTTAAAAATAATAATTATTATGTTAGCAATTAAGAAAGTAACGCTCTGTCACCGTGACAAACATCGTCACACATTTTGCGCTCATCTAAAATTTAAGAGGAAGAAAACACATCTCAAATCTCAAAAAAAAAAAAAAAAGGCTCAAATTACATTTGGCAACGATGCCGACAAATTAAAATTATTCCGTTTGAATTTGATTTTTTATTTTCTTAGAAAGCAGCTTGGCAGCTCTCTAACATTTTCCTCTTTTGCTTCTGCTCTTCTTTTTCTTCTTAGCGTTTTATAATTCATTTGCATCTCTAATTTCTTTCATGCATCTTTTTCTATTATTTTTCTATTTCTTCTAGTAAACCTGCCATTTGAGTAGTGAACAACGCTGTAAAGTGATCCGTTTCGCGTAATAACAACAAAAACAGCAAAAGCAACAACAACAACAACGATCAGCATAAAACTAGCTAAAGGCTATAAAAAATGAGTATTTATTACAATAAGCAAAGCACAAAAAAAAAAAAAACAACAATAAAAACGAAATAACAAACTGCCCTCGTTACAACGTCAACATCTTAAAGCGTTTCTGTTTTAGAGCAAGTTTAGTTTTTACAGAGCTCCCATTTTACAGTTCCCATACACATGCTCCACACGACGAAATAAATTGAGCCAGAATTTGCAATATGAAAACCAAAATAAATAAAATGTGCTCTCTCTCTCCCACTAGTTCATATATGTTCATCTCTTTCTCACTGTCATATACGAGTATGCGCTAGTAGCAACAAAAAGTGAGAGAGAGCAGGTGTAAAAAGAGAAAGTTTTTTCACACAAGACTATAACAGCGATTTTTGTAATGCAGCGCACGTCACCACTACTGAGAAAACAGTATAAAAAAATAGTTTATTTCACCCAAGTTGATTAATTCGCTGATTTAAAGATTTTCTTTCGCTCATTCTTTAAGTCAATTTCTAATTCTAAGCAAAAGACAGTAATTTCGAAAGCTCTGGTTTTGTAGTCTGACGACAGAAATATGACGTTCCAAGTTGTTGCTAAGTGCAAGAGTAAGCATTGCAAAGGAAGCAGAGAAAAAAATGTACAGTTTCGAGATTATTTCGAAAAGTTTTCAAAGTCGTATTTCAGAAATTGCATTCAATAAAATTTTATCTTTGGTTCGCTACAGCACACAATCTAAGGACATTTTTTTGTTAAGCTCCTCACAAAAAAAAAGATAATACACAAATAAATGTATGCAAGCATGATGCAATTAAATAAGGTGCTGTACTCTTACGCTCTGTCTGTTTAGATTGTAAACTCAGCTGAAAGAAACTAAAAACACAAGAGAAATGTCTATGCAAACGACAACTTAAACAGACAAAAAGAGAAAAATAGAAAGAGAAAGAATACGAATACGCCACCTTGTCTAATTGTATCATGTATGCAAGTTGAGACAATCATATAGAAGAATAATATTTTTCCTTATTAAAAGAAGAGTTGTAGGCAGTAGTGTTGGTAAAATATCACTTTCGGTGATTTTTTCACAGTGATTTAAAAATCACAATGTAGCACTGCGACTCAAAGTAGTGATTTGCGGTTTTCTTGTTCCCCAGTGAATGTGATCAGTTATTGGCGATTTTGTGTATCGCTGTTCGCGAATATTGAACACTGTTCATTTATCTGTGATAAGTGCTTTTTTCAATCAAAACAAAGTCGGTCTTTTTGTGTTGGTGTAGTGAAACAGTTCAGTCAGCGGTGATTTTGTGTATCACTCTTCGCAAACAGTGAACCTTTTCAGTAAACGCTTATTGTTTTTTTGCGAACTGCAATTTAGTCACTGTTTGCAGTCTTTGCGATTTTCAAGTCGCAGTCGCTAGTCACACTGAGACTTAAAAATCACTCTTTTTGCCTACACTAGAAGGCTGGTTGAGACAATATGCAGCTTAAGGATAGCATATTAGAGGTTGTGACAGTCAGTTAGAAAAATGACGTAGATACAGTTGGACGGACAAAATTTTTAGCAAACAATTTCTCAGTCCATAATTCTATAACATTTTGGAACACCCTCGAATATGGCTTATGATAATGCAAATCAAAACAGCAAAAAAAAAAAAAAAAACTATTTGCAAATCTAATTGGACTGGACTGTGCACCTTAATTGCCTTCACTCGCCCAAAGCAGATGTAATAGCAGCAAAGAAAAAAAATAACTGCAAGAGGAAATGATAATTCTTGAAAAACCAAAGCTTTAATACTCTTTTGCCATAACAGTTTTCAGAAAGAGTCGCTGAAAACTGAGACAGACAAACATGACAAAATTAATTCGTCTCAGTTTAAAAGTTGTTTTTTTTTTTTTACCTTTTCTGTTCGTTACAATCGCTGCAACAAAAATAAAAAAAAAAAGGAGTACATATTTCAATTGGATTTGGCAATGATGAAGTTGCACTCAGTTCAAGATTTTACGATCACCCAAAAAAAAAAAAATAAAAATTGCTCAAGTTATGTTGTAGGTGAGCGTAAGGTCGTTCACTTGTCGTATAGAAGCAACAGGAAGCGAAGGGTATACATATATTTACAACAGTTTAAAGGGAAAGGCAACAGACAGGAGCCTATGAATGGCAAAACGAAACACTTTTAATTTCGTTTATATGTAAATTTTTTTTTTTTTTTTTTTTTTGGTTAGTGAATTTCTAAATTATTTTTTTTTTTTTTCATGCATATTTCATAATTTTGAAAATATTTTTCGATGTTTTTTTTTTTTTTTTTTTGTCGTCATTTCTCAGTTATGACTTTTTGTTATTAGCAACAATTTCCGTTCGAAAAAATAAAAAAAAATGAAAAAAAAATAAACCAACGATTTTTTTTTTTTTTTGGAAATTAAAGTCAAAACTGAAAATAAAAATTCAAATCCATTGAAATGCGATGGCAGAGTTCAACATTGGCAACACTTCATTTTCGTGGCAAATTGAACGTGCTGCCGAGGATGTTATTGCTGTTGCCATCACGAAATTAACCTCATCGTTAGACAATCCGGACAGAACAGACAGACAGACAGACAGACGACAGTTAAGCTAAACTTTTAAGATGCCAAAATAAAAGACATAAGATATGAGCCGTTGAAAGTATTTTAATGGAGTGTTAAAAAAAAATATCTAAAAACAAAATAAAAAAAATAAGACAAAACTATTTGTTGCATTTTGACGCTTTTGACTTTGTGCTGCAAAATGTTGCTACTTAAGCTGCTGCTGCTGCTGCCACTGTTGTGTTATTTTTTAACACTCATTGCTGTTGTTAATTAACAACAGCAATTGTTGCTTAAACAAATGACAACAACAGCATCAATTGAAATTTATTTGGAAAAAAAAAACAAAATACAAAATATTTCTCCAGTTGCTCGCTCACTGTAAATGTTTCTTTGGAATGGCAACAATTTGATTTGATCTTTAAAGCCTTTGTAACTTGTTCTTCTTCTTTTTCGTTTTTTTTCTTATGCTTCTTATTATGAATGCCTGCAAGCGAATTTTTTACATAATTCGATTAGTAACAGCCAACCGAGCCAATAAGAATAAAATAACAACGTTACCAATTGAAGTAAGTATTCCGACATTCTTTACTTGTGTTGTGGCTATAAATTTTTAGATTTGTTGTTGTTGTTTTTTTTTTTTTTTTTGCTATTGCATTTAAGACTGTCTAGCAATTGGATTTGCCCCTTAAGGTAAAACTATAAACGGACGGGCGGACGGACGGACGGAAAGACCGGCAGTTGAATTACGCCATTTGCGAGGCATGCATTGCGTAGGCGTTATGGCAAAAGAAATAAGAAAGAAAAAAAAAACAGCAGCAACGGCAAAGAGGATATATGTACTACTTATTTGCCAGGTGGGTGAACAACAACAACAACTATTTGAGAAACCATATGGACCGACTTGTATATAGTATTATAAATTTAATTTATTATATTACATTAGTTCAATAAAAGAAATAAAATAGAATAAAATGTATTGCAACTTAAGCGATTTTCAATTGTTATCGAAAATCGTTCGTTTTTAATAGTTTTTACCTATTTTACCGATGCAACATACTTCTGACTGCATAAGCAAAACAGCTGACTGATTGCATCCATTGGCTAACAGATAGTTTAAGTCATATTTATAGCTGTTTCTTTTGCACTTCTTATTACACTTATGTAACTATTTACTAATAAAAGAGTAAAAAGGTTTCTATGTCCGCTATGGACTCTAAAACCATTCAATCGATGTGTCCCAAACTGGTTTCATTTGAAAGGCAACAATGCAAGTATAATTAAAGACTACTAGCACATATACATAAGCCAAATTCAGTATATTATTTAAGTCAATTTTCGACTTTTACCATGTAAAAATTGTTTGCATTACTCACCAATATACATTGAATTGACAAGGACAACTGTATTTTTAATTGCTTTTTGAATATTTTTATACTAGCCCCAAAATATTTTGGTCAACAAAAAAAAAGTACAAAAATGACGCCAAAAAAACTGCGTTTGGAGTCAAATTGGCTGAGTACGTACATAGTAGCACCGCCGGGTATCCGCTAGTTACATATAAAAACTTTCAAAAATTGTTTTAAATGCCTTTTATTTTGCATAAACCGAATTGAGTGTTTTCAGGACCTACATAAATGTCAAAAAATATATTAATCAAATTTTCAAAAAAAAAAAAATTTTTTATAGAATTTTTGAACGAAAAAAAATACACAAGATTCTCATTAACTATTTTAGTTAAAAACAAGGGAAAAGACGTTAACTTCGGTGGAACCGAAGCTGAAATACCCGTTACACAAGTGCTTAGATTAAATTTCACGATGAATTTGATCAAATTTGTATGGAGGCTTTATGTTATATTTGCCCGATCCTTACCATATCGAAAGTGTTCACTTAGGTGGACATTGGAATTGATTTTACCAAATTTAATTGAATTCATTCAGAAATAATAAATGTTTTCATATAAAAACTCGAAAATGGGAGGTAAATTTGTATGGAGGCTTTATGTTATATTTGCCCGATCCTTACCATATCGAAATTGTTCACTTAGGTGAACATTGGAATTGATTTTACCAAATTTAATTGAATTCATTTAGAAATAATAAATGTTTTCATATAAAAACTCGAAAATGGGCGGTAAGTTTGTATGGGGGCTATACCTAAAAATGGGCGTGGCACTCTCATTCTCGAACTTAACATAGTCGTTGCCGAGAAAAGCTTAAGTTCCAAATTTCAGCTTAATATCTTTATATCTTCAACAAAAAAGATGCCTAGAAATATACAGACAGACAGACAGACGGACAGACGGAAATGGCTAGATCGATTCGTCTCGTCGAGCTGATCAAGAATATAACACTTTATGGGGTCTAAGACGTCTCCTTCAATGCGTTACAAACTTTCAGACGAACTGAATATACTCTTCACACTATGTGTGGCGGGTATAAAAAGGCTTATGCCTAAAAATTTGTGGCTTTAACACTTTAACTACTTAGGACTGAAAAAGCTTAAGTTTCTACTTTCAGTTCATTTTTTTGTTTTTAAACTGAATTAAACTAGTTTTTGCAAAAAAAATCACTTTTGGTGATTTTTTCACAGTAATTTAAAAATCGTAATGTTGCACTGCGACAGAAAGAAGTGATTTGCGATTTAATAGTCCTCAGTGAAGATTGAAACTGTTCATTTATCAGTGATTGGTGTTTTTATCACTCTTCGCGAATCGTTCATAATCGCTGGAACACCGAACCTGTACAAATTGAATGGTACATTTGCCAGTCACTTAATTCCTCAAAACGTTCAACTTACGATTGAATGGTGAAAGCGCAATTGCAGCAAAAATATAAATAGAAAACAAAGTAAAATGTGATATTTTTTTTCTGCCAAACTGTCGTTCAAAACAAGTGTGACTAACTTTAACCGGTAATTGCAAAGGAAGCAACCAAGAACATAATTTTTTTTACAAATACTATTTTTATGTAATATCAATTTTTAGAACAAAAGCAGTGTTTTTTTTTTTCAATAAATCAAAAGAGGCGGTTTGTTTTGTTGGTGTAGCTTTTCAGTAATCGCCGATGCAATCACTGTTTGCAGTCACTGCGATTTTCAATTCGCAGTCGCCAATCACACTGCGAATCACCAATTTTGTCAACACAAATTGAAACGTGTAACTACAGACTGGCAGACGGACATGACTATATCGATTTATGCCTTATGGGGACTACAATGTCTCTTTTAATGAGTTACAAACTTCCCTAAAACTGAATACACTCGTTTACAAATTGTAAAAAGGAAAAAAAAAAAATGGAAACTCTTTTTCAAAAAAAATATTAAATCTTTTGCTGCCTTTTTATATCGTATTGTTATATAAAGACACTTTATTGTGTAAAACGATATCAAAATTTGGCATAGAGGTCTGCAGTAAAATATTATCTGTTGTTTATAATAATAAATTGTAGTTCCAGAATAACCTTTGTTCGATATGAAGTATATAAACTAAGTAAACATTTTAATGCTTACATTAAAAATTGGCGAGAGAATTTAAATTTAAGGGGAATAACCGCATATCTCATAAATGCATATCTCATGTGCTACAAAAAAAATTTGGTATAGTTAAAAATATGCTTTTTATTGAACTTACCATCCAACATAAATTGCGATATATCCGTTGCATCGCACTTTTGTGCGTCATCCGTAAATTCATCCATAATTTTTTAATTTGTATAATTTGGTAACTGCGCTAGTTTGAGTCTTGATTTTATTTCTTCACACAATAAAACAAAACACAAAAATATTTCAAGTTCACAAAATTTTTATTCTCAAAAATATTCAATAAAATTATTTTTATTTTATGATTTATTTATATTTATTTTTTTTATTTTTTAATATTATTTATCTATTTTCTTTATAAATACGTTAATTGATTGCAGCAATTCTGAGATCTTTAGCTACACTTGACCTTCACACAATTTATGATAATTATGAGATTTTTTTTTTTTGTTTGTTTAAAATATTTATTAAACAAAGCAGCAAGCACAAAATTAATTTCTTACACCGAATGCGCACTTGGACTAGATTTATTTGTTTGATTTTATTTTATTTTTTTTTTTTTTTTTTTTTAATTTTTAGGTTTTTGAGTAGATTTGGCGATTTGAGTTTATTTTGAGTTTATTAATTTTCTAGTTGCAGATTCAAAAAAAAAAAATACAAGAAATTATTTGTTATTATGCATTTGCATACGAAATATATTAAATTTGCTGGTTTCAATACAAAATGCAAACGACACATCGGATGCCTTGAAAAAAACTAGCAAACTCAGCCAATAACAAAAAATATAATCAATTTACAAACAAACAAACAAAAAAAAATTAACAAGCAAAAACATTACAATTGAGTAAACACGACTATTGGAGACTCTGAACAGACGGATTTGGCGATTTACCCTTGAAATCAGAAATTTTGGTGCTACGGCAAAATCGTTAAAAAGATCCGATTTGGTTAGACCGATAACATTTTAATTTGTAACCGATAGCAGTTTTTATCATACGGCGTGGAAAGAAACATTTTGAAAATGAAACATAACATTTGCGAACATGACTGATAACACAGCCCCACAAAAAAAAAAGTATCCGGATCTGGCTACGAGACCTAATCTAATCTAATCTCTCAACTTGCCTGGGGCTTGACGAGCTTATTTAAATGGGTTATTTTAGTGTTTTTTGAGGTTAGGGCAAAACCTAGACGTGTAGGGCTAAATCTGATGGTAGATTCGGATTCAGCGCATCAAAATACATAGAAATATGTGGGTCTCGTAGCCAGATCCGGGTACTTCTTTTTTTTGGGGGGTGTGTAATATAAGCTCTTACCCTACCGATGAAGGGTATAGAAAAAACATGTTGGCAAGCAAATAAAATTAATTTGCAAAAATTTAAAACAAAATCAATATTTGCTCAATCATTTCTTAGCCAATTTGCAAAAAAAAAAAAAACAAATCGGCAAATGTGTGACTTCATGCTATGCGAAACTAATAAGAAAACAAGAAGACAAAACGCTAATAAGAAAATGACAACAACAAAAAATACGAAAAGATAAGTTGGTCCGCAAGTTTAGACTGCTTATGAATGAATTTTATTTATGAGAAGAGACTAACTGACTTAACTGCCTTCCTTTTTTTATAATTTTTTTTTTTTAATTAACTGATTCGAGTTGGTAAATGCTTGAATAGCTTTTGGATTATTGATTCATATGAAAAAAAAAATCAAAAAATTCTTGCTCTGTCACCCAAACCGAGCCCAAAATTAAAATGATTCTCTTCATATGCATGACGCGTCGTTAACTGAAAAAAAGAAAAGAAAAACATAAAAAAAACTATGAAAATATGCTACACAATTTGCATTCCATTGCGTTTCCAATTGAAGTTGACAGCAAAAGCAGCTTTAAGAATATTTTTTTTTTCTAAAGAAACTCAGAAAAAAAGAGGTTTATAATTTTGTATGCTTATCATCGTTATTAGAATCGTAAATCATGAATAACAACATTAAAAGCAAACAATGAAAGCAAATGGCAATGACTTTAGAGCAGTGATGGGCACACAAAGCACAGAGAAGCGCTTGAAACGATAATTTAAAAAATGCTCATCACTGCGCTTCATATAAATTTTTTTGTTGTTGAACTTTAAAACTTCCAATTTTAATACACTGTACCCAAAGGGTAAAAAGGGTATATTAAGTTTGTGCGAATGTATGTAACAGACAGAAGGAGGCAAGATAGACCCTATAAAAGAACATATATTCTTGATCAGCATTGGAAGGGGAGTCGAACTAGCTATGTATGTCTGTCCGTCCGTCCGTCTGTCCGTCTGTCATGCTGTCTGCCGTATGAAAACGATTATTTCGGAGACTATAAGAGGTAGAGCTTTCAAAATTGAAACTTAGACTCTCCTAGGCCGTCAAGTGTGCATTTGCAAACGGTTTTTCTCTAGACCCATTTTAAAGGGGTACCCCCATACAAATCTATTTTGGGGTTTTGCTTAAAAACGTCATTGTTTTTTATTCTAGAAAATTTAAATTTAGTATAAATTATGTCTATGATAGTCCCAATAAAATATCCCAATATGGGTAGGACCAACAAAATTTTAGGTATAGCCCCCATACAAATTTACCCCAAAATTTTGGGTTTTTACATAAAAACGTCATTGCTTTTGATTCTAGAAAATTAAAATTTAGTATAAATTATGTCTATGATAGTCCCAATAAAATATCCCAATATGGGTAGGACCAACAAAATTTTAGGTATAGCCCCCATACAAATTTACCCCAAAATTTTGGGTTTTTACATAAAAACGTCATTGCTTTTGATTCTAGAAAATTTAAATTTAGTATAAATTATGTCTATGATAGTCCCAATGAAATAGACCAATATGGGTAGGCCCAACAAAATTTTAGGTATAATCCCATTCAAAGATATACCCGATTTTTTAAGTTTTTCTATGAAAATCCAATTCAATGAGGTATGGTAGTCAAATAGAACCTAACTTAAGGTACATATAGATTGGGTACAGGGTGTCTTGCAGTCGAGAATACTCGACTTCAGCGTTCTTTCTCGTTTTTTAATAAAATTTTTATAAAAATGTAGTAAGCCTAGAATTTGTTCAACTCAAAAATTCAAATTTAAATTTTTTGAATTTTGGAAAAATTCTTCATTTTAAAAAATTGTTTCGGAGTTACAAGTACAAAATTTTTAATAGTATGTAAAAAAAAAAAAACAAAATTGTCTCAAAATGCTACATTCCATAAATAATTTTATTGCTCCCACACCGTGTAATTCTACAGAATCTTTAAATGTTGATGATTTTGATGCAGCTGTAAGTATATGACACGCTATAACGTATAATCGTATAATTCTTGTATTTTTTTGTTTTGTTCCATCGCTTGTGCACAGACATCGCCCACAACATCGAAGAACTATGGAAATGGTTGCGATTTAAATTTGGTCATTACAAGACTCAGTTTACCAGGCTGCCGACGCAAATCAAAGAAGTTCAATTGTAAATGCATTAAGCCATTATGTAGACCACTTAAGCCATGCTGGTACAGGTATAAAAAAATATGCTTGTAAGTCAAGTAAAAAAATGTAAATAGACAGAATGTGATAAATGCATTGCCAGACGTTAAGCGAATAGAAATGATGTTCTGTATATAATTATTTTGATTTGTAAAACATGATTCAAAAATTGCATTAAAAATATGTAAAAACAAATCCTTTTTACACTTATGTACATTTCATCTTATCTTTTCGTAACTATGAAGTGACTTACTTCACCCCACGTTGTTTTTTTTTAAATCTTTAATGTAGCTTACTTTATCCCAACTTATATTCTCCAACCTTTAAATTGGTTTACTTTAAGCCAGCTCGTTTTCTCAAAATTTTAAAGTGACTTACTTCACCCAGCCTTATCATGCCAAATCTGCAGTGGCCTTTTCTCTTTTCTTCTTTTACTTATCTTTTCGTACCATAGAAATAATTCAAATCTTTGAAGACGCTTTTATCTCCCTACCACACACCATATATTTTTGCAGTGGCTTTCTTCGTTCTAAATTATTTTCTCGTTCCTTTGAGATGATCTAGTTCACTCCACCTTATCTTCTCGAATACTTGAAGTAGCCTACCTCAACCCATCTTACCTTCTCAATTTTTTTAAGTGACCTACTTCACCACACCTTATCTTCTCGTATCTTTGAATTGACCTACTTCACCCCACCTTATCTTCTCAAATCATTGAAGTAACCTACTTCACAGCACCTTATCTTCTCGAATCTTTAAAGTGGCCTACTTCACCCCACTTTACATCATACCTCAAAGCATTCATCTCAGAGACTATCAAGAGCAAACAAGCAAGCCTACAAAGCTCGCATGAGTTATCATATTATTTTTCTCGTACCCGATTTCAGAGGGTAACCCCCAGAGCGTTTAATATGTATCTTCTCCTATAACAACTTTCAAGTACTAATCTAGAAACTATCGGACTGAATTTTCATTTCTTAAAGTATAAAAAATATATAGTAGCTTGAAAGTCACACATTTTAGGCTTGAGATTTACACTTTCCTTATAAGCAAATAGCTTCTTCAGCTAATTAAAAAAAGAAGAAAAAAGCTTCACATTAAAATCTCAGCATGACAGCACAAAGAAAATATTTTTTTTTTTCCAAAATAAGAAATAAATTTCAATTACCAAAAAGAATTTCGTTGCACTTTTTATTAAAAAAAAAAAAAAAAAAAAAAAAAAAGATACATAATTTTAATAAGACAGAAATTTAATGAGAAAGATACAACGAAAAAGTGCAGCTAAATGATGAGTAAACCGTTTTGGAATTTTTACTGAATCATATTTGTATATTTTTTTTTACTTTAAAAAATGACCGCAAAATTTTTTTTTTTTGAAACTTAGAGAAAAAAAACATGAATAAAAACAAGAAATAACGTTAACTTCGGTAGCACCGAAGCTCAAATACCCACCACACGAAACTTTATTCATTTTCTTGAAAAAATAAAAAAATAGAAGGTGAGTTTGTATGGGGTCCATATGTTATAGTGGCTCGATCCTTGTCATATCGGTAGTATATTTATAGGATAACAGTAGAAGTGATTTTACACAGATTGGAGTGAATATATCCATAAATAAGAATTATTTTCATACAAAATCTGAAAAATGGGCGCTTGGTTTGTATGAGGGCCATATCAAAAATATGGGCGTGGCACCTTTCTTTTGAAATTGGATGTCATTAGAAGTGCTTTTACCCATATTTGTAGTAAATACATTTACAAATAATATCAATTTTCATACAAAAAAATCGAGAAAAATGGTAAGTTTGCATGGGGGCTATATCTAAAAATGGGCGTGGTACCTTTCTTCTGATATTGGATGGATGGATATTGGATTAAAAGTGTTTTTACCCGATTTGTAGTCAAAACATTCATAAATAATAACTATTTTCACACAAAAAAATCGAAAAAAATGGTAAGTTTGTATGGGGGCTATATCTAAAAGGGGGCGTGGCACCTTGGTTCTGCTATACAAACTGCCTAGGAACACAAAAAAGCTTAAGTTTAAAGTTTCAGGTCAATATCTTTAAAACTTTCCGAGAAAAACGCATTGCAACAGACGGACGGACAGACGGACAGACAGACGGACATGGTTAAATCGATTCGTCTCGTCGAGCTGATCAATAATATATATACTTTATGGGGTCACCGATGCCTCCTTTAATGCGTTACAAACTTTCCGACAAACTGATAATACCCTTCACACTATGTGTGGCGGGTATAAAAATTTAAAAAAAAAACTTGGAATAGCAACAACAACAAAAAAATATGTTCTAATGAGAACAAGAATGACAACATGAATGACAGTTGGCATTTGTCTTTTCAATTGGTCAAGACGTACATACGTGTGTATGCGTGTATTTGAAATAAATTTCAACAACAACAACAACAACACTAAAGGCAACTCACTTAAAAAACAAAATGGCGAACGAACTAACTAAATTATTACTATTTTCTTTGCTGCTGCCAATTTTGTCGCTATTGACTTTGGCTAATTGGAATGCAAACATAGAACGACGACAAAAAAAAAAAAAAAAAAAAGCGAAGAATGCAACTTTGTCTTAAGCCAAGTAAATCATTCATTTAAGGCTAACAATAAGCAAGACTAGATTAAAAAAAAAAAACAAAACACTTTTTAAGATACAACAACAACAACAACGCAAAACTGCTCATGAATAGCTTAAGTATTTACATAAAAAAATAGGTTTGTCTTTAAGTGATGACTAGACTAAACAGTCTTATTTAAGTTGAAAGTTCTAAAAGAAACTAAATACTTAATTTCTATGGCTGCATAAGATACAAAAAAAAATTAAATGCAGCACATAATCCTGGCTGCTATTATGCACTAAGTAAGATTCAAATAAGAATGTATATACTCGTACATATGTGTGTATCTAATACAGTTTTTTTTAATCCAATTGGTAATATTTTTTAAGAGAGTAGCTCAAATAGTATTTATTTATAAACATTCGAATCGTTGCGTCAGTACGACTACAAGATACCCTGTAGGCTATGTCAATATCAACAAAAAAAATTTGAATATTCATAAAAAATATTTCGGGCGAAATAAAACGAGACTTGTGCGTATTCAAAAAAAATATATGTAATCTTGAAGATTACCAAATTTATTAATCACATCTCTTGGATATTTTTTTTTTTATATTTTGTTTCTAATTTAAATTGCTCAACGATAGAAACAAAAAAAAGTAGAAAAAAGCACGAAATCGAACGCACAGATGAGCATGTACGGAGAGACAGGCAGACAGACAGACAGACAAATAAGCATGCATAAGTCATCACTAGAAGCTTACACTATTATTGCTGTTAGCTCCCTTACACATACCATACCATACCATACCATATATTCTTAATAGCCCCTTTTTCTCAGCAACAGCAGCAGCAGCAGCACAATACAAGACGGCAAACTTAAAATAGTTTATGCAGCTCATGGCAAATCTTTGTGCGCCTTGACTGCACTTGAGTACGCTTTATCATTTGTCCGTCCGCCCGTCCGTCCGTTCGTTCGTCTATCTGTCTGTCCATCAACAATAAGAACAACAAACAACAAACAATACACAATACCCTTTACCTATGCCCTCGTCCGCCGCTTATTGCGTGCATTCTGATTGTACGTACATATGTCTGTCTGTCTGTCTGTCTGTCTGTCTTTCTGTCTCTCAGTCTGTCTTATAATACATTTGTATCTGTTGCCCTTTTCGATTGTCTGACATTTGTGTTTTGTATTTGTTTTCTCATTTTTTTTTCTTCGCATTATTTATATTTTTTATTTCTAGTCTTCAATTAACATTTAACAATTGTTTTATTTATAAAATAGCATAGATTATGTACTATAGGTACTCGCGTCATTGTGCAGAAATTTTTATTTATTTGAAACAAAACGAATAGAAATTTTCCATACAAAACATTGGATTAGGCATCCTATGGATACTAAACTCTAAAGAAGAGTTTAAAGAAACAATTTGATAACATTTGCCCTTCGTGAGCTTTAAGGATTTAAAATGCCAGTTTTGTTGTCTCTACTAACTTTATTACATATCATTGGAAGACCAAATTTATTTTAGATTATATTCATGCTAAACACAACTAACCGCATGGAACCAGTAAAACCAAAAAACAAAATATTTTTTTACAAAAAAATTCCCAAGTTTTTATAAAAATTAAGACACTCTATCTAATAACATATACCACAACATTCAACGAATCCTGACATTTCCCAGAAAAAAAAAAAAAAACCAAATATAAATTTTAGATTTTTCCAAAACTTCGTCTTCCTAGGATAAAAAAAAACTTATAGTATGCATATCGAAATTAGTTTTTCTATGCGAAGTAACAAAAAGTTTCTATACAAAACACACAATTATTTAGATAGGTAACCTAATACGAGTGCTAAGCCTTAAAACGGTAATGGAAATGTTCAGTGTTAGTAAACTCTGCAAAGTTCTTAAGAATTTAAGTTTAAAGCATGGCGACTGTAGCTCTTATAGTCTCCGAGGTGATCGATTTCATACGCAGAAGGACAGACTCACCTAAATTTTTCGACTCTGCTTTCGATGTTGATCGAGAATATTTATAATTTATGGATTCTGTGCCCACTTCCTTCTGCCTATTCGTACAAACTGAATATATTCTCTTACAGTTCGACTGCAGGGTATACAAAATCTATAGGCAATACACAATATTAATAAAACCAAAATGTATTAACAAGAAATAACGCTGAAGAAAAATGGGCAATATTTGTTCTTCCTTCCAAAATTGGGATATTTCATTGGGACTATCTCAGGCATAATTTATACGAAATTTAGACTTCCTAGAATAAGAAACAATAAAGATTTTATGCAAAAAACCCAAAATGTTGGGGCAGATTTTTATGGAGGATACCCCTAAAAAAACTATTTGCAAGTCCAAGACGGCTTAGGAGACTTTTTTAAAATATGGTAACCATCCACAAACATTTTTAAAATATAGTAACTCTATCTCCTACAGCATGATGGACGCACAGATGGACAAACAGACATAGCTAGTTCTATTCCCTTTTCAATGCTGATCAAGATATGTAGCCTTCTATAGGGCCTATGTTTCCTACATTCGGTCTGATTAAATACCTAATATACCTTTTACCCCTTGGTTACAGGGTATAATAAAAAATAATATTAAAAACCCAGGATGGAAAAAATTGGGACCAAAAAAATTTAAATCAAATAATTGGTCCTGCGCCCCTCTCATACAAGCTGGGTGCTGGGTATCTCGTAGTCAAGATTACTCGATTTCAATATTTTTTTTTTTTTTCAAATATTCAAAAAAGAAAAAAATGAAAAAAAAAAGATAAATACATTCATATAAATGTGAATATAGTAAGATAATTTTATAGATATGTATTTCGAATGTCTTTGCGCTTCAATGAATCACGAAAATACAAGAAATACAAAAACAATAACAACAAAAAATATGCGCTATCAGCAGCAGAAAAAAAAACAACAAACACATTTAAAAAAAAAAAACACGTTAAGCTCACAAATTTAACCTTGAACAGTAGTTCAAAATCGAGCAAAATAGTTTTTAAATAAAAAAATAAATAAATCTGAACAAAAAAACCTGCAAACGTGGGTATTTGTAGTCGCGTGGTTAGATTTAAAAAAAAATAGAAGTAAAATAAAAAAAAATTAAGATTTATGATTAACTTTTATTTCTTATCAATTTCACTAATGTCTCTTTTTTATTATTTTTTTTAAGGTGCACTTTAAACCATTTCTTCCGGATACACAAAATTGTAAAAATTTTGTAACAAACTCTTATTGTACACTAAATTCAAGTAACAATGATAAAGCACTTTTTTTTCACTTAAAAAAAAACACACACAAAATCAAAAAAAAATAAATAAAATGAAATGCAACATTGCTTTGCACAAAATCACAGCTGATTAGCTTTATCAAGATTACACAAAAAACAGCTGTTAATTGATTTAATTTAATTGATAATAAATAGCTCACGAGGACGAAATTTTACTCCAAACCGAATGAGAACGAACACCAGACCAACTCAAACACTCGTCACTAACTGTTTATTTCATCTTTTTTTAATTTTTTACTTTTTTTTTTTTCTATATATTTCTGCGTTCCGTCTGCAGCGAGATATATGAGAATAAATACATTATATACATACATAAGGAGGGGGCAAAATACATACAATAAACAAAACAAAAAAAAAAGAACTACAACAAATTAGCAACTGTTTAGTTTTGGAGTTGGAACTTTAAACGAAATGCTCACGTTTAGCAACACGCACTGTTGCCCTGCCCTGCCCTGCTCAGCACTGCCTTGCCCAACTCACTTCAATTCAATGCAAAAGCTGCGAAACAAGAAATGAAATTGAGAGCAAAAAAAAAAAAAAAAAAAGTAGTAGCAACAAAAACAATACAGGCTGTCAAAAAAGTAGGTATGCATTTTTTTGTGTGTGTGTGTTTTTTTTTTTGTCATTTTTTATATCGAAGAACCTTATAGATAAATATGTTAAGAGAAAATGTTATAAGGCATCAAAAAACTAAAAAAGTTTTCACTTTTAAAAAGGACAATCGTTGTATGCTATAAAAACAGCTGTTTTTCATGTAATCAGCTGTTCTAGTCAAATTTGGACACTAGAATATGCTGTTATAAGCAAATTCTGAAATGTAGATTAATATAATATTATTCTAATCTGCTAATACTTCTTAAAGACGTGTTAACTTCAGTTGGACCGAAGCAAATATACCGGTCACACATCATTTGACGTAGACAGATCTTCTAGTTTTATCTTTAAAAGTAATAAATTCGCGGCCCGACCATTACCTACTTTTTACTGAAGTAAAGGATTGATGTAAAAAGCATTTGTGCCCTTTAAATAAAAATTATTTCGTATAAAAGGGGGGGACATTGATAAAATACAGGTACACAGGATCGTGAAAAGCTTAAGTTTAGAATTTCAGCCCAATATCTTTAAAACTGTGCGAATAAATTTCGCAGCAACAAACAAGCAAACAGACAGAACTAGATCGACTTATCTCGTCAAGCTGATCAAAAATATTTATATACTTTATAGGGTCCAAGTCGTGTTCTTTAATGCGTTACAATCTTTCCGACAAAATGATTAGACCTGTTTCAAACTATGTGTGACAGTTATATAAAAAAAACTTTACCCAATAACTTTTTCAACAGAATGTATAACACCAACCACAACAACAACAACAACAAGCGCGTAATTCGACCTAAAACACCCGCTCTGCTGTTGACGACCGACCAAAACGATTATTTTATATGTTACCTCACCTCAATAAATAAATAAATACATATGTATGTATAGTTCTATCTCTTTTACACTCATTTGCCAATTATTACTATCAAAATCGATGATCGAGTGACGCTCTTAAAAAATTTCTGATATGACACCTTGCATTTTTGTTGTTGTTGTTTGTATTATTAAGCTCGCTCTCTCCCTATATATCGCTCTACCTCTCGCTGACATTGTTATTATCATTATTGATTGTTTGTAACTTTATTTATTTAAATTCTTCTTGTTGTATTTGTTGCATTAAGCAAAAGTAGACGACAAGCGTATGAAAGAGACAGCGTACACTAAAGAGAAAGAAAAATTGCAGTTAAGTGACAAAACTTAAACAATGAAAGAGACAACAATATTAGACCTTGTTCACCCTTGTCAGACGTAAAAGTCGCTCGCCCTGAACAACAACAGAAAGACTGGCGCAACACAGCAACAATAACAACGTCAGCCAAAGTTATTGTTTTTGTTGTTGTTGTTGTCAATGATATTGTATTTTTTTATTCTGTTAAGTATTTATTTCAATTTTGTTGAATATTTTTTTTATATTGCATATTACATTACAAACATTAAAGAGACAAGTGTGAGACAGGCAGACAGACGGACAAAAAAAACTGTTAGACGTACTAAAAATATGAATATTTATTTTTGTTTGTTTGTTTGTTTTTTTTTTTGTATGCAGAAATTTAAGCTTATGTTTGTTTGTTTGTATGTAAGTGCGCTGCCGTCATTTTTAATTCATATTTGTTTTTGTTTATATTTCTATAAATGACTACGACTGCAGGAAATACGACCAGTGGCAATAGACACAGATACTTACACGTACATACACACATGCAAACAAAACTAAATTAATACGTCAAAAATGGAAAAAAAAAACCTTTTTTTTTTTGAAAAGTAGTCAAAGAAGCAGAAATCCAAGCAAACAATAGACAAATACATCATATGACACTGACACTGGTTACCATAAAAGCAGCAAAAAAAAATAATAAATAAATAAAACAAAATAGCAAGCAACAACAAACAATAAGAAAAAAAAAAAAACAAAACAAACGTCAACAACAAACAAAAACAACAATTGTTGCAACAACAACAACACAATGCACCTACATACATATGGGGCATTCCATAATTTATAAAACCCGTTTCTACAGGAAAAAGGGCCGCTCACTTTCGAAACTTATCAGAATCGCTTTGCAAGCAAAAAAAAAAAAAAAAAAAACAAGAAAGAACGCTGAACGCCTGTACCCTAGGTTGGTCGAAAAACACATGGGAAAAAATTTTTTAATAATTTTTTATGGTTCCAATACTAGGAGGTGGGAGCATTTTTTTTGGACCACCCAATTGTATTGGACCATAATTTATTGTACTAGATTTTCCAATCAAACCTTAAAAAATGGGTTACATTTTTTATGGGGGATATATGCAAAATTTTTTTGGTCCCATCCATTTTAGGATATTTTATTAGACATAGCCATAATTTCTACCAAATTTGAAGTTCCTAGAATAAGAAACCAATTATTTTTTTATGCAAAACCCCAAATTTTGGAGTAGTTTTGTATGGGGACTACCCTAAAAATTGGGAATAGAAAAAAATTATTTGAAAATGATACTTAACTTATAAGTTTTAAATATGGTGGCCTTATCTCTTATAGTCTCCGAGATAATCGTTTTCATAGAGCAGACATACCGACATATGGACGGACGGACAGACAGACAAAGGTTTATCGGCTCTCCTATCAATGCTGTTAAACAATATATTGTATATAATTTAAAGGGTCTTTCTCGGGTACAGGGTATAAAAAAAAGTGCCAAGATGCAACATAACTTCCAAACTAAGCCCAGCAATATCTATTTGGGGGGTTTTTTCTTCATAACCAATATGCAACTAAAATTTAAACATTTTAGCAACTTGTTTTCTAAAATTTTTATTCAATTTCGTGTTCACTTCCATTACTTTTAGGAATGGTCCATAAAATACATTTTTGAAAGTCTTCATTGTACAAACTTTTGAATGAACAATTTTTTTTTGGATTATTTTAAATATCAAAATAATATTTGTTTTTTTTTTTTTCGTAACTTGCAAAAAATTATTCGTAAAATGAGAATTATTAAATTGTGAATGCTTCTTTATAACAAAAAAAAAGCATAAGGGTAAACGTTGACTTCGGTGAAACTGAAGCTTAAATACCCGTCACACAAATATTAAAATAGTTCATGTGTATTGAGCAAAATGGGAAACGTTTTCGCCCGAAAAATAAAGGTGACCACAAAACGAAGAACCCTGTATTGAAATATTATTTGAATCAGATCTGTACATGGATTATAAATAAATTTTTAATAGCAAAATTAAATTTTTGTTTTCTGTGATTTTAATTACAAAACAACAAATGCATCTTTTTATTCACACTTTTGATAAATAATTTGTTTTATAGTTCTCTCTTTTTTTTAAATTTAAAATCAATGACAAGAGCAGCTGTTTTCTGTTTTTTTTTTTTTTTTTTTTTGTTTGTCTTCTTTTTTCGAAAAGGGCATAACAAGGGCGCTAATAGCTATAAATACTACAATGTATCTGCTTGAATGTAATTATTTTGTACAAACTGACCGACCATAAGAATGCTTCTAAATTTAAGAAGAAAAATAAAAAATTATTTATAGAAATTATTATAAAGCCAAAAATGGTAAAATTGTAGCTTCAAAATTCAAAATAACTTTTCCATTTAAAATTATAATACAGCACTGCGATTGTAATTAGAAAATTTTCTACTCCATTTCATCTCATATATTTATTTCTTATAATTATAATTTTTTTTTCTTTCATTTTTTAGGCCGAATTCAATTTTAACACATCATGAAATGTAACGGAATAAAAAACTTAATCAGAGCTAAAAATAAAAATAAATTTTTGGGATATAATATATGGGATAATAAAAATTAATTTCTAGAGCGAAATTAAATGAAAAGCCAGAAAAAATATTATATTTGGTAGAACCGAAGCTCAAATACTCGTCACACGTAACTACAAATAGTTTGCGTATGATCATCTGTTGAGTTGATAAAATTTTACGAAGGGGTGGGAAAATTTAAATGGTCCAATATAATAAAAATTTAGACAACATTTTGGAATTCATATAAAAAACAAATTTTAAGCTTAAACAAGGAAAAACGTTAACTTCGATGGAACCAAAGCCTTAATACCCGCCACATGATATAGTTTATTTATAATCATCAGTGGCTTAGGTAAAATTTGGAGAAGGGATGGCTCGGAGTCAATAGTCCGAAACAACCAAAGTTAAGATACAATTATAGGTTTAAATTTAAATTTAAGGACATATTAAAAATTTATTTTTTTAAAAAAAATGAGAACATGATTGGTGACTTCATATGGGGGCTATATAGTGGGTTGATACTTATAATATCAGTAGAGTAGGATGATATTAGAAGTATTTTTACCCCATTTGAAGTGAATACATTCAAAAATAATTACTATTTATACACAAAAAATGGCCTGAGAATGGGGGCCTATACCTGAGAATGAACGTGGCAGTTTAGTTTTGACATTGGATAACTTTAAAAGAATTTTTACCCAATTACATTCTTAAATAATCACAATTTTAAACACAAAATCGAAAAAAATTGGAGAAAAGTCTATGTTTCGAATTTCAGGTCAATATCTTTAAAAATTAGCGAATGTAACGCATAAATTGAGTCGGATGAACGGACAGACAGACGGACATGGCTAGATCGACTCGTCTCATCGTTTTGATCAAAAATATATATGCTTCATAGGGTCTATAATGTGTCCTTAAATGCGTTACAAACTTTCCGACAAACTAATAATACCCTTCACACTATATGTGGCGTGTATAAAAATCACACACACACACAAAGTTCTGAACAATTAAAAAAAAATCATGTCATGTACGGCGATCCAGAGGGGACATTTCTAATGTATTTTGGGTCGCTCAATTCAAAAGTTGGCTCTCGTTTTTATTTTAACTAAAAGTTTTTTAAAACTTCACTCAAAAATTAACAAAAAAAAAAAACGGCATTTTTCAAATCTTCGGTGTTGTATGTTGGACCAGGGTAGTAAATTCTAACGTATTTAAGGTCTCAGAATCCAAATCTGAAGTCGGAATTTAAAAGTTGTTTCATATTTTTATTATAACCTCAAATAACAGACTTTATTTTCGAAAATGTTGATTAAAAAAGAAAAAAAATCGGATTAGTTTCAAATCTCTGGAAATGAATTTGGATTCAAATATTCAAAATACATCACTGCTAAATAGATTTTATTTATTAAATTTTAAAAGATGTGTTCTAATTTTTTTTTTTTCATTTTGGTGGAAAAATGTTCCAAAAAGATCACTTGCGAGACTATCCATTTGCTTAGACATGATAAAACTTAAAACCTAATGCCAGGTAAATTGTATGTCGAATGCAGGATGCCACGCCCAATGTAAAAATATTATAATTGAAATGAATCTGCATTAAAATACATTAAATGTTCAGAGAGGTTGGGACTAGCGTTAAAACCAATTCAAAGATATTGAAAATTAAAGGCAAAAAAATAAAATGAAAAATAATACAAAAACTTAAAAGAATATTACACTTTGGCACGATTCTAAACTTCTGTAAACAATGTTTAAATATAAACTGTTTGCGAATTACAAAGTTTGTGTCTTTTTCAATTACAAATATTTTTATAAATCACACAATCTTAGTGTACATTGAACGTGTCCACGGCTAGCAATTATCACCATGAAGTGCACCTTGAGTATTGGAAAAAATGAAGTAAATTATTGAAAAATATTTTTTGCAGTTCAAACATGATAGCCCATATTTTTATATCCACCACACATAGCGTGGGGGGTACTATCATTTTGTCAGAAAGTTTGTAACACATTAAAGGAGACATATTAGACCCTATTAAGTATATATATTATTGATCAGCTCGACAAGACGATTTATACGATTTAGTCTGTCTGTTGCGAGACTATTCATTTGATTAGTTTTTAAAAAAATGGGGACGAAACTTAAGCTTTTCTCCGTCCTAGGTAATTTGTATAATGCGCTTAGAATACTTTCTGACAAAAGGAAAATACCCTCCACACTATATGGGGCGGGTTTAAATAAAGAAATAAGGAAGGGAACATAAATTTGTATAAGTGATATATCAAATGATCAGATCTTAATTAAATGTGTATTGCATACATGGGTTCAGTCAGGAAATTAAACGAAGAATCAGTCTTGCTAACCGAAGCTTTTTGGTCTCGGTAAGCAAATGCAAAGTAGAGTTCTGTTCAAAAAAAAAAAAAATTAAACTCTACAAGACGCTGATAATGCCTGTCCTTATGTATGGCTCAGAAGCATGGATCTAGACATGAAGACCGAGGCTACAGCAAGAAAAGTTTATGAGCAACACGTGAATCTTATTAGAGGGTCATTGCAGAGAGGGGGAGGACCAGATCTTGGGGAGATATCCACAAGATAGTTATACCAAATTGCTATCGAGTAGCTCTAGATTAAAGCCGCTGGTGTGAAGACTTTTTTTATTAGTGCGGTATCAATAAATGAAATGGTATGATTTCGGAGAAAATAAAATATGTATAGAACCATCATCCCAACTTAGTGAATAATTTATTTTGTTAAGCCCAAAAATGCAATTAAACATTTCTGGGTTGCGTACACAAATATAAAAAAAGGCATCCTGCCGGTATCGGAGATAGCATAGCAAGAAGAAGAGTATTGGATATTTCTAGTTAGCAAACTAAGTAGTATATTTTCAATTCGATTCTTTGCAATTTCAGCTGTAGCTCTCTATCAGATTGTCTGTCTGTCTGTCCGGCTGTCTGTCCGCTGCTACTGAGGCTGCTAATGATGTTGATGATGCAACGTCCTTGATGTTTATTGATTTTTCACCGGTTATACTGACACAACTCGTGCTACCCAAAGCAAAAAAAAATTCACCCACAGCTGCAATGCGGCACATGCGGCAGCAACAATATAAACAGCAGCAACAACAACACAAACGCTTTTTGCGGATGCTGTACAAAAAAAAAAAAAAAGAAAACTTTAACGACGAAAAATGATTTAAAAAAATGTTTTTTTTTTTTTAAATGCATCAAATAAAATATTTAAATTGACTATTTAATTTATGCTTTTGTTTTGGTTTTTCTTCTTGTTTACACACACACACACACACAAATACACAAAAAAGAAATGAAAAAAAACACACAAATACACATAAAAGATTCTGAAAATGATTACATTTTGCATTGAATTTTCTTCAAAATTTTCTTTACTTTTTCCTTTTTTTTTTGCTGCACAAAAAGCAATATTTTTTTTCCGATTAATTCACTTTAAAAAAAATTCTTTAATTGTTTATTAATAATTCGAGTTAGAACAACGCAGAAAATCCGGAAACGAAAAGCATCACCGAATGCATCCAAAGCAAGAGTAAAAAGTGAGCATAAAAAGCGAGCACGCAGAATGCGACGTGTATGAAATCGAATTGAAAGGAAAAATGCAATACGCAAATTCAAACTGAGCGCTTTTTGTTCTAGAGCGCAAGCCAAGAAGTACAAGGTCTGATTTAAATATTTTGCTATAAACATAGTAAAGGCAACCCTCGCTAATTGCCTTACTTACAAAGCAAACCTTGTGTAGACTAGCAACGAAAAGAGCAACATAAACGCAAATAAAAAAACAAAAACAAAAACAAGAAAGTAAAAAACAACCCCAAAAGATGAATAGCAACAATTTAGCACCCTCGCCCTCAAGCTTTAACGCCCTTAAGCTGCAGCGTATGCATGACGCATGCGCAGACAATTGGAAACAGAGCGAAGAGCGCCAAAGAACAACCCCAAAAAGAATAAAACGGAAGTCAGCGCTCACCGATTATGAATTCAGGGTTGCCAAAGCATTGTAACTTATTGTAAAAAGGACTTTATTTCTTTAACAACAACAACAACGAAAACAAATACAAACATATGACTACAAACTGCAGTGGTTGCAATTTATTAATTGATTGATTTCCTTTAACTTTTGTCATCTGCGGATTTTTCAAAAAAAAAAAATTGAAAACAATTTTAATTTGAAAAAAAAAAAACTAAATAATGCACTAAAATTATTTTCAAGAGTTTTTTTTCTTTGTCCTTGCAACACCTTTAAAAAAACAAGGGCTGCAATATTCATTTTAAAGGGTGTCTCAAAAACTAGGCAAGACTATTTTTTATAGAAGTTACAGATTTTTATTTGAAAAAAAATTCGTAGAAGAGGTTTGAATAAATCTGTAATTAAAATGAGTTCACTCTGTCGAGAAATGCTTGTGGAGGTCCGAATAATGATGGTAACATACATGGTCTGCACAATATTGCAAATGTCAAATGTGGAGTTTTTATACCCTGCACACGAGGGATAAAAGGGTATATTACATTTGTGCAAATGTAACAGACAGAAAGATGCATGGTAAACCCCTATAAAGCATATATATATTCTTGATCAGCATTGATAGAAGAGTCGATATAGCTATGTCTGTCTGTCTGTCTGTCCATCCGTCTGTCATGCTGCCTGAAGTATAAAAACAAATTTCACGGAGACTGTAAGAATTTGAAACAAAGACTCTCCTGAGCCGCCAAATGGTCCCACACATTTAAGGGTTTCATTTTAAGTGATAGCCACCATAAATCACTACACCAAAATCTGGCGTTTTTGCATATAAACTTCTTTGCGGCTCAGTCTAGGAACTTAAAATTTTGTCGAAATGATACCTATATTCCATAGTCCCATTAAAATATTCTTACATGGGTAGAACCAAAAAAAAATGAAGGTAGAGACCCCATACAAATTTATCCTATTTTTTTTACTCAGTACAGCTTTTGATAATTTTGACCTCAATACTTGCAACTTGTTTCACAACGCGTTTCTGCAGTCCAATTTTTTTTTTGTTTGAATCGTATCATTTAATGCGTGTAATGCGTGCATTTCGAAAATAAAGTTCGTGGAAATTCCGAATAAAGAATAATCCGACATTATTTTACATGTATTATACATGGGTGCAAACTACTAAAAAATTGGCATCGGATCGGTTCAGTGGCTCGCGATGCCTTGGACTGCTGGTCCAGAGATGAACTGACGGTCCGAAAGAGGAAAAATATGTAGGCCACCCCTATCGGTTTTAATTTTATCACATTTACGAGATCTTGTATTAACATTTTCAACTTTTTTCGCATATACTTCGTCTTAAACTCAAGCAACATCCTCACTCAAGTAAATTTTAGAATATTAAATATAAAGAGATCTTTTAAGAAATGAAGAACCAGTTTGAGCCGAACAACTTTTGCCTCTTATATGGTTCGGTTTTGATTCAAAACCATTTTCTTTCAGAAGAACTGATTCGGTTCATGGTTCGGAGCAAACGTTCGAAAATGAAGTGGTTCGGTTCAAAAACCGGTTTAGTTCAAAGCCGGCTTGCAGCCCTGATATTATAAGACTTAACTTAAGATACCTAATAACTGGGTACAGTGTATTTTTTTTTCTTTGAATTATTAGCGTTTTACGCTATCAACTTTCCCGTCGTCCGCCCTTCGTACATCTGTGCCAAATGTGAAGGAGCAACTTATTGGGTAATAAAATTTCTCCTCGCAGCTTCGTTTAGTTTTATACTTTATATCTATAATTATCTAAATTATTAACATTAAGAAACTAATATGACAAATACATATGTAGATAAATACAAATACAAAAAGTAGTTATTACAATACAAATTTTAGAGAGAAAAAAATATGTTTGAGGTTAGATAATATCTTCGCTTTTCAAAACCTACAAAGGTGGCATCAAATCTGAGTGAATCAATTTAATTGTCTTTGCCTGCGCGTACCAACCGCAAAATAACGTTAATGCAACAACAAAAACAAGAAAAAAAAATAATAAATGACATTTAGCATCAATCAATGTTGGCCAACAAATAAGTAAAGAAAAACGAAACAGTTAACAAAACATTGCAAAAATAAAAATAAAAACGAAACGAAACGAAGAAAACAAGAAAAGCGGCATATTTAACAAGGAAGAAAGCGAAAACTAACAAAGTCCCCCATCAAAAACAACAAAGTTAAGAAAGTGAAAAAAAATAAAAGAAAAGAAAGAGAAAGAAAATAAATGAATGAATAAATGTAGAGAAGGTGCATGCCACAAAATGTAGCAAGTGTTAAGTGAATGCAGACGACGACGACGACGATGAAAACGACAACAACAACAACAAAAACAGCCACGACAACTACGACGGCGAGTTACCGCAATAAAAACCAATTAGATAAAACTTAAATTATGGTCAATGCGAATCGAACGCACAGTGGGACTACAAAACCAAAAAAAAAAAAAAAAGAATAAAAAAAAGACATGTATGTACATTGTACAATAAATACTAGCTGAGCCCGGTGTTGGGTCAGCCAATGAGACCCAGTTTAAAATTTCGAAATTCAACTTGGACACTCCAAACATAATTTTTCAAAAACATACGTCTAGTATCAAGTCTCTAGGTCTACTCTTTGCAAAGATATAGATTTTCCGATTGCAAGACCCCATTAGGCTCGCGTCTCACCTACATAGTAAAATTAGTCTAATGTTAAAAAAAAAAATTGTTTTTTATTTTTTAAATAAATTCTAATAATCTCATTATTCTCAAACAGTTTAAGCAAATCAATAAAAAGTTTCTGCGTGATCAGTACTCTTTGTCTAAATTGTGTTGAAAGGCCACAACTGGTTCATGTGGTACATTATCATTATTTATAAAGTTTATTTTTCATGTCCCTAGTTGACGTCTCTCTCATCCGATCACATAGAAACTATATTGAACTGTTTGAGAATTATAAAATTATAAAAATTTATTGGAAAAGTGAATCACTAATTTCGAAAATGAGAACCTGACCGATAAAAGTATTAAAAAATAAGTTTGAAAAACTTTATTTCGGTTCAATATTCCAAAAACTCAGAAATCTATTAAACAACTTTCATTTTTAGCAAATTTATAGAAAAGATTTTTCTTAAAAAAAAAGTGATCGTGTAGTCAAAAAAATTGGTCTATTACTCCTTTCATGATCCCAGTTACACTCTGAAAAAATTTAACATAAATGCAAAAACATTCATTTTTATATATATTAGGGTGATCCAAAAAAAAAAATTGTATGTGCTCAAGGTTTGTTCTTTATCGAAAAAGAGATTTAATGGTGCCGCAAACGATGTTTCTCTTCATAAACGGTCATAGAATAACACCCAATCATATAGTATTTAATTTTAAAAATATATTTTTTTTATAAAAGTAATAAAGAGTATTCTTGTGCGTTTTCTTTTTATTTTTACGTTTTTAGGGTTTTTTTTTTCAAATATTGTAAAAAAAGTTAATATTTAAATATTAAAAAATGAATTATATTCTACGATCATTTATGAAGAGAAACATGCTTATCCAGTTAAAAAAATATTAAATCTCCAGGTTTCTTCAGTAAATCTACGAAAATGTGTTATTTTACCATAGAAAATGCATGGAAAAATTCAGGGGCTTTGCGGCACCATTAAATATTATCGGATTAAAAAAACTACTGGTCTTCTTATTTTCGATATAGAATAATCCTAAGGGGGCACACATTTTTGGACCACTTTAATATAAATAGATAAGAGTCGATATCTTCGTTTATTAATATGTTCGTCTGTCCACACATCGTATTGAAGTCTAACCTAATTTTACATAGAATATACTTTAATAACGTTGCAGATAAAATATCTTTAAACTACTCTAATTGTTTTAAAATCTTTTTGATTTTCAGATGAAGAAGTTTCCCAAAAACAAAAAAAATAGTGTAAGACATTTCTTCAAAATTTTAAATTAAGCAAAGAAAACGCAATCAGATACTTTTATGTTATTTTTCAAACAAACCTCTGCGTCTTCCATTAACACTGCAGCAGATACACACATACCAAATGCTACTCGCCCACTGCTATTTTTGAGCGCATTTAAGCAAACGCAGAAATTTATTAGAGACATAATTGAACTTGTGAGCTTGTTAGGATTTTTCAACGTTCAACGTTTTCAGGAGCCATTCGAAAAAAAAAAAAAAAAAAACAAGACACAGAAGAAAAAAAAGATACATTCAGTTTAAAATGTTGGTGGACCATGACTTAAGACGTTGCGATTTGAGTGCTGTCTATCGTTTTGGAGAAAGATTCACTGAAGTGTCATGACACTTGGCTGCATAAGAAAATGCTTGCTGCACAGATTTATGAGATTTTATTTAAGTTTTTTTCTTTACCATTATTATTATCTATTTTTTTTTTTTTTTTTTTTTTTTTTTTTGTGCACCTTCACCAAAATTCATTTGCTCTTGCGCTGGCAATGAAAGTTGTGCAAAAAAAAAAAAAAATAAAATATGAATTTAAAAAGTGAATTTATACACATGCTATGCGCACGACAAAACATTAAAAATGCAACTGCAAATGAATATTTAAAATATTGTATTATCTAAAAAGAAAATCAAAATATTATCATAATTTTTGTCTTATTTTTTTTTTTTTGGAAAAAATATTTTGTTGCATGCGCATTAAACTTGTACATAAAATTTAGATAAAAATTGAATTATTATGTAATTAGCTGTAAGAGTATTTTTCTCGCTCGCTTATTGAACTGTAGTTTCGTATAATAAATAAAAGTCAGTGACGGGCACACAAGCACACGAAGCAAAACAAAACATCAAACACTTCTTTGTGTGTATCATTTCGTTATCACACGAAGGAATCTTATAATGTACAGTTGCCCTAAGTCAATGTAAATAGTATTTTGCAGCCTCAGCATGCTTGCCCATCACTGAAAAAAAAAAAATATTAAAAAAAACAAAGAAAAACAAAAAGTTCGGTAGTATTGAAGCTTAAATACACGCCACGCGACTATTTTAATATCTTATTTATGATCATCAGTGGCGCACATAGAATTTCGTAAAGGGGATGGTTAGGGGTAGTGTTCCAAGATCCGTTAACACCAAGCGTTGGACAGATTAATATCTTTAGAACTAATCGAATATAACGCAGAAATACAAATAGATTGGTGTACAGAAGGATATAGCTAGGTCGACTAGTCTCATCGATGAAAAATATATATATATATATATACTCTATTGGGTCCTTCTCCTTGATTTTCGTACTTATAAATATTTAGTATTAACTTTTCTCTTCGTTAAAATTTTTGAAATTCACTAAAATAAATAATTATTCCCCAGCGAGAAAGTCATTAACGCTTCTTTCTTCGATGACATACCGACGACAGCCCTATTGAAGTCGTTGAAGACATTTTCATACAAATTTTGCAGTTGTCTTGGATAAAAAATCTTGCAAGACTTCATGCATAACTTGTCTTGCAAGGCGTCTTGTGTGTTGCTCGACCTTCTTGAGTGAACCGATCCAGAAATTCGAAAACAGAGCACTCCGTACGTATAGGGAAATACACAGTGAGCTCGGAGTACCTTGGGTATAACAGGAGAACGCCAGGTTTGTCAAAGCCCACCTGGAGAGACCGCATAGGCACACCAACGACCTGGCTGGTTCACATTGATTATTTTTTTTTATAGGGCTCCAAGGTTTGCCCTAAAATACCAAGCATGATGTGCTTTTTTTATTCAAGCCTTAGACTAGGTTTATTCTATAAATTTTTCATCGTGGCTGTTGTTGATTATGTATATCAGATGAACCTGAGGTGATAGATATCCCGAAATGGGGACGAGAAAAAAGTTGTGCTTGATAAAAACGTACAATTTATTTCGGGTTGTTCGATTTCTTCGTGCTCCTACTCTAGTCCTGGGTACAACTTAAGTCAAAATCTTCAAATTGTGCTTTCATTCTCTCAAAATTTGCGTTAAAGCTGTCCTCGCTCTAAAACTCTAAAAAGAAAAACGATTAAAGTTGCAACTTTAATTTTATTCAAAAGATTGATCGATTTGAACTTGCAACATTTTCCTTTTTATTTTATTTTATTTACTTTTTTTTTTAATAGTTTTTACTTTTGATTTGAATTTCATTAATCAGAGTTGCAGACAGACCAAACCTTATACTATGTAAACTGCATAACCTAAACCGCTTACTGCAACTTTTGTTATTGGACACTTTTTGAGCAACTTTTGTACAATGCAACTTCTGCTTAAGGCAATGCCAAGTTGTTGTTGTTGTATCTTTTCTGATTAGAAATGGAAAGTTGAGCTTGATCTTGATCTGTACAATGTACATAACAAACTAAACTAAATGAAAATGAAATAAAATGAGCTGAACTCAAAAAGCTAACAACCGCTGTCCGAACTGAATGATGGAATGAATGAATGACTGAATGACGCGCGTTTGTCAAAGACAGCAGCAAAGCACTTCCACTTTTATCACGCGCCATCACCATTGCCATTGTATGTCACTAAAATGGGCATTTGACTGATTCCAATCGAATTATTCATCTGATTCGAATTATTAAATGGGTTGCTTTGGTCTGGTCACTGAAATGCTGAAATGCACGCTAGGCTAGGGAGACAGTCTATGCTGCTGAAAAACTTGTATAAAAATATATTAATAAATTAAATAATTTTAATTATGAAACAAATAATAAAAAAGATTTTTTAATTAAAAAGATATTTAACAAATTCAAACAGAGGCGCATAATGAAACTTTTTTCGTAATTTTTTGTCCCCCCTTTTTACAAAAATCCAAACCGAAACAAATTTAAAACAAACAAACAAAAAAACAAGAAAAAACGTTAACTTCGGTGGAACCGAAGCTGAAATACCCGTTACACAACACTTTTAATAGTTTATATGTTCACCAGGTGCTTAGATGAATTTGGTCAAATTTGAATGGAGGCTTTATGTTATATTTACCCGATCCTTACCATATAGAAAGAGTTCACTTAGGTGGACATTGGAATTGATTTAACCAGGTTTAATTGAATTCATTCAGAAATAGTAAATGTTTTGATATAAAAACTCGAAAATGGGCGGTAAGTTTGTATGAAGGCTATACATAAAAATGGGCGTGGCGCCTTAGATTTAACATTGGATGACATAAAAGTGTTCGTACCCTATTTGCATTAAATATATTCATAAATAATACGTATTTTCATCCAAAAAATCGAAAAAAGTGGTAAGTTTGTATGGGGGCTATATCTAAAAATGGGCGTGGCACCTTGGTTCTGGCATACAAACTAACTAGGAGCACTAAAAGCTTAAGTTTCAATTTTCAGGTCAATATCTTTAAAACTTTCCGAGTAACGGCCAGACAGAATTTGTTTTTCAGACAGACGGACAGACAGATGGACAGACAGACGGACAGAAAAACAGACGGACAGACAAACAGACGGACAGACAAACAGACGGACAGACGGACAAACGGACAGACAGACGGACAGACAGACGGACAGACGGACGGACAGGCGGACAGACAGACGGACAGACAGACGGACAGACAGACGAACAGACAGACGGACAGACATGGCTAAATCGATTCGTCTCATCGAGCTGATCAATAATATATATACTTTATGGGGTCTCCGATGTCTCCTTCAATGCGTTGCAAACTTTCGGACAAACTGAATATACCCGTTTACACTTTGTGTAACGGGTATAACAAGCAAGAACGTTAACTTCGGAAGCACCGAAGCTCAAATACCCACCACACGAAACTTTATTCATTTTCTTGAAAAAATTAAAAAATAGAAGGTGAGTTTGTATGGGACTATATGTTATAGTGGCTCTATCCTTGTCATATCGGAAGCATGCTCATAGGATAATAGTAGAAGTGATTTTACACAGATTGAAGTGAATATATCCATAAATAAGAACTATTTTCATACAAAATCTGAAAAATGGGCGCTTGGTTTGTATGGGGGCCATATCAAAAAATGGGCGTGGCACCTTTCTTTTGAAATTGGATGTCATTAGAAGTGCTTTTACCCATATTTGTAGTAAATACATTTACAAATAATATCAATTTTCATACAAAAAATCGAAAAAAAATGGTAAGTTTGCTGGGGGCTGTATCTAAAAATGGACGTGGCACGTTTCTTCTGATATTGGATGGATGGATATTGGATTAAAAGTGTTTTTACCCGATTTGTAGTCAAAACATTCATAAATAATAACTATTGTCATACAAAAAAAAACGAAAAAAGGAAAGTTTGGTTCTGCCATACAAACTGCCTAGGAACACAAAAAGCTTAAGTTTAAAGTTTCAGGTCAATATCTTTAAAACTTTCCGAGAAAAACGCATTGCAACAGACGGACAGACGGACGGATGGACAGACAGACAGACGGACATGGCTAAATCGATTCGTCTCGTCGAGCTGATCATGGGGTCTCCGATGCCTCCTTTTACTTCATTTACTTCACACTATGTAAAAAAAAAAAAGATATTTAACAAATTCAAACGGAGGCGCATAATGAAACTTTTTTCGTAATTTTTTTTCCCCCCTTTTTACCAAAAATCCAAACCGAAACAAATTTAAAACAAACAAACAAAAAAAAATACAAAAACGTGGGAAACCAACTCAAAAAATTAGTTCAGCTGTCGATTCATTCACTTTATTTCGAATAAGAAGTAGGTAGGTATCTACTTTATTTCAAGATTTTAGATGGCGATGTTGATGGTGACGGTGGTGATGCTGGTGACGACAATTGGTGTCGATCAATTGAACAGTTTAGCAACCACAACAACAACAAACAACAACAACAGCGATCATTGCAAATTGCAACAGGTTGTCGAAATAATTTGTTTGAAAAAAAACAAAAACAAGAGTGAAGGAGTTTCACGCTGAAATTGAAGGAGGTACGAAAAGTGTCAGATAATTAGATTTGATTTATTCGAAAATCGTTTAAAATTGTTGTAAATGCAAAAGTGAAGGTTTGTTTTTTTTTTTTTTTTTTTTTTTTTTGTTGCAAGTGTGCAGCATAAATATCAAAACATTTTAAATTCTTATTACGAGAATTTATTTATTTTTAAGCAAAGTTCAAACGAGTTTATTTACAACAACAAATTATATTGAGTAAAAAAAATACAAAATTATAAATAAAAACTGCAATCTTGACACTGACATCCTGTTCCCATCATTTACAAAAAAAAAAACACTTAAGAAGCTACAAACATACAAGTCATCTTTCAGATACATATTCGTCTGTATTGTATTATTGTATCTATAGACCCAGTTTTAATGACAATAATCAACTATAATAGTCAATCACAAATACATTTGTATACAACAAAAAAAACACATATGACTAGCAACGAAACATAAAAGTTATAGAGTATCTTACTAGATTATCAGCAGGCAGACAGACAGATACTCAGATATAAATTAGCTGCTCATTTTTGCTAAAGTTTTGTTTTTTTTTTTTTTTTTCTTTTTTTTTACAGATAATGACTCTGGGGCGTTACGTTCTTCATTCGAGAACATATTGAAGCAAAGACGAAACAAGCATAAAACGCTTCAGATACTCATAATAATACTAATAATGTTGTTTTTAAATTTGCTAGTTGATTTTATTTAATAGCAGTCATTCACCTGTATTTTGCGCAAAAATATTTTTAAATGATTTCTAAATGGAAACTAAAAGTGGAACAAGCTTCAAATGTGTTGAAGCGTACCGTTTTACCTGAAAACAATGTCTTTCAACATCAGATTTTAGCTTCTTTCTTTTTTTTTGAAATTTTTTTCTTTAAAGGAAAAAGGGGCGCTATAAATTTCTTTGTTGAATAAGATGTCTGTGATTTGACATAAAAATTTGTTTTTGTAAAGCACTAATCAATCAATTAATCAATCAATCAATCATATGCATGCATTTACAAGATACACACAACAACAAAATATTTTGTCGCCGATCTGCACTCAAAGATTTTATAAAAAGTGTTATTGCTTTTTATGCAAAGAAGTAAAATAAAAAATAATTCATATCATTCGTATTATCATATCTTTATTAAGCTTAGATTAAATTTCACGATGCATTTGGTCGAATTCGTATGGAGGCTTTATGTTATATTTGCCCGATCCCTACCATATCGAAAGTGTTCACTTAGGCTTAAATTGGAATTGATTTTACCAAATTTAATTGAATTCATTCAGAAATAATAAATGTTTTCATATAAAAACTCGAAAATGGGCGGTAAGTTTGTATGGATGCTGTACATAAAAATGGGCGTGGCGCCTTAGATTTGACATTGGATGACATAAAAAGTGTTCTTACCCTATTTGGATTAAATATATTCATAAATAATACGTATTTTCATACAAAAAATCGAAAAAAAGCGTTAAGTTTGTATGGGGGCTATATCTGAAAATGGGCGTGGCAACATTCTTTTGAAATTGGATGCCATTAAAAGAATTTTTACCCTATATTGTAGTAAAAGCATTTATAAATAATAACTATTTTCATACAAAAAGTCGAAAAAAGTGGTAAGTTTGTATGGGGGCTATATCTAAAAATGGGCGTGGCACCTTGGTTCTGGTATACAAAGTAACTAGAAGCACAAAAAGCTTAAGTTTAAAATTTCAGGTCATTATCTTTAAAACTTTCCCAGTAACAGCCATCGCAACAGACAGACAGACAGACAGACAGACGGACAGACGGACAGACGGACAGACGGACATGGCTAAATCGATTCGTCTCATCGAGCTGATCAATAATATATATACTTTATGGGGTCTCCGAAGTCTCCTTTAATGCGTTGCAAACTTTCGGACAAAATGAATATACCCGTTTACACTTTGTGTAACGGGTATAACAATGCCTAGAATAGTCCCAATGAAATATACCAACGTGGGTAGGACCAAAACAAATTTTAGACATAATTCCCATACAAATATAACCCATTTTGGGCCCGTAAAGATTGGGTACAGCGTATCTTGCAGTCTTGTTTGTTTTTTTCTTTTGCTACAAATACCTGCTAAAAAAATACCAGTTTGGGGCTAGTATAAAAACATACAAAAAAAAGTAAAACATTTTGTAAGAAAAAGTCGAAAATTGACATTATGAATAAATAAAAATTTGCCTAATGCATTGTTTTAGTGGTCTATAATAATACTTACGTTGTTGCCTCTGTAATAAAAGCGGTTTGAGACTAATCGGTTGTATGGTTTCAAAGTCTATAGCGGACATAGAAGTATTTCAATTCTTTTATATTGATACTAGCAGATACCCGGCGTGTGCTACCACGTTGTACGGGTGTTTCGGCTGCTCTTTCAGCTCTTTTCCGTTTCGCATCTGCTGTGTTTTGTGCAATTTCAGTTCCTTTTGATGGCATTTTTACTTTTTTTTTTTTTTATTCTACTCAAAATATACTGGGGAAAAGCTGTCAGATGTTTATTATTTTTGTTTTTTGTTTATGTTAAAAAATGATGATGATACTTGCATTGTTTTCTTTCAAATGTAACCGATTTGGGGCTCATCGGTTGAACGGTTTCAACGTATAGAGTAGACATAGAAACATACATACATTTTTATATATTTAGAAGATTGATATATTTATTTTATTTTAAAAAATATGAATTATGCATTAACGTGATCAAAAATATTTGAACTAGCACTTTCGATTCGTCGTCAGCGAGTTCTAAAACCTAAGTAACAAAACATTTTTGAATTTTGTAAACTTTTTTTTGGAACTTGGAACCACTGTACAGTGAGTTAGTTTTTTTTTTTTTTTTTTTTTGGGTATTGTGTTCTGAAAACATTCTTTAATAACTTGGCGAATAGTTGGCGCTACAAAGTAATCAGGTACACTAATACATGTGGAAGACCCCAACTACCGTTAAGACAAACGTAATTCCAAACACATTTTTTTTCTTTAGAGCCACGAGTCTTAATAATTTATACCTAACTTTGCATGGTAATGCTTTTAGCCAAATTTGGCTGAAAGTGTTTGCTTCTACACTTTATAAGTTCAAACCTCATCCGCATCATCATTTTAGTAAAAAAAAAAAAATATGTAATTCCAATTTATAACAAAGTAAGCAAATGATTTTCTTTATATAAAAAATTTGCAATACATTGTATAAAATCTCAAGATCGTTTAATAGCGGAAATTATTAATTAACTCTACGATTTGAACAAAAGAAGAGAAAAGAAAAAAAACAAAAACTGGATATGTCAGCTTATTCAATCACTTGTATAGTATGTATTAATTCAACTATCTGTCCGTCTGTCCGTTTGTCTGTCCATCAGTCTGTCCATTCATTCGTTTGGTTATTCATTCATTAATTCATTTATTCATTCGTTTGACTACGTTTGCCCATTTTTGTTGATTTGTTTGATGTTGCATAGCTGTCTTCGAGAATGGAAGCCAAAACTGACATTAAATAGACGACGAAATGCCACCTTCGAGCAAACGAATTTAAATTTCAAACATAACGAAGCACTCTGAAATGAAGTCGTAGTAGGTAGACTTCACAAACGATTTCCGCTAAAAATGAAAATAATAAAATACAAAAAAAAAAAAAAAAAAAAAGATTTTCAACTAAAAGCCATTACAATTGAAATACAAATTGACCAGCCAGTCGGCCGGCCGTTCGGTCGTACAAAACTGCAGCGCATGCGCATTGAATGAGCTTTGAAAAAAAAAAATAAATTTATTTCAAAATGAGCTAAACGTAAGTTTTGTGTACGTTAAAAAATTAAACTTCATCTGCGTCTGAAACGCAAAGCGTCTGAGTCTGTGTCGTCAAGGCCTTTGCCAGTGGTGTTGTATCCCCCCCTACACACACATACATCGTACTTACTAATGAGCTTAATACCCTAACGCCTCCCCACAACAAAACTTTAAAATATTGTAGATAGTTACCGGTGTTCATCGCATCGTTCGAATGCAATTTAACGCACACTTATCTTTAATAAACGTGTCAGTCAGCGCTTCAGCTAACGCTAAACGCTAACGCAAACAGCTGAAAGACAATGAAAGGCCATACATAACATAAATTGTTAATGAAGTAGTAAACTAGGTTGAGAGACGTCATGGCACGTCCGTTTCGTTTCGTTTTAATTTAATTTAATTGTTTTTATTTAGTTTTTTTTTTTTTTTTTTTTGGAAAATTGTCGTTTATTGAATTCTGAAGTAGATACTTATAGAGTATTTACAGTTAGCTAGCGCCAGATTTCATAAATGTTTTATTTTAAGTGCATTCAATATTTTTTGTGTTCATTGGAAAGGAAAGCAAGAGAGAAGCTAATGATGTGGTCACCAGTTGAAGTAATTATTTGTATCTGATAAACTGATTACAGCATTCAAACTTTTTATACTCAAAATACATACGAGTACATACCATATATGTAAGTTGTAATTTAAGAGGTCTTACAGGAAGCGCACATTTATGATGCGTTCTATGCGGAAATGATGCTGCAAAATTTATTTTTTGTAAGTTTAATTTATGTTTTTTTTTTTTTTATTCTTTTACAGTTTTATTGCTCTTTGGTACTCGAGTACTTGAGATAATCTTACGAAATTATTATTTAATAATTAAAAAGTAAATATCACAAAAACTTCAAATAAAATTGAAGATTTAAAAAAAAAATGTTACTTATAATCTTCGATTATCAGAGAGCCGGAAAATAGTGATGAATTTCTTTTTTTCTTTTTTTTTTTAATTTAAATTTTTAAATTTTAATTCCTAAAAAAAAAAAAATTTTTATTCTGAACAAAATTTTTCAAAAATTTGTTTTTTAATTTTTTTTATTTTGTAAATTTTTTAAGAAAAAAAAGTGTAATTTTTTGAAACATATTTATTATATCCGTTACTCATAGTGTAACGCATTAAAGTAGGCATCGGAGACTCCATAAAGTCTATTGATCAGCTCGATGAGACAAATCAATTTAGCCATGTCCGTCTGTCTGTCTATCTGTCTGTCTGTTGCGATGTGTTTTACGCAGAATGTTTTTAAAATATTGATATAAAATTTTAAACTTAACCTTTCTGTTGATCTTAAGCAGTTTGTATGTCAGAATCAAAGTGCCACGCCCATTTTTAGGCTTACCAACCATTTTCGAATTTTTGTATAAAAGAAGGTATTATTTATGATTATATTCACTCCAAATTGGGTAAAAACACTTCTTATTGCATCCAATATAAAATTCAAGGTGCTACGCCCATTTTAAGTTATAGCCTCCATACAAGCTGACCGCCCATTTTCGAGTTTTTGTATGAAAACATTTATTTTTATACCCGCCACACATAGTGTGAAGGGTATATTCAGTTTGTCTGAAAGTTTGTAACGCATTAAAGGAGGCATCGGAGACCCCATAAAGTATATATATTCTTGATCAGCTCGACGAGACGAATAGATCTAGCCATGTCCGTCTGTCTGTCCGTTAGTTTAACAGATATTAAGCAGAAATTTAGAACTTAAGCTTTTCTCTCGAACATGTATAACATGTATGGAAATGAAAGTGCCACGCCCATTTTTAGGTATAGCCCCCATACAAAATTACCTTTTTAGGTTATTTGTATGAAAATAGCTTTTATTCATGAATGTATTCAATCCAAATTGGGTAAAAATACTTCTAATGTCTTCTAATGTCAAAACTAACGTGCCACGCCCATTTTTAGGTTTAGCCCCCATACAAATTTACCGCCCATTTCGAATTTTTGTATAAAAATAGGTATTTTTTATGAATGTATTCACTCAAAATTGAATAAAACACCTCCTATATCATCCAGTTCCAAAACCAGTATGCCACGCCCATTTTTATGTATAGCCCCCATACAAACTTACCGATTATTCCCGAACTTTTGTATGAAAAAGTACATTTATAAATGTGTATAGGCCACTGATGATCGCACATAAACTATTCAAAGATTCGTGTGGCGGGTATTTAAGCTTCGGTTCCACCGAAGTTAACGTTTTTCCTTGTTTCTGAATGAATTCAATTAAAATTTGGTAAAACCAATTCCAATTTAAGCCTAACTGAACACTATCGATATGGTAAGGATCAGGCTTATATAACATAAAGCTTTCATACAAATTTGACTAAATTCATTGCGAAATTTAATCTAAGCACCTGATGAACATATAAACTATTAAAAGTGTTGTGTAACGGGTATTTCAGCTTCGGTTCCACCGAAGTTAACGTTTTTCCTTGTTTTTTTAAAGATTATTTGCTTCGTCCTTTATAAACGTTTTTTTTCCCCAAACGAAATAGTGTAACCAAACATCGATAAAGTTGAAAAATTAAAAAAAAAAAAAAAAAAAAAAAAAAAAACGTTTGCCTTGAAAAAACACACAGATAGGATCTGAATTATTATAAATATTGGTTGAAAAATCTAAGTTTTTTTCCTTTTCAAAACTGTCTAAAAAACAAATTTTGATTCGTAGTTAACTGAGTTATTGCCACATAAGAGAAAAAGAAGAAAACAAATAATTTTTGAACCATAAGTCCATATTTTGGAAGTGTTCTAAAAATTCCAAATATGCAGTTTTATTTACTCGAACAGACATACAACCCAAGGGTTATACCCTTCGCAGCTATTTCAACTTTTTTTAGCAATTAAATTGAAATTCGAAAATCAGTTAGGATTTCAAATTTACAGTTTTGGAAAGCTTGAAATGTATGCGTGTATCGAGAACAGAGCTTGGTTTTCATAACAACGTCATTGTTTCTTATTCTAGAAAGTCAAAATTTATTATAAGTTATGCTTATGATAGTCCCAATAAAATAAGCCATTATGGCTAGGACCAACAAAATTTTAGGTATAATCCCAAACAAATATATCCAATTTTTTTTAGTTTTTGTATGAAAATCCAATAAAATGAAATATAGTGCAAATAAGACTTAACTGAAGGTACATAAAAATAGAGTACATCAATCCAATCCAATCCAATCATACAATCAACGTGTAACGGACATTGAAGCTTCGGTTCCACCGAAGTTAAAGCTTTTACTTGTTTTGTTTATGACCAAAATTTTAGTTCCTGCCATTCCCAAAAATGAAATAGTAATAATAATTAAATTAAACGCTTCATTACATTTCCTCTCTTCTCCATACATATACTATATAGTAGTACACTAGCAACACTCACCACCCCATCTACATATTTGGCACAATCATTTTAATTTAGAGAAATGTCTGCACTAACTTGTACCCCAGGAAAAGAAAAAAATCGCATGCGCCCAACTAATTTGTATGAACAACGATCGACAAAATACAGAAGTACAAAAACATAACGAAAAAAAAAAAAATAAAACTAAAAACTAAAACTACAAATACGACAAAAACAAGGCAATATAGCACGACATAAGCCACCGAAAAATGATTCAATAAACGTGACTCGAATAATATCTCTATAAACTGAAAACAAAGGTAGTCAGCAGTCGACGTCTATTGTAGTTTTAAATTTCAAGTAGAAAGTGCAGGGCGAGGGCGTCTATGGGCGCTGCCAATATTACCGAGAATGGACAATATAAAACAATACAATAAAAAAAAAAAAAAAAAAAAATCCAAAATAAAACCACTCACCAGCCAAGTCAGCAAGCAACTAGACAGCCACGGAAGCAATCAGCAAAGGAAAAAAATATATATATACTATATACATAGTATATAAAGAAAAAGAAAATATAGATCTCTCGTATGAGCTGCATAAAAAAAAAAAAAAAAGAAAATGAAAAAAAAAAACAAACCTTCTCCTTTGGCATGAAGCACACCTTTGGATTTGCTAGTTGCTGCCTAGCTTACTATCTTACTGACTGTATAAATATTTATAGCAAACTTCAAATTAAGTTAATTTACAGGCAACAGGCAACAGGCAACCGGCAAAACGCCAAGTGTACCAAAATACCAATAAAAAAATGCGACAAAAGATTCAATTTTTCAACACAAAAATGTGCTAAGTTAGAAAGAGATGAAGTGAACTGAACTGAAGTGAAGTGAAAAGGCTAGAGGGGAAAATAGTCATAACATTCGCCAAGGCGTTGCCCAAAAGGTCGAAATCGAGTAAATGTGTCTCAAGAAATTGTAAAATAATATATTTATGTATATATTTGTGAAGTTAATAACGAATTGTACATACGCTTTAGCAAGATGATATTGCATCTCATACAAGCAGTAAAAGAGAGAAAAATCGTAAAGTTTATATTTGTTTATGGTATTTTTGATTAATCCGACTAGACGAGTCCAACTAGATAGGTCCATGATGCATTTATTCAATACCAAGTCATGGTGAAATCATCAAGATGGTGTCTAGCGAAGCAATGTTACCATACGCACCGAGTGCGAAAGAGATAGCTTACATTTTGTTTTACTCCGTTCCAACTGAGAATGAGATAAAAACTTTATGTTTTCTTTTCTCTTCATAACAATAAAATGTGATTGACGTTGGTACGCAACACGTTGAGAGAGCAAGAGCGTCTAACATAACCTTGTATAATTGAACCATGTACCAGGTGCTGCATTCGTATTCTGTCTCATTCTATTTTTCTCTTCCTCGCTGAAAATTTTCTCTTGTGACATCTCTCCTCAAACTGGCTAAAAAGATGAATTATATTAGTAAACTCGACGATATCTACGCAAATAACATTTTCCCTAAGAAGAAGAGGTTGGCCCCCGGTCCAACTGAACGGTTCACATATCCAAATACTGTGACACTTCCAGGTACCTGGGTCTGGTGCTCAATAGAAGGCTGTCATGGAGACCTCACCTAATCAATAAGAAAAAGCAATTGAATGTTAGGTTGAAAAACCACCTATGGCTTCAGGAAAAAAAAAAAAGATTCACCCTGAGGCTACTCGTCAAGCTTCTTATCTAGAGCAATGCCAGCCATAGAAATCCAGAAATTGCGTACCCGTTTCATACGAATAGGCAAATACACAGTGAGCCTACCTTGAGAGGTTGGATAGGCACATCAATCTCCTTGCCATAAATCTTTTGGACAACAGCGCTGTCACCAGCCGCTTACGTAGAGACCACCCGATGGATCTGCCCCACCACATAAGATGAACTCCTCCTTTAACCAACCAACCTTCCCGCTGGGCTGTAGTAAATTATAATAAATTTCATCGTTTTCTAATCTTTTTTTTAACGAGTCCTGAAAAAATAAAACATAGCACGCGTGGAATTTCGTTCGATTTTCAAACATTCTACCTCAACAAACTGTCAAACTGAAATATTCATTTTGTATACAATTTTTACACGAATAAGTCGTTTAATAAGTTCTTTTTCTCTACATCAAGTTTAATAAATATCAAGTTTAATAAATTGTCACGTCTAAGATACAAATTTCCGTGTTAAATTTTTTATTTCCGGTAATTCCTGCAAAGTTACAAATTTGTATTTTGATATCTGCAAGACAAGATGGGAAACTTTATATCCAATGAAGTGCATGATGACGATGTAAGTATTACGGATGGCCAGTTCAGCTTCTTTGGTTAAGGTGTGCCGTGGAAAATGGTTGCTATTACTTACGTTTAATTGTATTTATTTTTTTTGTTTAGTATTCAACTGATGGGTATAGCGAGGAAGAGTTGCCACCGCGGTGTACAAGAGACAACAGGCGTCGCTACAAAAGGTGCGCAAGTCGAAGACATTCTGGAAGAAACCTAGTTTGAAAATAAGGAGATCAGTTATAAAGAACCCGGCAATTGGCGCGCGTAATTCAAGAAAGCAAATTGTTGGGAAGAAACTCAAACGCAAGTTTAGCACGTGCAAACCAAGGCCTTATTCTGCCAAGGAGAAGCGTGAAACCGCTAAAAAGCGTTCGAAAAAGCCATTTTCTTCGCTAAAAAAAACGATGTCGCTACGCAAGATACCAGGTCACAAAAAAAAGCATCATCGTTGTTAAAATCGACGGAAGGAAACGGAGCTCAGCCCAAAAAAAAAGGACAGCAAAAAAAAAAAAAAATAAATGCAGCGACCCAACAAAAATGATCAGGGACATTTAAATAATGATCAACCCTGATCGTCGATTGTTAATTATAAAATTTATTACATATTTTATTAAGTTTTCATCGAAAAAATATTTTCTGGAAAAGGGTTTATAATCTGCGAAAAAAAATCATAAAAATGTGAAACAAAAATTAAAAACCAACAAATCTTCTTTTCCTTTCTTAAAACCAAAAGTTAAAATGATATTGAATTTTTTTTCAACGAAAATTTCAGCAATTAAGAGTTAAATGAGAGCTTTGTAAGCTAGCAATCTGTGTTTTTGTAAGTGCAGAGATATTGACAGAGCGAATGGTTTCAATGTAAATTGCAAAGAGAGCAAAACTATTCGTATGAGATGCAATATCGGCAAAACATTGCAACAATGTTACTTAAAACAATAAATCCTTAGCAACAAAATCTTTGAAGGGTATTCAAAATATAAAAGAAAAAATTCATTGCAAATTGCAAATCGCCACCGGCCGGCTTAAATGTGTATAGTCGACGTATAGATCGATACAATCATTTCCCACAATAGTCGCCAATGACAACAACGGCGGCAGCGGCAGCAGCAGCAGCAGAGAAAGTAAAACTCTGACACAGTCACAACCTGGTTGAAGTTAGGAGCAGCTCTCCATGTCTTCTCTGAGGCATTTCGAGCGAATTCGTGTCAAGTTGCTGTTGTTGCTACTTTTTCGCGTCTAGTCACGTTGGAGCAGAGGCAAACCAAAAAAAAAAAAAAAAACAAAATTTATATAAATGCCGTCCAAATTTCGCGGCATCCAACTGACTGGACAGATCGACCGACCGACCAACCACGACGACTTCAATGACAACAACAACGACAGCGGCGGCACCTGTTTACAGCAGCAGCAGCTACATTACTGTTGTCCAGGACAGGATAGGCCACACAAAGATGCCGCACCAACAGCGCTGCCCATTATGAAAAGCTGAAATTCAATTCTTCTTTTAGAGAGCAACAAAAAAAAAAAAAAAAAAAAAAACAAAATAATGCAAAACGACACAACCACGACAAGCAAAAAATGAAATCACAGAAAAGTTGCATGGAAAAAGTAAAAGTGTTTGTGCTCGCATTTTCCAATCCAATCCAAAATACAAAAGCTATTTACAATGATCAAAATCAAAATCTAAAGAAAGCAAAAGTGCGTTTGAATGTAGGAAAACCGGGGGGAGATGGCATTCATCATGCAATGAAAATATAGCGAAAGAAAAACAAAAAACGTAAGCCAGGAAGGCAATGCTGAGAAGAGTGTTGCATACATTTTTTGTAAGTCTTGCCATTCAGAAAACATTTTTCTATGGTATTTTTTAGTCTGTCTGTCTGTCAGTGTTTCTAAACCCAAGCAGAATTTAAATTTTTTAACTTAAAAAAAAGCATCAACAAAAACATTAGTTTTTCATAAAACTTCCTATTTTTTTTTTTTAAAGAACAAGAACAGAAAAAAAATTGAAACCTTTGAAGACGTTTGAATAATTGGCTTTAAATTTTTCGAAATATTTTACGATATACTACTGTGCGCATTTTACAAAGTTAATTGGTTTGTAAAAATCTTTATTTATCACCTCAAACCTGGAAACGTGTTCCCCGAAGTGGTCTCTTAAGTTTTGGGAATAGCCAGAAGTCACACGGAGCCAAATCAGGCGAATCGGTGTTTGCGAAACGATATTGGTTGCATTTTTGGAGAAAAAGTCACGAAGAATCGATGCTTGTTTTTAAGAAAATTCGTGACTTGACACGTTTGAGGCCAAAAACATCTTTCAAAGTGGTTTTAAATGATCTTTTCGATACGCCAATTTCATCAGCAATGGATCTTATAGTTAATCGACGGTGTGCAAGCACTAATTCTTTTACTTTTTGGATGTGAGCATCGTCCGTTGAGGTCAACGATCGACCAGGGCGCTCTTCGTCTTCAACACGTTCTCAACTTTCTTTGAACAATTTATACCAATCATATGTTGTTGATTTTGGTAGAGCACGGTCCCCGTAAGCCTTCAACATGTTTATTCCATTTATTCCATTCAGAAAACAAAATTTGATGACACTTCTCTGCTCAATTAAATCAGACATTGTCCCAGATGTTATTAACAGTCCTGCCAACTCAAGAAAATATGAACTAGCCCGAAATGTTATGTCCGCGAAGTTTAAATTGAAAATTCTCCTTACTTATTGCCCACAGTAGTATTTTGCGATATATGACAAGTGGGGGCAATTGGGCAGCTACCAAGAAGCGCTGAAAAGTAAGCAACAACAACAAAAAAAACGATGTTGGATGCGGCATATTTTGGCGTTATGGAGCTCGACATCTGAATCGTGTTTTTAAGAATCTTCAGCTCATGCCGCAGCGTGTTTATAATTTGTTAACAAATGCCAAAGGCATGGCACGAGTTGTAACGCATAGCTTCACTGAAAAAATTTGAGGAGATTCTTTACTAAAGCATTTTCCTTATCACAGCTTTCTAACTGAAATTAGTTTGATGCGTGAATAACATTTTGTATTATTAAAAAAAAAAAAAAAAAAGAAAACCTTTTACAAAATTAAAACTTTGAAAATTTCCTTTCTATTAAAAAACAAAAACTTTTTATGTTATAAGTTTTATGTAAATAATTTCTCTCAATTAGTATAACTCTTGGCAATAATTGATTGTTTCCTCTTTTGAAATGAAATAATTTTGTTATTTTTTTTGTTTTTGCGCCTTTTTTATTTCACGCAACAAAATAACAATAATCCACTAAATGAATAAATTTGTAGTTACTTAAATAAAAACGAGTGTAGTTTAAAAAGTATTTGTAATAATCTATTTTCACCGCTTTAATCAAGAAATAGAACAAAAGCAAATACTTTAATCGATAGAAAAGGTTAAGAAGCGTGAAGCAGAAAAAAAAAAAAAAAGAAAAATTTCGGAAAGTTTTAATAACTTTTTATAGCCCTTAACCTGAGAAATTTTTCTGCTTAATCCTTTTCCTGATATCGACGATATTAACGACTATATAGCGACAAACGTGATTTTAGTTTGTTTTTTTTTTTTCTGCTCACAGAATTGATAAATGATTTTCAAAGGAACTTAAATAAACTCAATTTTTATAGCCGTCACACTTAGTGTGATCGGGTATATTCAGTTTAAAAGTTTGTAACGCATAAAAGGAGGCATCTTTCATAGACCCTGTATATATTCTTAAACAGCAAGACGAGATGAATCGATTAAGCTATGTTCGTCTGTTTGTGTCTTCCCAGTTCATTCCGTCATTTTTAAAGATACTAAGCTGAAATTTGGAATTTAGGCTTTTCTCTCCAACGACTAAATCAAGCATTAAAATTAAAGTGTAACGCCAATTTTTAGGTATAGCCCCTAAAAAATCGATCGGCTTTTTTTGAGTTTTTGTATAAAAATAGTTGTTATTTTCACTCCAAATTTGAAACTTAGACTCTCGTAAGCCGTCAATTGTGCACTTGCCAACGGTTATTCTCCAGCCCCATTTTAAGGGGTACCTCCACACAATTCTATCACAAAATATTGGTATGATAATCCCAATGAAGTATGTAGACCAATATGTTTAGGACCAAAACAAACTTTAGATATAGCCCCCCATACAAATAGACCCCAGTTTTGCATTAAGATACAATATTATGTAGTAAGATAGAACTTAACTTTCTATAAGGTACATAAAGTTCGGGTGCCGCGTTCTTTTTACTTTCTACAATTTAAATTGTGTGCCCATCACTGACTCGGTTACTTTTATCAATTTAAATGTTTTATGGGAAATTGAAACACTGTTGACGAGATTAGAATCATTAACGATATTCTTCGGCATTTGAAAAAAATAGCCCAGCGTTGATGACTAGTTTTTCTACTCGATGACATACCGATGACAGCCCCGTACAAGTCGTTGACGACATTTTCATACAAATGTCGCAATTGTTTTGGATGATATGTCTCGCACGACTTCTTAGATGACAAGTTCTACCGACTTCTTGGATGACAAGTCTTTCACGACTTCTTGGATGACATATTTTGAAAGACGAACTTGTATGCAAAAACAGGCAGGCCTGCTCGCCAGCATCAATTGGTAGTAATCTTCAATTAACAATCTTCCCAAACTATGAGCATTCTGTTATGGTAATGGTAACGCAACCGACGACATGTCACCAATCAGTCATAAGTGACCGAGTCTGTGAGAGGAGCACATACAATATACATATGTGTAGCCAGAAGTACACAGAAGAGCTTTTTTACTTTGAAAAAAAAAAAATTTTATGATAGAATTTGTATTATTCAATGCGAATTCCAAAAACTGTAGACTGCCAAGCTGAAGAAGATAATTTCTTTTTTTTTTTTTCAAACTGCCCTCGCCTTCATATTAGTAGGTACATAAGTGCTTAGTATAATTATTACTGTGGTTTCAAAATTCAATTCGCCTCCACACCTTCCTGCAATGAATATCGCCAAGAGCATCACTTGTGTGTTTGTAACCTTCGTGCGCTTTCATCATTAGCAAACTTTTGCAATTTTACACTTTTGGTTTTACACAAAAAAATCGAAAATAAACAATTAATAAAACAAAACTTAAAAGAAAAAGAAAAAGAAACACTTCAAAACAAAATATTAAGTAATTTCAACTTAAAACAATGTTAAATGTTAAAGACCATTATTTAAGAATCGATTCGATTTCTTTCACCATTTCTCCATTACAAAAAATTGTTTTTATGTAAAAAATAAAAAAAGCCTAAAGTGTTTTTCTTTTTCGTGTTTCAAATAATAATTATATATAATTATTTATTCATTTTATGTATAAACAACAAAAATAAAAAAATAGAAAAAAAATACATGATGTCATTAAGCAAAGCGTTAAATATTTCTAATAATAAATTATTTTAAAGGTGAATTAGGCGATTCATTCATTGAAAAGGCGATGACGACGACCGAGACCACCTTTTGATGATGTTGATGATTCGTTTATATACATTGCAGAACATATTGATCAGTTTGAAAAAAAAAAAACAGCAGCTAATTGTCAATAACAAAGTTGACGACAATAATAATGAACCAATACAATCTGAACGAACCTGAACCGTTTCAATCGCAAACGGATTGGATTGTAGCAAAGCGTTTAGTAACGTTATAAAATTAATTGAATCCATACAAACAGTCATCGAACGATCGATCAAATAATTTATAATATTTATTTATTATTTTTTTTTTGTATAAATTTAGCCAGCGGCGTCATTAAACGCATTTCATAATTTATAAATCGAGTTTTTTTTTTTTTGTTGACAACAAATATAAACAAAAACAAGCAAGAACGTTAACTTCGGAAGGACCGAAGCTCAAATACCCGCCACACGAAACTTTATTCATTTTCTTGAAAAAATAAAAAAAAGAAGGTGAGTTTGTATGGGACTGTATGTTATAGTGGCTCGATCCTTGTCATATCGAAAGCATATTCATAGGATAACAGTAGAAGTGATTTTACACAGATTGGAGTGAATATGTCCATAAATAAGAACTATTTTCATACAAAATCTAAAAAATTGGCGCTTGGTTTGTATGGGGGCCATATCAAAAAATGGGCGTGGCACCTTTCTTTTGAAATTGGATGTTATTAGAAGTGCTTTTACCCATATTTGTAGTAAATACATTTACAAATACTAACAATTTTCATACAAAAAATCGAAAAAAATGGTAAGTTTGTATGGGGGCTATTCCTAAAAGTGGGCGTGGCACCTTGGTTCTGCTATACAAACTGCCTAGGAACACAAAAAGCTTAAGTTTAAAGTTTCAGGTCAATATCTTTAAAACTTTCCGAGAAAAACACATTGCAACAGACAGACAGACAGACGGACGGACGGACAGACAGACGGACATGGCTAGATCGATTCGTCTCGTCGAGCTGATCAATAATATATATACTTTATGGGGTCTCCGATGTCTCCTTTAATGCGTTACAAACTTTCCGACAAACTGATAATACCCTTCACACTATGTGTGGCGGGTATAATTAAAAAGTAAAAACATTTTAAAGGTACATGCATGGAAATATGAAGTATGAGGTGCGTGCTGAATTTAAAAACAAAACATTTTATTGCAACGCGTTGCCACCTTTTTTAATGTTTGAATTTGTTTTTTTTTTTTTTTATTTTACAGAAACAGATTTTTGTGTTTAAAAGAAAACCAAAAGCAAAACGGTGGAACCGAAACTTAAATACACGTCAGATGTATTTTTAAATAGTTATCATCAGAGTGGCTTAGATAAAACTTCGAGCTAGGATGGGAGGGGCTCAATGGGTCAACTTAAGTTTAGACACAATATTGGTACCAAATTTTAAGCTAAAAATACAGAAAAATTCAAAAATAATTGATAAATTTGTGTGTGCCCTATGCTTAAAAATGGGCGTGGTACTTTTGCTTGTGATATTGGATGATATTAGAAGTATTTTTTACCCAATTTGGAGTCAAAACATTCCTAAATAACAACAATTTCCATGGAAAAATTTGAAAATAGGGCCATAAGTTTGAATGTCAAATCGACAGTATTCTCACTAAAATATTGTTTTCTATTAAATTTTTTAAAAATCCATTGTTTTTTTATAATTTTTTTTTTTGTCAAAATTTAGAATTGTTTTTAGAAAATCACCTCTTCTATCTATTGGGTGCGCAACTAAATAATTTCGTATTTGTTACTAACCTCATATCTATTTATGTAGTCAATATTTTGACAGTGACAGCTATTCTATATTAAAGCGCGCCAAAAAATCAAGAACATTTGATATGTCACAGTGAATATTAGTAAACACACAAATTTTTTTATTACAGTCAAAATGTCAAGTTACGTTCCAACAAAACAGCATTTGCGGGGAGGTTTGCTTTTGTTCTTCAATTTAAAGAAAAGTGCAACAGAAGCACATCGTTTACTCTCAGAAGCTTATCCTGAATATGCTCCAGAGGTTAGAGTATGTCAGCAGTGGTTTGCACGATTTAAAAGTGGTGATTTTGACACAGAAGACAAAGAGCGACCAGGTCCATCAAAAAGTTTGAAAACAAAGATTTGGAGGCATTACTCGATCAAGATTCATGTCAAACTCAAGAAGAACTTGGAAAAACATTGGAAGTCACTCGACAAGCCATTTCTAAACGTTTAAAAGCAGCTGGATACATTCACAAACAAGGAAATTGGGTGCCACACGAATTAAAGCCGAGAGACGTTGAGAGACGATTTTGCATGTATGAAATGCTGCTTAATCGCCACAAAAAGAAATCGTTTTTGCATCGTATTGTCACTGGCGATGAAAAGTGGATTCATTACGACAACCCTAAGCGTAAAAGATCATATGTGAAGCCAGGCCAACCAGCCAAATCGACACCAAAGCCGAATATTCATGGTTTGAAGGTAATGCTCTGTATTTGGTGGGATCAGAAGGGTGTGCTGTACTATGAACTGTTAAAATCGGGCCAGACAATCACGGGAGAGCTATACAGGCAACAATTGATACGTTTGAAGCAAGCAATAGCCGTAAAACGGCCAGAATGGGCGACCAGACACGAAAAATTGATTTTCCATCATGACAATGCTCGGCCACATGTTGCAGTACCGGTCAAAAATTATTTGGAAAATGCTGGATGGGAAATTCTACCTCACCCGCCTTATAGCCCAGATATAGCTCCTTCTGATTACCACTTGTTTCGGTCGATGCAGAATCACCTTTCTGGAATACGGTTCACCAATGTTGAAGGTATTAAAGAATGGCTTGATGATTTTCTCGGCGCAAAAGATGAGAAGTTTTTTGGGATGGAATCCATAAATTGCCATAAAGATGGGAAAAAGTTACCGCTTCCGATGGACAATATTTTGAATAAAATATTTTTTCACTTTCATACTTAAATAAATGATTTTTTTTAACAAAAAAATACGAAATTATTTAGTTGCGCACCCGATACAAACCGCCTATCCGGATAGACCTGGAAAAAATTGTTGTTATTCAAAAATTTAAAACTTCTCCTTGATTACGTTTTTAAGTTATTGTTTTTTTTTTTATTTATTTTTATTATTCTGGCGTTCACACAAAATCTCGAATGATTTTGCTGAAGATTTAGTAAAACAAAAAAAAAAAGTACTACTGTGATCAAAAATTATTAAGACAAATCGTTTAAAATTTTTCGGGCATTAGGAATCGTGCCATTTTGTTTTCCTTAAGTTGATAAGACCTTAACTGACGTCTATATCTAATTTTGAGACCAATAACGTACCTAGTTTATGTGGCACGCGTTTTTTCAGTCAAAAACAAAAAAATTATTAATTAGTCTTTCCGGTTTTCCCAGCTATGTTTCCAATAATATTTCCTAAAATTATGGCTAAACGTTTACCTAAGCAAATTTCTTGTCTACCCTCACACGTATCGCAAATTTATGGTTTCGATTATAAAAAGAATAAATACAATTAATTGCTTAAATATTATATGTAAATAAGCTAGTTACCGATTAAAAAACTTTAAATTAAATAGTTTATTTCAGTGTTTAATTGTTTTTTTTTTTTTTATTATTATATTAAGATTTTTTTGTAGGAGTTGAAATTTTTTTATTTGTTTTTTATTTACTTATTTTTTTTTTTTTTTTTTTGGTGACAGATTCACTTTCTTTACAGTGAACACACTTATCCACTCAATCCTAGTTTCATATGTCTGTATGTATAAATGTGTGTATAAATGTGTGTACATACGAGTTACAAGTTTAGAGTGGAGACATGCAACACACTCGAACTCCATCTATAATCCGACAAAACCGTTAGATAAGTCGCAAAGTTGCATTTTGTTGTACGCCTTCATCGTTTTTTTTTTTTCTTATCCAATTGGACGATTCGACATATTTTTTCTCTATTTTTTTTCTTTTTTTTTAATATTCAGTTCATTCAACTTTTACGCGCATCAAATTGCAAAATAGAAAGGAACACAGACAGCAAGCGATCTGATATCAAGATTGGACAATAACGAATCGAAAAAAAAAAAAAAAAAACAAAACGACAAATACCGAATATATTCATTTGCCTGAGCATAACTAAAAGATTGTGATTGTTTTATTCATATACATAAATGCAACAACTACCAGTCACCTTCACCAATTGACTGATATGACATCAATACCCTACTTCAGTGATGGGCACATTCTCAGCGCTTTTGTAAAATGCAAGCTGAGACTACGTTGTGTGTGTGTGTGTGTGTGTGTGCGTATGTTTTTGATTACTGCCCTGCATAGAGTTTTGTTTAAGTACAAGAATAAAATGATATAAATGAAATGGAACATATTTTATTTAGTATCTTATAAGAAAGTTCTTAGTTCTCCAACAAAACATCCTTTCTATATAAAACTATGGCGTAAATAAAAAAAATATTGTTCTTACCGCACTCAAAAAATATTGTCCAACCAAGCGATCATCATTCAATTCGATTCGATTCATTTGAAGTGTACAAATTTTTCAGTTCAACCGAAATTATCGATTTTTGTCATTCATATTGGAAAATGCAATATTTTCATTGGATTTATATTATTTGTCTGCGCTTTGGCTCATTGGCTCCCGATTACAGCAGAATAGACGCGCCTTAGGCCAGTGACGGTGGGGTTAGGAATATAAACGACAGACAAACGGACGGACAGACAGACAGGGTGCTATTGAGCCAAAGAGCCAGAAAGTACGCGACACGCATGCGCAGCAATCGCAATCAAAGTTTGCAGCTGTGATTGGAATCCAATTGGCTATAAATTGCACCTACATACATATGTATGGATATATGAATATACTCGTGTGTATATAGTATATTTATGCTGCACGTTTTGTTCATAAATAATTTTATTGTAATAACAGGTTTAAAGATTTTTATTATTGTACTTTTTTTTTTCGATTTCTAGTTATTTTTTTTTTTTGCTGGAAATTTTTGCATTTTTTTTTTACTCTGATTTTTTTTTAATTCAAATTTTCATTACTTTTATGGTTTTAGTGATCTAAAAATGTTTAATAATTGCATTTCCCAATGAAGAAAAAAAATCAAACAGAAACAAAATTATTACTTATTATAGTCAAAATGAAATTTTTACCGGTCCAACCTTAAAATGAGTTCAGCAAATATAAAAAAAAAAAAATAAAATAAATAAAAAAAGACAAATTTATAAAATAGCAATTTGCATATTTAGTCAAAATATACATTTTTTTTTAATTTTGCTAAACTTGGCAGCATTAAAACTAGGTCAAAATAGTTGTAACAAGAAAATGCATAAAATCGTTAAGAAAAAAAAATAATTATCTAAAAAAAATTAAAACGTTATGCTTTGTTGCACTTAAAAAAAAATTATATTGAAAAAAAAAAAAAATGATTTTATCAAAAGTTAAAACAGAATATTTGAATTTGAGACGAAGATAGTTTGGAGAATCTTTGGTCCAGTTAGAGTGGAAAATGACATCCGTATGCGCACGAACGATGAGCTGTACGAGCTATATGATGACATCGACATATGTAGTCAGGAACATCCAATACAAAAGGCTGTCCGGGGCTGGTCACCTGTGTCGGATGGACACAGAAGCTCTAGCAAGAAAAGTTTGGAAGCAAAACGTGGATCAAATCGGAGGGGCGCGGCAGAGAGGACGTCCGCCGCTGCGTTAGGGAGGACCAGATCCTAGATGACATCCGCAGGATCGGAGTCCCAAGATGGTATGATGAGGCACTGGATTACAACCGCTGGTGCCGATGCCAAGGCCGACAATCGGCTGTAGTGACACTTATATATAAAACAGAATATGGTGGGATGCAGTGACCCATTTGCAGAAAAGTTTGATAAAAGAAGTGTTTTCTATACACTATACTCAGGTCAAAGGAGTCGTGACAGACTAGTATCGAAAGCTAAATCGATCTAGCTTCATCTGTCACTTTGTCAGTCGTATGTTCTGGTTTCCGCTGTCGAACATTATAAAATATACATAAAACCATCAAATTTAAAAATCAGATTCTCAAGAGCAATAATGTGCTGCTACGGGAGTTTCTACATTTGTCGCCCGTAGAAATAAGAATAAAAAACGTTGTGTTTGTTCTTTTAAGACTTTGCCTATGCCCTGCAATGTGGTTGTTGTTTTATGTCTCGAGCTTGTGTTTTGTAATTACAGTAATTTTTTTGCATCAAAAACTAACGTTGCTTCAGAGCCAGATGGAGGCACGATAGGCCTTAAAAGGTATATACACTTATGGCCAAAATAATAAGAACACTACCATAACTTTGTTTATATTGATGCGAGGAGAACGACTGTAACTCAAAGAGTTATAAAGATAGGGCATTGCATTATTCATAAAAATTATAGCTGAAACATTTTTACAAATTTTTTTTAATGATCTCATAACCATTTCTTAATTACTCTTTAAGTTACAGTCGTTCAAGAGCAGATAGAAAGTTGCAACTTTCTAGACAAATGCAGGCAAAGATTTTTTTCAGTCGTTCTTAAAGACCGCAACTTGATATATTTTCTAGTTTTCGAGTTATATAAAGTAATGCATAAAAATTTGCCACTTTCATACAAATTGTATTTTGTGAGAATGTATACAAGGGTGGTCCAAAATGTATGGAACAAATTTTTTAACAAAATTTGTACGCTCCCACCCCCTAGGATTGTTCTATATCGAAAATAAGAAGAACCGTTTTTTTTTTTTTTTATCAAATAATATATAATGGTGCCGCCAAGCCCCCTGAAGTTTATCATGTTTTTTACATGTGAAAATAACATTTTTTCTTAAATTTTGTGTAGAAACCTGGAAAATTAATATTTTTCAACCGGATAACGATGTTTCTCTTCATAAACGGTCATAGAATAACATTCGACCATTTATTATTTATTTTTTAAAACAACATACTAATTGGAAACAGCGTATCTCGAAGTTCTTTGCTGAAGAATACTACACAATCTCTTCTCTTTTCTAGATTTTGGACTACAGCTATTAACGTCAAACTAGACCCATGCGCATCTTGAACAAATTTTGTATTCTAATATCACAAAATAAAAGGTTTTTGAGCCATGAATACATGTGGAATGCTTCGATAGACTTTGTAGTTTTTATACCCATTACACATAGTGTAAACGGGTATATTCAGATTGTCCGAAAGTTTGTAACGCATTAAAGGAGGCATCGGAGACCCCATAAAGTATATATATTATTGATCAGCTCGTTGAGACGAATCGATTGAAGCCATGTCCGACTGTCTGTTGCGATGCGTTTTAATCAGAATGCTTTTAAGAAATTGACTTGAAATTTTAAACTTAAGCTTTTTTTGGACCTAGGCAGTTTGTATGTCAAAATCAAGGCGCCACGCCCATTTTTATGAAAAAGTTTATATAATATTTTCTAAATGAATTCAATTATAATTTGGTATAATGAATTCAAATATTCACCTAAGTGAGCACTAACGATATGGTGAAATTTTATCTAAGCCCCTGGTGAACATATAAACTATTAAAAGTGTTGTGTAACGGGTATTTCAGCTTTGGTTCAACCTTGTTTTATTGGACGATTTGTCCCATGAAAAAAGTGCATCCCTTATACATACATTTGTGTTTGTATGTATGCATCATCTTCAAAACTTTAACTTTTTATTGACACAAATATGTAAACATTCTGGACAATATGGTCACCCCATGCAAATGAATAAAAGATTTTAAAAATTGTTCAATACATGTAAATGTTTGTTTGTGTATGTATTTCAAATAAATACATATACATGTATGAATGTATGTATGTATGGCTGTGTCACCTGTCAAATAAATCTGTTTTGAAGCAAATATTTTTGTCTGCATTACTTGTTCTTGAAATACTTAAAAATAAAAAAATGTGTACATATATAAAATTTGTTTTCAATTAAACACCTACACACGCACTGAATCAGCAAATGAAACCGGTTTTACGACTTTTTGATAAGAATTAAAGAAATAACCGACCGACCGAACAAACAAACAAACAACATCCCTTATGCAAAAAATAATAATAATAATAAAAAAAAAATAATAGAATTGAAAACGAAAAAAAAAAAATTTAATTTTATTGCTTACCTTTCTGTGACCATTGTTCGAAGTCCTGCTGCTGAAAGAGCGCATACCAATCGAAGCAGAGTTCACTGTGCGTTGGCGAGGCCATGATGCCAAGGTTGTTGCCACAAATGCCGCAACGTTGCATATGGAAATGGGGTAATGATATCGTACAAAGTGATGGTCAGAGGAGTAGTAAAAACAAAAAAAACCAAGCAAAAGCGCCAACGATAGCGCACGTGTGAGTGTTTTTGTGTGTGTGCGTAGGCGTTTCTTGAGAGACCAATTATGGTTCAGTTGAGCTCTTTTGCATATTCAATTATGCATATTAAATACATTTTTTTCATTTATTGAAAATTTTTATTATCATTTGATCCGAATGTTCACTCTCACACTGTCTGTCTGTCTCTCTCTCACTCTCTCGCTCAGTAGTTGCTAATTTGCCTTTGTATTGCTGCAAGTCTTTAGCTGTACTCCTACTCCACTATTGCTACACTTCGTAACTCTCCGTATAGGATCATTACTCCAATGCATGCGATTTTTTTTTCTTTTGTAACGGTTTTTGGATTTGTCACTAATTTTGAGTGTTTATTTTTATGTTTTTTCTCTTTATTATGTTATTTAGCGCCGGCGCTTTTTATTTGCATTCAATTGCAAAACTTTATTCTTCTTCAACACATTAAAAAATTTAAAAAAAAAAAAAAATTATAAATAACTTTTGAAAAAAAAAACAATTATTTCAAAACCAATTATCAAATCGCAATTCAAATCGTTGTCGATTCGAGTCTAAACTCGCGCCAAGCGCTTCAAAAACTAATAAATGTAAAAGCGCGTTTCAACAATCAAAGCGTCGCGGCGATCTGTTATAATAGAAGCTTAGAATATACATACATCCATATATCTCTGTGTGTATGTATGTAGTGTGTGAATTTGTTTTTGCTAGGTATGTGAAATATGCAAAAATTATACGACTTTTATGTATGCTACATTTAATAAATTAAACTTTTCTATGTCATTGATATGTAGTTTCTGTACGCTTTGTGTTAGGATATTCAGACGACGATTCTCTTGAGAAAAGACTTTGAGATGATACAAAAAAATCGACTTTTTGATAGTACAATTATTCAAGAATATGCTGTTTAAGTTTCAAATCAAATAAAATTAGATCCGAAGATATAGTATGAGCACTAACATAAACACCTGTCGATTCATTGTCAAAGTGTAGTTTTTATACCCGGCAACTCATATGGTGAAGGGTATATTTAGTTGGTCGAAAAGTTTGTAACTCATCTAAAAATACCTCGTAGATCCCAAAATATATATATTCTTGACCAGCTCGATGAGACGAGTCGATTTAGCCATGCCCGTCTGTCTGTTCGTCTGTCTGTTTATTTCAACGCGATTTACACGGCGACTACTAGAGATATTTAGCTGAAATTTTAATCTTAAGCTTTTCTCGGTCAAGTGTGAAAGTGAAAGTGCCACGCCCATTTGTAGGTATAGGCTCCATACAAAATTTTGAATGAAAACTTCACTTCAAACTGGGTAAAAAATACTTCTAATGTTATCTAATGTCAAAACAAATGTGCCACGCCCATTTTACAAATAGTACTTTTTTTACAAATAGTACTTATTTTCAAAATAAAAAATTATACTTCAAAAACAATTTTCGAGTTTCATACAGAAAGTGTCAAAAAATTAAAATTGGCGCGCAATGTAAATTATGGCAGCTCTGTGGACTACTACAAAAACACAGGGCATTCCAATAAAGCAATTCCTTCTTTACAAAATAAGAACGCTCAAATTTTTGCAATGTGCTACTTAAATATACCTATAAAGTTTATAACTTTAACTGTTAAAAATACGTTTTTTTTTTTTGGTTATTTGACAATAGTAATTTTACGCTTGTTCCATTCATTGAATTCATCGCCGCTGTCAAATTGTTATTAAGAAGCTTATTCTGATAAGCTTAGTACAGGGCTTTTCTATTGGAATCGATTGCTATCGGCCTTTTCGATAACAAACAACAACAGGCTAGCAAATAATAACAACAGGGGGTTTCAATAATGTACAAAGGCCGAGTACATTAATTTTTGTCGTAAATTTATTTTTGTTTTAAACAAACGCAACAATTGCAACGTGTATTCTATATGTTTTTTTTTTTAGAACATCTTGTAATATACGCGTTTTTAATTGTAAACCGGCAAACGTTTAAACGATTTACATTATTATAAAAAGTGTGTGCGTGAGACCAGACGGTAAGAAGAAGTGCATTCGCGCAGTGGGCGCATAACAAAATACAAAAAAAAATAAAACTTTTACACCGCTGCCGCCGCGCTATAATCATACACAATTATCACATTTAGTTGTTGTTGTTGTTTTTAAACTGCGCCGCACTAATCAGCCAGCCAACAGGCAACATATGTAGGGTCTTGTCTCAGTATTCTCTTTCACTCGTATCAGTGAGCAACGTCCAAAAAAAAAAAAAAAAAAAACAAAAAAAAAGCAAAAAGATCGTCAAAATTATATATTATTTTACATTTTTTGTTTTTTTATTTTTTTTTTTTTTGTAATTTCGTCTAGCAAGACTCACGTCGGTTATTTGGGGTCGCTCGCTCAACTCGGTTGATCTTTTTATTTTTTGAGAGTCATTTGGTCTCGGTCAGCAAAGTTGTTGGCAACCAATTTTTTTTTTTTTTTTTTTTGATAATACATATATATTTTTTTTAATCAAACATTTATTTTCTTGTTACAAATTTTCTTTCATTTGAAGTTAAGCATTCATAGCAGAAACACATAATTTTCTTTTCTGAAAAAAAAAATAAATACAATAAAAATTTTAAATAAAGAAAATATTTCGGTTACCGCTTTTTAATATTACGAAAAAAGAGCAAAAATAAATAAATACGCGTGTTGTGTAAAAAAAAACAACAACAAATACCAAAAGACCGCGCCAGCATACAAAGTTCAAAGTTCGTGCGGCGGTAAAAAAAAAACAATTGCTACGCGCCCGCTTAGTAGAGAAAAAAAATACCAACAAACAACACAAAACAACAGCAACATAAACTGTGCCTTTTTCTCACCCGCTCACAAAGTACCAAAAACAAAAACAACAAAAAAGCCAATTTAATACTTCATCAAAAACAACAAGAACAAAAAATATAATTATGGCTACAGAAGAGGAAATTGCTGCCGCCGTTCTAGCTGCTGCTGAGGAGAAATCATCGCTTCTCAATGCTGACATTGTCACCGAAGCACCTTCGTTAGCTGCCGCCGCCGCACGTCATGCGCAGGATGTTGATGATGAAGCTACAACCGGCATTTTGACAAACATTCTACAGGAAATTTTCTATAGTCCAATGAATCTATGCCTGCTTGGTATCATTATATTTCTTATCTATAAAATTGTACGCGATCGTATTGAAGTACCTGCCGCTGGCGCTCAGGTGGAACCTGTGCAAAAATTAAAAAAATTACGTCGTGATTTTACTATCAAGGAATTGCGTCAGTATACTGGTGAGCAAGCGGATGGTCGCGTACTTGTTGCTGTCAATGGTTCGGTTTATGATGTCACAAGGGGTACTCGTTTCTATGGCCCAGGTGAGTAGTAGTGTGTGTGTGTGTGTTTGTGGGTATATGTCTGTGCGTGCATTGGTTGATTATTTCAGATTTTGTTGTTGTGATTTTTTAGATAAAATTTTAGTTTCCATATGTTTTCATATTATTAAGTGGTAAATAGTTTATATTATAAGATAAAAGTAATATCTGTGTTTCTCAGTTCGTGCGCTATTTTTGATTCTATTCAAATAGAAACCAAATTTTTTTATGGCATTGCCTCGGTACTGTGGCTCATTTATTTTATTGTGATAAATTTAAGTATAGCACACACTCACAAATAAATATACTATATGAAACAAATAACTTTTGGTTAAAGTAAAAATGTACATTTATTAAGTTTAACAACAGCTAATAGACAAAACATAGCATGAGAGTCCCCATAAGGAATACATATATAAGTTTGAAAACTTCGTATATATTGGCGTATGTCCGTACTATCCATTCGTTCGATCATTCGTCCGTCCTATAAATGCTTCAATAGCAAAAATTATTTTAGTTTTCCATTCTTGAACTATAACGAAATTCTATATAGTGTCTGTCCGTCTGCTTGATAAGTATATAAATAATCCTCATAATTTTAGAGAGGTACAGATTTGTAGATTGAGTAACAAAAAAGCCGCAATATTTTGTGTATGAATGCCAACTCTGGCTATGGAAAAAAAGTTTGAAGTTAGTAAACTCACTTAGTAATCGATTTCCTACGAAAGACGAAAAGTCGCACATAGCTGCTTCGACTCAGCTTTCGATGCTGATTAAGAATATATACATATTACGGAGTTGGTCCTGCCTCCTTCAGTCTATTTATAATGTTGTATGAATATACCCTTTATCCTTAAACGATTCAATGTACCCTTTATCCCTTAACAAAATCGAGACCCACGCGAGAATTTTGGATAAATCGAGGAATGGGCAGGATTGGCCGCGTCCAACTATAATTACAAATACAGGGGTCACATAAAATCGGTTTTGGTTGGCTTCAAATCTCTTCTAAAATTTAATGAAGTAATTAATATAATTTAATTAAAACTATATAAAAATAAAAAATAATGTTTGAACAAAATGTGAATTATATTAATTATTTGATTGAAATTTAGTAGAGATTTGAAACCAATCAATAGAGATTTTGTGTAACACCCCTGGTAATGCAGCAGTTCTATCTATGTTCGAATATTATGACTCAATGTGCATATCTTCAAATTAGAACTTAAGCTTTAAAATATTGCGTCAGACGCTTTTGCTTTTGGTTTAATGGACAATTTATGTTTTAATAATATGTTTAAGTGTTACATATGATTAAAGAGTTAGTTAAAATATCAAGATATGTATATGATTACCTACGATATTCATATGTTTATTAGCATGTATACAAAATGTACTCTTTGTGCTTCAAAACAAAAAGAAAATAAATTGGTATCTTCAATCATTTTTCGCACTTGAAAACAAACACTTTTGTTATAGCGAACTTTTTTTTGTTATCATCAGGTGATAATTTCTGGAATATATATGTGTGTACGTATAACTATATATATATATATGGTGCTATATTCCATAGCATTACCTATGTCTACTGCTTCGCTGCAATACTCACACCGGCCGCCGGCCGCCCATTTTGCTTCACTTCGACTCGATAGCAGCAGCAGCAGCAGTTTACGTGCATTTGTGTTGGATGCTCTTGCTTTCGCTCTCATAGTGAGCTTATTTTTAGCAAACTTACACGCACACACACACATATAGAGAGACGTGCACGTAGAAAGCAATCTATGAAGCATGTTGCTGTATTTTTCAAACATATATTTATACTTATGTACATTCTATATATTCCATTTATATTGTATATTCACTCCATGGGAGTCACTGGCAACGGCAGCAGCAGCAAAATTTGCTAAACTGCTGCGTAAATGCATTAAATTCGTAAAAATTCGTTTTAACAATAAATTCGCTCGTACCTAATCTGAACCACCTACGTACCTATGTACGAGTATTTACAAAGAAAAAAAAAACAATAACGTAATATATGCTGCGTACACGTAAACCCACGTAATTTTAATTAGTGTAATGTTACACACGTTATTTACTCCATAATTACGTATTGTATTGTATTTCAGCAAAACAAAATCAATTAATAAATAAATAATATTCATTCTCCTTTTTAATAATTTATTGTTTTCTTTTACAATTACTTTGCAACTAGAAAGCTTAAAAAAATGTATGTGCCAAATTTAAAATCAATATCTTCCAACAAGACCTAATAAACTGACAGATGAACATAACTTTTTCGATTAGGTTGGTTTTTCCAATCAATTTTATAATTCGCCAACCATTTAAACATTGATTAGATTAAGTTCAAAAAAATCTCTTCTCCAATGTAAACATAACGAATATTAAGCATACATAACCATGCACATAAAAGATGAATGTGGTACCCAGTATTTGTCGCCAATTCCGCCCATACCGCTGTATATTTTTTGTTTCGATCACAACCATATATTCATACATATATTTTTGATTAGCATCGGTAGCTGAGTCGAAATATTCGCCATAAGAAACAGATTATGCCGGAGAATATAAGAAAAAAGTCAACAAAACCATCCAAATTTCCCAACCACAAAGTCAACAAAACCATCCAGAATTCACTAGTATCCCAAGCCACTTTACAAGCTTAACCTTGCTTTACTTAACCAAAAAACGCAAAAATCGGTATGGATTATACACCTATTATAAACTTAAGAAAATATGTGTCAATCTGGCTCATATCATTTTGCTCCAAGTTTTGGAGTTTTTGTTGGGCACTTTTCAGTCCTAAAGTTTTGTATTTGTTTTTATTTTGGCAAATGTGTCGATCAAATTACACCAGAACGCCGTTACGCTCTCATTTTAAAGTTATTTCCCGATTCCGTCCATTCCGGCTTTTATCACAATTGTCCCCTGGGTTCGATGTTCGTTATTTTGGTCCACTAGCTAGCTCCATTATACTGATTTTCTCTATATTTAGTTCAAGTATTCGACGACCTTACATTAAATAGAACATGCTAAATTTTTTCTACATCAATTCAAATAAAAAAAAAAATATTTCCTTCGCTTGTATGTTTTGCATTTGTTTAGAGTCATATTTTGAAAATCTATTCTATAAATAATTCGTAATGTTTATAAAATGTTGTATATATCGTTTATCAATGGATTTGTGAATTGCTTTAATGGATAGCTTAATCGATTTCCACTGAAGGAACTGTTGAGCTATTAATTTTTTTGTTTTTAAAATAATAATAAAGCGCGCTGATGTTTGTCAACGATTGTGTGTGTGTGTGTGTATTACCCGCGCTCTTTTGGGCACAGGCTTGGCATAGGTTTTTATTTTATTGATTAAAAATCATTTGAATTCGAATTGCAAAACAAACGCGCATTGATTTGCATTCATTGACGAAATGGCTTGACCAAATGTATTAAAATGAATGAACCTAACACATGGACTCCACGTCTTTGTTGTTGTTTTTGTTGTTGTTGTTTGATGTGGTTATACAGTCAAGCCATGCAGGCAGGCATGCGACAGGCGACCGGCAAAAGCAAGCACTTTGATTGATATACAAACATGTCTGCTGTGCATTACTTGACTTGATGTGTTTTGTTGTGATTTGATTTGATGACAATAGGACGGGAACACGTTTTCTGATCGAGTACTTTAATTTTTATTGATGTTGGTTGCTAGAGGTTCAAAAGTTTTAAAATTGTAAATTTATTTCATCACCGTTAGAGCTAGCTACGACATTAAATATTAATCTTATAACATGGGGGAAATGCTTAACAATTTCATCAGCCAATATATTAACTGCTGATGAAAGGCCACTCTATGACACTGCAATATACGTATGTATGTAGGTATTAATGTTATTAATTATTATTGTCATTATTCTTATCAGATAACCATACATACCCATTAGACCAACTTTTATCAATTTTTTAAAGAGCAAGTCATGTTTACTATAGCTCTCGAGAGCGACAAGCGTAGATAAAATGTCTAGTCGACATGACTTTCGTTTATTTATTTATTTATTTTATTATTTTTTTTATTTATTAGTTCAAACATACCTAAAGAGAATCGGTTAAATATATTTAAATGAATGTGGTGAGATGTTTGCGGTGTTTACCCAATTGATCTATTCTTTTAACCAGTTTGTACCTCTCAATTCCTACAGTAGTTATATATGTTATATTGTTTAAAAACGACTTTTCTAAATGGACAAGCCTCACTATTGACAAAACAATAACGGAGTAGATTTTTAACAGTTTACTACCTTCCCCTATGTATTCACAGCAGTCCACAATAATGTATGTTTAAAGTCTGCCTGCTGCAGACCATACTTCGGTGTGGAGAACTTTCAGATGCTGTAAATACCAACCAACCTTTAATTTTTGACGCTCTTTGAGTGTTGTCATGGGTATTCCTATCAGTTACCTCATTAGCTAGTCTATCTGTATCGATTATTATCAACTAAGACTCGGTATCCAGGCATCCATACTAGGTGAATATTCCAATGCTGAGCCATCTCGTTGAGAGATCAGCAGCACTAAACTGTAGTTACTGCGGTACTCTATGTATGAGTTAATCTAGAAGGTTGCATCGAGAAAACTAGGCCCTAAGATCAATTTGGCAGAAGTTTATGCTGATATGCATATGCATTCGTATACAATAAGTAAAACTAATAGTAATTATTTAAATATTTATTGACAGGTGGCCCCTATGCATCTTTTGCTGGACGTGATGCCTCACGTAATCTGGCCACATTTAGTGTGCAACCAAATGATAAGGACGAATACGATGACTTAAGCGATTTATCAGCAATGGAAATGGATTCGGTCATCGAATGGGAGCTTCAGTTCAAAGGTAAATTATATATATATATATATATATATATATATATAATTATATATTTTAAATCAAAGAAGCCTAATAAACTTACTTCTTTTTTTTTTTTTTTTTTTTTGCAGAAAAATACGATTTTGTTGGTAAACTTCTACGTGAAAATGAGACACCGACCAACTACGATGAAGAAGAGGAAGAAGATGAAACTGAAAATAATGTGCAGCAAGAGGCTAAATCATCAACGGATACTACTGGAGGACGACCGGAAAAAGCTACTACTTTACGTCAACGTGTTGGTGGACCTTCGGCAGATTTGCTAAATGAAGAGAAAAAAACAGCAACAGAATTAGCGAAAAATATTTTAGATATTCGTACAAGCTCCGAAACAGAAATAGCTGGCAGCGATAAGTCAAATTCAACTGAATGTTAATGTGACGAGATATATACTATATATCATTTCCAGATTTACACCTTTCAAGATCTAAATATCACACATCCACGCATGCACTCAATTGTGTGCCAGCCGACACAGTAACACTTACTCCACAAATAACACCACTCACACACGAAATCATAAAACATCAAATTTCAATCGTTTAACGTACAAAATTTTTTTTGTTGTTTTTTTTTTTTTGCAATTTATTATTTTTGTTTTTCTGAAAATGGGACTTAAGAACCAATAAACCACAACAACAGCAACAAAAAAACACAACAACAGACCAACTAAAACCACACAAGAATAAAAATAATCAAATCGAAACGAAAGAGAAAGAAGGAAAGAAAAACACAAATTAAATAAATAAATAATTAATAAAATAAATGTGCCTATAATCGGCAAAATGTAACGCTAAATCAATTTATTAAATTGTAGCAAAATTTTTTTTTTTATTTTTCTGTAAGGCAGGAGAGAGTATCCAACTCTTCTTCACTCTATCAGAATTATTAATAATATAAATTATTATATATGGAAATTAAAAATTGTTTTTCGTTTAGGTTTATAGTTATTATAATTATTATTATTATTGTATAAGTTTTGGCCTAGTTGGACACAGAGAACTGTTTTGGTGGTGATTACGATTAGATCTATATACTGATTAAATATACATATATATATATTTATACATATAAAAAAAAAAAGAGAATGAAAATACTAGTTTATAAAACATGAATATTATTATTTTTTTTTTTTATTATAATTTTTTTTTTTATTATAATTTTTTTGTTATTTTTTTCTAAACTTTCACAACAATTGTGTATACAATCCAGTCAAACTCATTTTGGCTTCAGTAAGTTACACAACTATGTATTTCCAAAAAAGAATTAAAAAAAAAACTTTTCCAAAATCTTTCGTATGTATGTACTATGTAATTCTATAATATTCTCTGTCATAAGCAAAATTGATTGTTGTAATAAAATCTGTAAGTTAAAAATGAAAATGTGTTGTATTTTTTATTTAGAGAAAGTTATATATTTTTGATCACCACCGGGAAACCGAAATGATCCATACCATAGCGATAGAAATATTAAATTTAAAATTTGGATTATCTTGTTAGAATTATATTGCTTCCTTTATTTTTAACGCTAGCCTTTCGTCTAGTCGTCTAAACCTTTTCAAAATTTTGGACATGCAAATTTGGTGTATATGATTTCAAAATTTAAAGTTTAATAAATTTTTTTGAAATTTCAGACTCCATACGAAATTCGTTCCAAAACGAACACATTTAATGTATTTTTTTTTAATTAGGTTGGAAACACATCTAAAACGTAGGAAATCATTCTAGAGATGGGCACCGGATAAACATTTTGTACCTATCCCGAAAACTTTTTCGAACCCGTGGGACTCCCGCCCGTCGCCCATCTCTAATTCATTCATACAAACTGAATACAGGGTGTTTCTAAATCGTGTATTCTCGAGTGCAGCATTCTAGCTAATTTATAATTTAGCTTAGGATCACAAAAAAATCAACTCTTGTTGTGATTTTGAACTCAATCCTGTAATCTTTACGAGATTGGACTAAAAGATACGTGCCCCGCTTCTGTTCAAAGTGTACTTTGAAATTTCTTGTTTTTATACCTGAGAAATGGGTTCCATTAAATTTGTCGAAGAAATTTGGAAAAAATTATGAAATCAAAACAAAAGAAAAAAACTATTAAGGAAAATAACATTTAAGTCGGTATTATTTTTTATTAATTTCATCCCAGCAGTGTTCGGGACATTTTTTCCTTGTTTAATAACTCATCAAAAGCTTCATTTTGGTGTATATATTGCACAAGATCGCTGCAAACTTGTCGGCTCTTGTCGGTAATTTTATGTACATAAAAAGTTTAATTTTAAATCAAATAGAAATAAAAAACGAAAAATAAAAAGCTTATTTTCTTTATAATATTTCAAAGCATTTGAAGTGTTGTGTAACACATTTTTTTTCTCACTACATTGCCTAAGGCAAAGAACACTGTGCAACACTATTAAACAGCCGTTTTAACAATAAGCAGTGTTCGAGTTAGCAAGAAGAAGAGCCTCTTATTACATAAAAAGGTATATTTGCATATATTTTATGCAAAACAAATAACGAAAAGAAACGTTAACTGTAAGGATTCGTATTGTCCTTTTGCTATGTGTTCTTTTTATTGAGTTCAATAATTTACGCTTATTTTGTTGTATTTCTTTTTAGCTTAAAGATGCTGCGCTCAGCTGCTGCTGCATTGGCCAAAGCGCCTACAACAAAACTACTTGCGGCTCCCGGCACTAGCACCGCCGTATCGAGCATTAATGGTGGTGCATTCGGTCCAGCATTGAATACATTGCTGACGCGGCAACAACAAACAATGCCTGTTGTCGATTCACCCTCAGCTCTTCCGAAACAAGGCTATTCTCCATTCGGTACAAAACAATCGAGCATGGCCGAATGGTCCCTTGCACGTTTGGATGACTTGCTCAATTGGGGTCGCAAAGGTTCTATCTGGCCACTGACATTCGGTTTGGCTTGCTGCGCCGTCGAAATGATGCACATCGCTGCGCCACGTTATGATATGGATCGTTACGGTGTCGTATTTCGTGCATCACCTCGTCAGGCCGACGTAATTATTGTTGCTGGTACTCTGACCAATAAAATGGCACCGGCATTGCGTAAAGTTTACGATCAAATGCCTGAACCACGTTGGGTAATCTCAATGGGTAGCTGCGCAAACGGTGGTGGCTATTATCATTACTCATACTCAGTGGTACGCGGTTGTGATCGCATTATACCCGTTGATATCTATGTACCCGGTTGTCCTCCCACTGCGGAAGCGCTCATGTACGGTGTGCTACAGCTGCAGAAGAAAGTCAAACGCATGAAGACACTGCAAATGTGGTACAGGAAGTAAATATCCCTTGTACAGAGTAAGGAGCAGTGGAGTTGGAAGCAGTAACAAGCTAAGCTAGTTAAATCAATTTCTATAAAATTATAAGTATAAAGAGGAGCATAACGCAGTCCGCAGTCTTTTTTTTTTTTTTCTTTGGATGAAATACAGCGAATGATGATGTCTAGAACTGACGTATGGGAACAGCAGCGACAAAACAAACATTAAGCAAAGGAAACATTAAGCGGCGGCACCATTGGCAAGCAACGGGCGTTGAAATCTTAGTGCTAGTGATATAAACGTTGAATTCTTTAATATTTTTGTTTCTTGTTTCCGATACGAACGATTATAAAACAAACAAAAAATACATACGATAAAGTAATGAAATACTATTTAGAGTCAACATAAAAAAGTGATTTTTTCTGTTCATTTATTTTCTTTTTATTTAACAAAACAAAATAATTCAAATTAATGATGTTTTCCAAATATATAAGAATTATCACGCTGTACTGTTTCGCCTATCAAAAAAAAAAAAAAAAAAAAAAAAATAAATTACTTGGCTTTAAATTTAAGATCGGCGACAAGTGCTATATGATCAGAGGGAAATACTATAGATGGTATGGCAGTGTGTGCTTTTAGTTCTTCATCTGTTGGTAACGGTACCATCTGCAATAGCTCTAGTCGATCATGCTGATAGAATATATAGTCCAAACATGCCGCGAAGAGCTCAGTAAAATTTGTATAAGCTGGCGTACCGCATGCAGAAGCCATGTTAAAAGGCTGCCGTAGGGTAACGTTTTTAACAGCCTCTTTTTCATCTTAAAAGGGAAAGACAATAATTATGCTGCCTCATTAGATAATGAACTTTTGCTACTTACTACTACTCCAATCCACAAAATCACTGCCAACTGCATGCTCCGTCATAAGCTTATAAATGCCACACTCGGGTACACTATTAAAATCTCCACAAAAGATGAAAGCCAAATCGCGAGCATCGTTTATTTGTCGCTGCTGCAAAGTCTGCTGATAGATGTGTTCTACATAAAGCATCGAAAAGCCGATCTGTAGCAGTCGTATATGATCCGCATCCGGATGAAAATATAAATGCGTATTAGCTACGAGTAAATAGCGTTTACTCTCACGACATTTGAGTACGGTCAGCTGCAACGTTGTTGATCGATCACAAATACGCGTTACTAGCGGTTCATTCATTTGAATCTTTTGCCAAAGCTTTGCAAATACCGGATTCTTGGGTATTTCTGCTCCTAAATTTATCTCATATTTTTCAATTAATTCAAAACGTGCATCACGATAAAATGTTGCAATGCCTTCGGCACATGTGCCTTTTTGCGCAACATGGCCACGCATGCCGTGCTCCGGTGATTCCAATATAATTTTAAGATCAAGATCAAACACCTTCAGATCGACCTCTTGCAAGCAAATCACATCGGCATTGTACGCTGTTAGCTCTTTAAGAAACAACTGCTTGCGATAATCAATAGCTAGAGCATAAGCTGGACAGTACGGAAAGAGTACCTTACGTGAATAATCACTGTCTGCATAGTAATCCGCTAATAGATTGTATGTAACAACGCGTAGCTCATCGGCGTTGCTTAAACGTTGCTGCGTAAAAATGTTTCGTATTTCAAATGGACAAACGCCCGGACTAGCTTGCACTGGGTTTTTAGCTATACTTTCCACAGGAGGCCCCGTATCACCATATTCATTGCATGGTGTTAGCACAAATTTTAAAAAGTAGCCAATATCTTCATTGCGCGTTCTTAAACTCATACCCTCGCCGCATTGTTCCCACTGTGCGCCACGTACTAAATCTTTTGATGCTGGCTGTAGGCAAATATAATTGCATTATTTTTTTTTTTTTTGTTTGCTTTGAATTACACTTACCATTAACGCCCTGTACCAAGCACCTTTACAGTGTTGGCGTTCCGCAAATTGTAGTTCCAATTTACTGGCATAAACTAAATATCCGGCCAATATTGAACTGGGTAACTGCACTGTCTGTGCCCATGGTTGATTAAAAACAATTTCAAATTGTTTGTCCAAAACTTGCAACTTCAGTCCATTCGGCGTTAAATCCTGCAGTAATTCTGTGAATGTAATATCCTTTATTGATTCCTCACAGCCAGTGCGTAGCACATCTACATTGATCTGTGCATAAAAGAAGCACATAAAATCGTAAAAAAAATATGTAAAGCCTTTCTTACTTACACACGCTCACCTCACTTGGTATTGCACCGGGTAACAGCTCCGGTACTTGTGCTGGCGTTGTACGTTTTTTGCCACCGCGTTTAGCGCGTTTGTTGAATTCTTTTTCAATATTATTCCGTATGCGTAGCAGTGCATCGTCGATCCTTTCATTCATGCGACGACAAAAATTAAAATCCCGATCGATTTGAAGCGTTTCATTAATATAACGAAAACTTATGTGCAGCTCCTCTGTATCGCGTATATTACGCAGATATGCTTTACCCATTTCGTACCGTGAGCTCCGTGCACCGTAATTGCGATTGGCTGCTGATCCGGATCTATATGCAAGTGGAATGCACAACAATTGCTTCGGCGGCGACGACGACAACGACGACGTTTGTTGTTGCAAATAATTACAACAGAAATGGAAAGAGCGCGGCGGTACGCGTGCCTGATAAAAAACTCGTGGCAACATTCCCAACACTAAAAACAGCTGTTCGGCAATGACATAGTGCTAGAGAGTTTGTTTCAGATAGAGAGAGAAAGAGCGTGACAAAGAAAAAGAGAGAGAGTAACTAAAATGGCAAAAACAGCTGTTTGCATATTTACACTCTTATCACAAAATAGAGTGAGATGGTAGATTGCAGCAATTTATATCTAGGTAATCTGCTGAATAAAAGCCTCTCCTTTAGAGATCATTTACAAAGAACAATCCATTCTTGTAATTACGTAAACTCTATTGGTTACTTGGAAAGAGAAGCAGGCTATCGTTGCGTAATAAACATACAATTTATCTACAGATAATTGCTCTAATTTGGAGATGTGGCATTCAGATTTGTGGCTTAGCAGCCAAATCAAATCGAAATAAAGTGCAAACACTTCAAAACCAGGTGCTTGACAATATTACTGACTGTCCTTGGTTTGTCCGAAACTTTACTCTTCACAGAGATTTAAACATAGTCAACGTGGAGAATCAAGATTCCTTCAAACTTTGGCTCGAACTGTTCCAATTAGACGTCTCCAACGCCAACATTTTGAATATCTAAAGCGTTAATTGGCTAGCGTTGGCTATGTGCTACATAGGTGATTTTATATACTTAATTCTTTTAACCTAGGATCTAACTTGTTTTCTTTGCTATTTTTTTGTATTTATCTTTTTCCATCTCGAGGTACCTGGGCCTCATCCTAGACAGGCGTCTGAACTGGCAGGATTACCTTGAGGCCAAAAGGAAGCAGCTAAACCTATCTTTAGCTAAATTGAACTGGCTACTCGGCAGTAGATCTGAGCTGAGCACACGCAACAAAGTACTGCTATACAAAGCGCTGCTTAAGCCCATTTTGACCTATGACATCCAACTCTGGGGGACGGCAGCTGAGTCTAACATCGAAATCCTGTAGCAATTTCAGAGCAAGCTGCTCCGCTGGATCATAGGTGCGCCAACCTATATTAATTTTTTACAAAAAGATTACCTAAAATTGTACACTAGAAATTGTTTTTGCATTTCTCGCGATTTAATGGTCGGTACAACAATTAGAAACCCAATATTAAATCTTTTTATTATTTTTTTTTTTTTCATTTTAAAAGTGCTTATCGAAAGAAGCCGAACTTGAATACTTGTACGCACTTCACTTCAATTGCCTACACCTTTATAATTTAATTAGGTTTAACAATCGAAACAAGAAAAATTATCAACCACAAAATTGGCTCCTTTATATATATATTTTTTTTTTGTACCACTACTCCTCTTGTGTTTTAGACATTATCAAGGCATATTGTGTGGTCCTATGCTATTTTGTCATAATTACAAATTAGCTCTTTGCCAATAGTAAACTCGACATTGTCATATTTTTTGAAAAGAAAGTAATTCTATAATTGTGAACCTGCTCGAATCAAATCACTTTTTTAAGCAAGCCGGTTCAAAAATGGTTCAGTGTAAGGTGAAGACCATGCAAAAGTTTTTACATATTTTTAAATGAAAAGTGCATTTATAAAAAAAAACAATTAATAACATCAAATCAACTTCAAAAAAAAAAAAAAAAAACTGTAAAAAACAAAATTACTTTTTTTTTTATAATTTAAATTTTATTTATTCCAATTTTTATTTTCATTACAATATTCAGTATTCAAATGCATCTAACCACTTAAGGATTTATTTTAATTCATCTTAGTTGTTATATTATATTATTATTATTAATCCTTTCATTACTTTAATTATTATATTTACTCATTTGGTTTTTTTTTTTTTTTTTTTGTTTGGTTTTTTTTTTTTTTTTGTTTTACATTTTTAATATGCATTGCCTAAAACAACAACAAAAAACGACTTGTGTTTTCCGTTTATTTTATTTATTTATTTATTTTTTTATACTTAAAAAAAAAAATTGTTTTTTTTTTTTTTTTTTTTTTTATTCAAATTGTTTGTTGAAATAAATACGTCATTTTTGTATGTTATAAATATATATTGTATATATATATATGTATATATATAACGTAATAAATAGTAGAAAAAGTAAATTTTATTATTATTTTTTGTTTTGTTTTTTTTTTTTAGTTGAGGGAAAAAAACAAACAGAAAAAATAAGTGAAAAATATGAATAATCGAAAATTTGTTTTGGAGGGAACTAGGTTTAGAACTAGAAGTGAAAAAAAGTGTGTATGTATGTTTTGTGTATTTGTTTTTTTTTTTTTTTTTTTTTTTTTTTTTTTTTTTTTTGTATTTGTGCAAAAAGCGAAAGTATGCAGCTAGTGTGAGCACCAATAAGAGAAAATTTTTGAAATCATTGAATTGAATAATACATACATGTATATATATAAATATATGTTATATATATTTAATTAACTATATAAGAAATATTTTATTTTTTATTTTATTTTATTTATTTCTTTTTCTTTTTTTACTGTTGATGCTTTGTTTTTTTTTTTTTTTTTATTTATTTATTTTTTTAAATTTTTTGTATATATATATTTTTTAGTTCAATAATGTCGCAATGAGTTTTTTTTTAACTTTTTTATGCCGACTTTTCATAATATGGCAATAATCATTTTTTTTTTTGTCATTTTGCCAATTATTTGTTTTTCTTTTTACGGAATTATTTAATTTTTTTATATATATTTTTTTTCCTTCTTTTACATCTTAGTTAAGTTGTTGTTTTGTTTTGTTTTTTTTTTTTTTTTCTTGTCTTGACATCAACTCATCATTCAGCATAGGCTTGTCTCAGTAATTTAATTATATTTATTTTAATATTAATATATAACTGCTGCTCGCATGTGTTTGTGTATTTGTGTGTCTGTTTGTTTATTTTTATTTTTATTATTATTTTTTTTTTTTTTAGTATAATTTAAGTCGAAAAAATCGTTTGCATTTTTTAAGTGTAGTTTTTGGACTTTTCTGTTTCTTGTTAAATAAAGTTTTTTGAGTGTGATTTGTATAAGTTTAATTTTATTTATTTTTTAATTTTAATCATTTTTTATATATGTATGTATATATATATATTTTTTTTTTTTGTATTTATACAAGTACAAAAAATGAATTTTTCAGTTACATGTTTTTTTTTTTTTTTTTCGCAATTAAGTTTAATGCTTTATTTTAAAGTTAATTTGAAGTTTTCTTTTGTTTTTTTTTTTTTGCTTATTTATTTTAAAGTTGCTTTTTATATATATATTATTATTATTATTTTGTATACAAAAAAGAGAATTTTTTGTTTAGTTTTTTTTTTTTTTTTGCTTCTTTCTTTAATTTTTCAAGTTTTTTTTTTAATAATTTTTATTTTTTTTTTTTTTTTTTTTCCATGGTCCTTTGGAATATTTATTTGATTTAATTAAAAAAAGTGTAAATATAAGTTTTTGTTTTTTTATGAATATATTTTTTGTTTTCTTTTTTTAGTTGTTAATTATGAATTTTCCTGAAGTACACTGTATATAATGAAATTTGTTCTTACTGCTTTTTTTTCTTTTCTTTTTATCAGTTGAATTTTTTTTTTTTTTCTTTTTTTTTTTTTTTTTTTTTTTGAATGAAGGCGTGAAACCAAAGACACTGCACAGCGCACAGTACTGAAGAGAGAGATGTATGTATTTGGTTGTTGTTGTTGTAATTCGATTTGGTTTTTATATGCTGGGTTGTTGTTGTTTTTATTAATAATGTTTTTTTGTTTTTTTTTTTTTTAATTTTATTATTAAAAGTTTGTTTATTAACATTATTTTTTTTATTGTTGTTGTTGTTTTTTCTTCTTTTGTTTAATAACAGCATCAGCAGATGACCAACCGCCTGAGCCCCGCAGCAGTATCATCCACTAATGTTGTATTATTTTATATTTAGATATATAATTATGTAATATTGCCAGCAACACCAAACTTGACATCCGTTCTTCGATCAAATATTGCATGCATGCAGCCAATTTTTTTTTTTATATACAAATATTTATGTATGTGTCTGCGTCTGCTTTTTTTTTTTTTTTTTTTTTTTTTTTGCCTTTTTTTTTGCGTTTTGCTGTGTACGTCTGTGGACTCACACTGGTACATATATATTGTATATATTAAATATAATAGTAGTAGAGTAGAGCTTTGTCATTTGGATGTAGTTTGAAATTGTTCTTGGTTGTATAGATCTTCTTGTCAGCAGTTGTTGTTGTTGTTTTCAACATTTTTTTGTGCTTCGCATATTTTTTTAGTTAAGCGGCTATACCCTCGAAAAAAAAAGGATTCAACTGTGAGCTTTTTAATTCTTCTTCTATTGCATAAGTTGCTTATCTTTTTTAATTTTTTTTTTTATTACTCAGATCGCGTAGAAAATAATGCTTTTGAAAAAACGTCTAAATTCTTTTTTTCTTATAATTTCAGTGTAGTTTTTAAGTCTACTTTTTTATATTATATTATTTTATTTTTACACTAACTAAGCAAATGTATCTTTATTTTGTTTATTATTATTTTTTTATTTTTTAATTACAGATTCCTTTTTTTTTTTTTTTTTTTTTTAATAAGAGTTGAGATGTTTTAAATTGTTTTGGTTTTTCTGTACTTTTGATAATTTTTAACATAATTGTTTTCTGGTGGCTTGTATATTTTATTATGAGTTTTTATTTTCAAAGTTTACGAAAAAAAAACTAATTTATTTTTTAAAAGTTTTTATTTTTCTTTTTGTTTCTTTAATATATTATTTCTTTATTTATTTTGGTTTTTAACTACAAACTAGGTTAAGTTAGATTAGCTTTAGTATATAGTTATAGTATATTAAATAAAAAATAAAATATTTATAATTATTTAAAAAAAAAAAATAATAAACGTGTGCATGAGTGTGCGTTTGTATTTGTATAAGAACACTGCACAAGTATAACCGCACAGCAAAACGAGTAACTCATCTAACAAAAAATGAAAACGAGTATCTTCCTTTCTTATTTTCCTTTTCATGTTTAACCAATAAATTTACTAAAATCTATTTCCAGTCAGTTAAAATAAAATTTTAAATGCCGTTACTATGACTTTCAACCAAAGTAAAATAAAAAATAAAAAAAATATTTAAATGAATGCAAATAAAAATGGAATGACTCTACTCATGCAGTGCTCTCTCTAATTTGTATCCATGTAACTCGTGTGTTCCAATTAGAAATGCAATTTTTCTGCGTATGTATGTCAGCTGTAATAAATGTAATAATGTAAAAAACTAACTTGATTCAACTCAATGTGCTTTGGTTCAATGTATAAATTAAACACAATAAACAAAAAAAAAAAAAAAACTAAAGAATATGTGCTTCGTAACCTGGCCATTGTGTTTGTCTGTGTTTTATTGTTGTTTTTGTCAAGTGAAGAAGAAAGCTTTCAATAGAACTAAATGCAAATTAATTTATGTTTTCTTTTTTTAATACTTAATTATTTTGTTTTCTTCAATTAATTTGTTGTTGTTGTAGTTTGCAGAACTTGGCTCTAGCGTTTAGTTTCCTTTCGTTACACAGTGTGCTATCTCTTTCAAAGTTTTTTTTTTGTTCCTTCTCTGTTTCCCTCTCATTAACTATTCCTTTATTTTTATTGTTGTTATAGTGTGGCTAATGCATTTATATTAAATATGTAACTATGTATGTATTATATATATACATATATATATATTTATATATATATATATATATATATATATATATATATATATATATATATACATACATATATGTATATAATTATATACAGAAATGTATATGTCTGACGTATGTATGTGTGCGTGTCAGTTTGTTTTAGCAAAGTAATCGTTTAATATTTTATTTTATTTATTTATTTATTTTTTTACGTATGTGCGTCAGTATTTGTGTGTTGCGTCTGTTTCAATTTATTTTTAAAGCTCAATTTAATACATAAAAAGAAATTATATTTATTATTTATTGTTTGTTTTTAAATATATATATATATTTATATATATATTATACATTTAAATTTTTTTTATTTATATTTTTTAAGCAAAATTTTATGTAAAAAAATACATAGAAAAATCATAATTTTAGTACATTTATTATATTTAATTTAAAAAAAAATACGCATATAGATATATGTATAGATATATTTATATATAATAATAAAACAATACAAATAATTATTATTAAAAAAAAAGATTCCGATTTTCTTTAGTTTGTTTTTGTTTTTTTTTTTTTTTCTCACACTTTAGTTTACTTAAAAATTATTTTATTTATACTTTTAAATTAATTAATTTTTATTTTTTCTGGCTTTTATTTTTATTTATTTATTTTTTTTTTTTTTAGCGGAGCTGTTAGGTAGATTTTGTTGTAAATTTAAAAATGTTTGTTGTTCTTCTTCTTTAAAAAAAAAAAAAAAAACAGACAAAGAAAATACAAACTAAAATTACAGTATGTAATACAACAACAAAAATTAAAATAAAATAATTAACAAAAATTAGAGACAAAGAAGAAAGTATAAAATACAAATAGATTTTTTTTTAGTTTATAATTTTTTTTGGTTTTGTTTTATAGTAAGAAGAAATGTTTGAGCGTTTGTTTTTTTTTTTTTTTTTTTTGTTATAAAACCTTCTTGTGCGTGAGTGTGTGTGTGTATGCGTTTGTATCTGTGTGTGTTTGGTTGTTTGTATGTGTACGATCGCTTTGCTCTTTTGTGTTTTTATTTTATTTATTCGTGTTTTATTTTTTTTAATTCTGATTGTAGTTGTAGAAGATACTCGTACTTGTAGTTTGGTATGTATTTTTTATTTTATCTTTTTTTATATATAGGCATGTATATACTTTTTTTTAATATATTTATGTATAAATTGGCTGTGTTATGAATAGCAGCTTAAATACTAAAAATTTTCACAATGTTTTTTTTTTTTTTTTTTTTTTTTAATCTTTAGTTTTATGTATATATTTTTAAATGTTATACTTTTGAGTTTTTTCTTCACTTTCAAATTTTACTTTTTTTTCTAATTACTTTCTCCTTAATTTTGCATGTAATGTATTTTTGTTTTAGTTTTTCGCTAATTATACAAATTTTTAGTTAATTCAAAGCCTGGCGCAACACATTTTACACAAATCACAGCAAAACCTCAAATAAGCTAAAAATTTGTGCTAAACAGTCAAGAAGTTTTTTTTTTTAGTACATATCCTTTAGTTTTCTTTTTTTTTTTTTTTTGTTTTGTTTTTTTTTTTAGATACATTTATAGAAGTGTAGCACATACAGAAGAGCTGAGTAGAGAAGTAGAAAACTGTTATAAACTGAATTGTTTTGATTGAATTGCATATTATGTTCTGTGTGTGTGTGTGTGTGCATATGTTGTGTGTGTATGTGAGTATGTGTTGTGTATATCTGTTCGTTTAAATTTAATTTTGGTTCTGATCTACGTTTCGTTTGATCTTAAATAATGTAACTATAATGTTGATGATGAAGTGTAGATACTAGATGCGCAAAAGCTTGACTGATTGATCGATCGTTCGACTGTCTGTCTGAGTAAATGGCCATTTGAGAGCACTATAGCGACGTGTTGCGACTGTAAGAAAAATAGATAAAAAACATATTCTTACAAATTTAAGTACATATTTGTTTGTTTAATTTAAATCATTTCAAGTCTCATAAACGTTATAAATTACTGTTTAGTTTGACGAGAGATATATGGAACTGTTCTTGTGTTTTCGTTGATCTATGGTAAAATAGTCTTCTCAGTTTACAATGAAATATTTTGAAAATAAGTTTTATTAATATAATACTTAAATATTAATATAATATATTTATAAAACTAATATTTAAAAATTTTCTTATTATATTAAAGATGATTTTTTTTTAACCAGAGTTCCAAAATTTCTTGAAAGCTTCACCTCGAAATGTATACAGCATATATATACGAATAGATTATTCTTTTAGATATTATTAGCATTGTTGTATGAACGCTTACTTGCACACAAATAATATTGTAAACACATATTTATTTATTAAAATAATGAATATAACTAACAATGAGTTTAAAAAAGTTGAATTATATCCGCTCCTAATTATTATTATTTTTTTAAATAAATAATGTTTAAAGTGATTGTGAATTCTTTTCACTATTTCAATTAATGACTATTTACAAAATTTTTATTTGAAAATAAGAAGTACATATAAACCAAGCATACTATATAATGCAAAGAATTAGGATTTTTATTTATATGAATATTATTTTTAAAAAAAGTTGCAAAGTTTTCCTTTTTTTCGCTGAAACTTTTTTTTTTGAAAAAAAGTAAATAAATAAAGTTTAAAAAACTATTATCTCTCAACGATTGAAAAGAATTTAAATTTTCAACAAATGTGAATCGAAAAATTAGATGAGGTTTCATCCACTGACCCCAGTGAGGGTTGCACATAAATCATTTTGGTCCTTGGCGATGCTTATAATAAAATATTTTAACGTTCTGGCGTTATAATAATTCTGAAATATTTCAGTGATACAAGCTGAGGTATGCAAAGATGTTTATGAGAGATGCGGTATACGACCGCAAGGCAATTAAGCTGTTAGAATGCTTACCAAAAGTATGAAGTCTCTAAATTTGGATGTCTTTCTAAATACAAATTTGCCGATATTTTGAGTTGCCTTTTATGTCAAACTGAGTCTGCTATGGTTATACTAAAAATTATAAAAATTTTTTTCCGTCTGTATTTATTCCTTGAATGTACGACGATTTCTCATTATTAAAATATTTTTAATAATTTCAATTTATTATTTGTTCTCTTTAGTCACGACGTTGTGGTTAATTTTTTTTTTTTTTTTTAAAACATAGTCATCATTCTGGTCGATACAGTTTTAGTTTTATCGTTGGGCAAAAAGTGGGGAGTACATAAAATAATGCAACAACATAAAAAAAATCAACATAATTCTACATAAATACACACAAACGCGTACGCGTATATGTATATACGATATTGTATGAGTATATGCATATATAATATAATAATAATCATCAACATCAATGTGCACTTCCTTTTGTATGTTTTTTCTCCTTTTTTGCTCTCTTCTTTTCAACGCTTAGTTTCCGCTCTCAATATATTAAACTAAACTAAACTGCTGCCTGCTGCCCTGCCAGCATAATGCACGGCAAACATATTTTTTAAATTTTTAATATTTTTTTGATTTTGTTTTCTCATTCAGCAACTTTGTTTATGGGCTTTTATTTACTTTTTTTTTTTTTTTTGAATAATTTGTGTATATTTTTTTATTTTTTTATTGCGAATTTTAATGCTCACCGTTCGCCCGTCGAACTATACGACGACGACTACGGTGCGTGCGTTTAGTTAGATATTTAAAAAAAAAAAAAACATTTTTTTTTTTGAGTACCCTCAAGTACGTTCGAGCATATGCCTATCGGTGCCACCATTACGATCCATAGTAGTTAAGGTAGCGCTGCGTTGATGATATTGACTATGGCTATTGTTTTGCGGTTCGCATGTATCTACGGGATTCGTGGTTCGAAGCATACAAATTCAATGTTTGTCTATGTATGTGTGCGTGCGAACGTGCGTGCGTACGTGTGTGCTGTAGTTGTACACACACATTTATTTATCGTTTTTGGGTGTATAGTTTTGAATGATTACTTTGTTCTACTATATATAAATCTAAATTTACTGACCACAAACACAGCAGGCACAGTTTTATGTTTATCAATCGTTACCCTTTTCTATAATAGCTTCTAAAAGCAGCTAATATGCATATCTTTCTGTTTCTTATATATGTGTTTCTAACGTTACTCCCACACCCCCTACATCCTATATACACTATTTCTAAATTATAAAATTTTTGTGCTGCTGTCAAAGTTTCTGGTTTGTTCATTGCTCTAATCTCCACTGCCCATATTGTTATAAATTTTAGTATGAATATACTCACTTTATGAAGCGTCTAATAAGAGTTATGCATGTGACAGAATGCAGAATTTGCAGCGTGTTGTTGTTGTTGATGATGTTGTTATTGTAGGCTGCTGTTTGTGTTGCTGACTGCCTCCGCTGTTGTTGTTGTTGCTGCTGCTGCTGCCGCCGATGCTTGCTTCCATGTAGCTGTTGTTGTTCATTTCTTAATGTTTGTTTGCTGTTGTTGTTGTTGTTGCTGTGTTGCTGCAGTGTATTTTATTTTTAAGTTTTTTTTTTTTTTTTTTTTTTATTAAATATTTTTGTTTTTATGTTTTTAGTTTTTTTTTTTTATGTTGCTGCTTTGGTTGCTTTCTCTCTCTTTCTTGCTTTTGCTTATTTGCTTGCTTGCTTGTTGTTGTTCGCACTTTAGTTCCACACACGCAAGAAGGAATCCCATGATCCTGTTGCTACCGCCATACCATTTTCGGTAACGCCCAAACATGATACACGATTATCATGTCCAGCTAATATACCCGAACGCTCCGCTTTCATCGTATCCCAAACATTGCAATTGAAATCATCATAGCCGGCTAACAACAGACGTCCACTCTTTGAGAACGCCACTGATGTTATGCCGCAGATAATGTTGTCGTGCGAGTACATTGCCAGCTCCTGATCGGCGCGTATATCGAACAGGCGGCATGTCGCGTCATCGGAGCCAGTCGCAAACGCCTGTCCATTAGGGAAGAAGGTAACTGCATTTATGTCCGATTCATGTCCAGGGAAAGTCTGTTTGCAAACACCTTCGCGTATATCCCAGAGTTTAGCTGATGCATCACATGCACCGGATACAAAGGTCTTACATTGCGGCGCCAGTGACAACGCCATTACATCACCTGTATGCCCCAGAAATGAGGTCACTTGTTGACCCGTTTCAATGTCCCACAGACCGCACGACATGTCACCCGAACTGGTCACGATTTGATTGTCGTCCAGAAAACGGCAGCAAGACAGATAACCACCGTGACCGGGCAGCTCACGTGATACGCGTACATTGCCTTCGCGTGTCTTTAGGTTGTAGATTGAACACATGTTGTCGAGACCGCCGCAGGCGACATAACTGCCCGATGGCGCATATGCGCAGGTCATAACCCATGACGAACGCAATGGTATGGCATGCACCTTATTGGTAGTGTGCGAATCCCAAACGATCAGTTTACCATCCTGTGAGGCCGATACTAGATTTCTTGAATCGTTACCCCAGTGCATGGCATAAATTTTGGCCAAATGACCGCGTAGTGTACGTCGAGTACGCATTTGTATGCGACCAATAGGCTCCAAAGATGCTGCTGCCTGCACCAGGCTTGTGTCGCAAGCGGCTTTACGTGCATCGCGTATGGCATTTTTAAGTGATTCGGCTTCCTGCCTTAAGCTGTCTAACTCGTTCATCCTGTCTGCTGTAGTGATTTTTTTTTTTGTTTGTTTTTAGTTTAAGCTTGAAACTGCTGCTTCTGCTGCTGTATGGAGATTATCGTATGTATGTATATATATGTATGTATTCAGAGAAGTGACAGGATACAATGCTGACTAGTTGGCAAGGCGCGTATAACTCTATCCTTTTTGCTGGCTGAATGACTAAATGTCTTACTGAACTTGCCCAATTTGCTATTAGATCTCTCAAATATGATTGATTGATTAGTTAAAGTCACTAGCTATCGGTGGTGCTTGAGGAGTTGAGATGAGGGTGCGGCTTCTACTATATTGTATGCTGCTGCAACAACTAAAACAAGGACACAACGGCAATGTTCTCGATTTATTTAATGCTTTTCACTTTCTTCGTCGTTGTCGGTTGGACTGCTGCAATTGCTTTGTCCTTACGCGGTTAATGATCGGATTTGTGGCAATGGTTTGGTATGGTATGTGGTGATGTGAAACGCGTTTTGTTTCTTTACGGAACACTTTTACAATTGAATTTTTCGTGCGTGAATTCCGGAGTGACCGAATAAAAAAAAATTATCTACGTTATACGTTGTACTCCGACGTGAGTTTTAGCCCGATTTATCGTTTTACGCACAATATATACGTGTTTTTTTTTTCTTAACAATCGTTCCTTTTTTTCCCGTATTTCGTTTATTTTTTTTTTCCTTTTTTCACCAACACTTTTTGTTCACTCGCTGGATATATCGCTGGCTGCTGGCGCTGTTTTAACTGCGGCTACTACGGCGGCTGCTACTGCTGTCTCTCGGTGCGGCGGCGGCGGCGACGATATAGTATATGTGTATGTATGTATAACTGCCTCTTCCAATTTTTCAATTCCGTTTCGTGTGTGTTCGACGATTCGATTGTAGAGTAAAGTAGAAAAGAGCCTCGTCGTTGTCGTCTCGGACGAGTTTTCTATGTATTTGTATATGTGCGTGTGTATGTGTGTGATTGGTGTATGTTTGATGAATAATTCCTACAACTATATTTTTTTTTGTATTTTATATTGTTGTAAATTTCATTTAGTTGTTCGTTTTTAATGATTTTTTTTTTAATGGCGGCATGCAGCACTCGTTTTACACAATTTTTTCACCCTTTTTATTTAATTGTTCATACGATACGTTTAACAATAAATTAAACTTTAAAATTTTCCGTTCACTTTTACTGCCGCTGGAGGAAAATGAAAATTTTTCTTTTATGACTTGGTGCGCTCACTCGCTCGCTCGCTTTGCTTTTCCTTCTTCCTTACTTCTATACTTTGCTTCTATAATTTTGGTACACCAAAATTGCAATTTTTGCACCCTCAACCAGTCAAAGGGGGAAACTAATTGGCGAGAGCAGCATAACCAGTGTAATAAGCAATACGCAAATCACGTACGCATACGTGCAAATGAATACACAATATTGAAGAATGTAGTTCATTCGTCGTGTCGTTGTTGAGCCAGGGTTGCAATAAGACCAAAAAAAGAAGAAGAAGAATTTACATTAGATTTTAGTAAAAATATTTATTAATAAAACAATAGATAAAAAAATCACTTTTGCAACACCAAAAAATGCAATGTTATTAAAAAAAATATATATATATATATATATATATATATATATATATATATAAATTCTCCATAAACTACATTTGAAACAAAGTTTTATACATAACCGGCACAAATGTCATAAGTGTAAGTAGGACAGAAAATACTTTAATATGGATTTCTACGTCATTTGAACTACCCTGTTCCATTTTACTCACAAGCACACATACACACTCACCCACAAAGCGCTCTCTGTGCACATACAAACACACACACAAACGCACGTATTTACTCACTCACAAAAAAAAAAAAAATGTGAAATAAAAAAAACAACAATAATAAAATAATACATGCTGCGGTCAGTAAAATTGCTTAATTTTTGCATTAAATTCAAATTAAATTGATTTCATTTAAATATAATAAATTAAATAATTCTGTAGTGTACAGCCACATAGGTGCGAGCAAGAAAGCAGGCAATGTGCGAGCGAGAGAAAACAATAACACGGTCCACGACGGTGATAGATAGATCTTGCATCGCGTTACACCGATAACCGTGTATCTGGGTCGTAAGTGGAACAAAGTTAGATATATCTAGCCTCGCGTTTACACTTATTTGTGTACAGAGTTGTATGTTGTATGTATGTATACTATATATATATATAGTATAGCGTCGTATGTCGTATCATCGTAGGCAGCCACGATTATATATTCGCTGAACGTGTGACGAGTTATTATCATATAAATATTAAATAAATTTTAAGTTAAATATTAAATAAAAATAAATTAAATATTAAATAAAAAAAGAGCGTCGGTTTAAATAAATAAATAATAAATATAAAAAAATAAATAATAAATATAAATAAATAAATAATAACAATAATAATAATAAAAAAAGAAAATACATAAAATAAGAATAAATAAATCAAATTAGTCGTTGTGCGTGGCTCTTATACTTTACATTTAAATTTACAATAATATTTAAAGTTTACTTTGTTCAAATGCAAAATGTTTAATTAGCTAGTCAATATTATTTGAACAGCGGGGTACAATAAAATCTAATCAGTCGTAAAATCTATTGTTTCAAATTTTCCCCCGTATAATTTTGTATTTTTTTTTTTAAACACAGTTTAACACTTACACCTTCCACTTGTTTTCACAGCTCGCACACAACTCGATCCCTTAGCTGCTTAAATGCTTTGATTTTAACAATTTCCAATTAATACGTTTATTAAATCCATTAATTTACACATTAATTTTACCACAAAATGAACTTTTCCTTGCACGGCCAACACCTCTTTTTACATTTCTGCTTCTTCTTCTTCTTCTTAAATTTTCTGGCAACGTTTTATTCTGGAAAAGCTGATTGCTATTTGTCTCGCTTACACTTTGATAGCGTAGACGCAAACCGATGTACAGGTAAACATCATACAGTCCGGCAACGAGGCAAAATCACAGAGTGGCTGAATAAGACTTTATTAACGGTTTTTTTTTACCGACACTGGTATAATCCATATTTCAAAACTCAAAACAATACAAATATTTATCATCTTGCATTACCCAAATGCAATGTTTAAACATATAGGCCCTAGAGTTGCACAAGGAAAATATTTCCAAAGTTCTTTTTTTAATTCTCTATCTATCAGGAGAGCACTTTCTAAGTTTTAAATAATTTGAAATGGTATGCAGGAAGTTATAGACAAATTAAGCAAAAATTAATTTGTCTATAACTTCCTGAAAAATCGTCAAAAATAATTTAAATTTTGCATGGAGATACTTTTCATTATGGAGATCAGCATAGTATTATTATCTCAATTTTTGCTTAAGTCGACTTAAGTACTTTTTCTTTTTCACCACAGAATTCTTTGAACTTCACTTTAGGAGGTTATTTTCACAAATTTTCATGTTTTTTATTCTAATATTTTTCTTAATTGTAATTTTAATGTTGCTGCCATTAGTAAAGGTTAAAAAAAAAAAACTTTTTCGTATTCGAACAAATATTTTAAAACTCCGATTTCTGCAATCCCACATTTAGCTGCATCTTTAGGTTCTTTTATTATAAATATAACATAACTTTAAAATGCTGTGTAAACTCTTATAAGTTAGAAAGAGATGTCACTATAGACAATTGAAAATTTTCAATAAGAAAAATCTTAAGTGACATTTAAAAACACAATAAGGAGCAAAGGAGAAAACAAATACATATCACACATCACACAGCTGACTAAATTGCAAAAAAAAAAAAAAAAATAAAGAAAAAAAAAAAACGAAGTGAGATTCTCACATTCGCTATTCTATTGTGTGGGAACACTTGCGACTTGCGTGTGATTATTAAACAAGAAAGGCGGTGGTTAGCATTATTATACACACACACACACATAAATACATACATATGTTTTGTTACATTTGTATACACATACTCGTGCATACATACATACGTATGTATGTATGTATATTTGTCCTGGCATTTCGTCGTACGTGCAGCTGGTGGCTGCCAGCTTAACACATAAAAAGCTGTCAATTCAAATCACTTTCGCTTGTTTGCGGCTGCCAAACTTTATTTTCATTTCATCACATTTCATTTCATTGTTGAATTGGATTTATTTGATACGACTGAATGGCTTGCTCCACGCTTGTTTGCTTTTTAACATTGCTTTGCTTACCTTCCTTCCTACTATTAGCCTTAAAAATATATATAATATTTTATTATTAGGCACAGCACAAGACGGAAACCGAAACGTATCAAATTGAATCGTAGTTGAGGCATAGGCAGCAGCCGGCTTGGCTTGACAAGGCTACCGTGCAACCGTAACAACCTGTATACAACACACAATACAAGGCCAATGATGTGGCAAATGCTATTTACACTGAATTTATTCGCGTAGAAAATTATTATTATTTTTTTCTTCTTTTTTTTTTTTATAAAATACAATTACATACTTTAAAAATATATATTATATATATATATATATATTTATAATATACGTATATTAGGATCAGAATGATCAGAATCATCACTTATACATACAATTTAAAAAATATACTGCCAATTATAACCGAAAAAGTAAACGAAACATAATTATTAATAATATTTAAATAATAAACAAGCAGCTTGTTAAATATCCTTTTGAATCTGTAGAAAAACATTTTTTTTTTTTTAAACGATTTTTTTCTCTTCTTCCAAATTGCTTTCTACAATTCAAATTGAGTCTGTTAAATTCCCTTAAAAACAAAGCGGCTTATATCGAGATGTAATGTTGTTGTTGTTGTTGTTTTTTATGTTTGATAATGACATGAGTGTGGTTGTTTGTTTGTTGGGTTGGCATTTGCCCGTATTATATATTTGCGAATTTATACCGAAATCGAGTAATTGGTCTCAGTAAAGACCTGGTAGGCATTGTCTAAAAGAAAAACAAAACAAAAAAATTAGAATAAGAAAGTTTAATTTCCGGAAAAGATTTACAGAGAATCTCCAGAGAAATAATAATACATACCAGCGTTATAAGTTGTTGACTTTGGCAAATTGACGACATCGCGTCGAAAAGTTGACAAATTTTGTGAAAATCTGAAAATATTTTGTAAAAAACTAGTCATTCAATTAGAGTCGAAATACTTTTAAAGCGCTAAATGAATTAGAAGTTTTTTTTTTCAGTAGCTCAGCTAACTTAAGAGCAGACAATCGTAAGCTATTGGATTGTTTTTTTAGATTGCGTATATGTGAATAATTCCATACTTCCCCTTTCCATAAAAATTTTTCAAAATTCAGCTTCGGCTTCTGTGACACTCCCATCCCGTATCTCATATGTGGATTAACAAAGAACACTTCGGAACCCAGACTCACACATTCGAATGAATTCAGGGTTTTCTTTTAAAATATGAAAAAAAATAAATTGGATACGTATTTTTTTTATGTGCAAAGGCTCAAATTTCTTATGTAGTAAACTTTGATGTATGTAGGCACTCAAATCTGTACAGAGAATAAAAAAACGGGTACTCTACGAACATTAAATGGTATTTAGACTTTTAAATATATTTAAAACAAAAAAAATTTAGTACTCAAGGGCTGATTTTTACCCTTAAATTTAAGCCTTTGTACAAAAAGAAATACGTATCCAATATCTTTCCAAGTTTTAAAAGATATACTTTAATTCATTCGAATTGGTGAGTCCGGGTTCCGTAGTGTTCTTTGTAAGTCACTCAATCTAGCCGAGCGTTTATTAATAAAAACAAAGCTCAACCCAAGACGGAGAGAATCAGGCAAGTGGCAATACTAAACCTTATTCTACGTCAGTTATGCAATTAAAATTATAAAAGACAAATTGGTCATACCGTTCTCATGTTATCTTTGGATATACATAATAATTAATTGTTGTGCGTTACTGTCGCAAAAACTCGAGAAAGGCTCGACCGATTTGGCCGATTTTTTTTTTGTTTTGTTCGTCTCGATAGAGTGGTAGTTTTAAAAACATCGTTGTATGTTGAGGTCTCTATATAAATCATATAAATTATATGGAAGCCCCACCATCAAAATTTGGGCTACAGTGATGAAATTTCATAAACACGTTAATGGAATCTTGCGTTGCGACTCATGTATGGTGCAGAAGTTCGGTAGAAAACCCAGTCCAAAGATATGAAAAACTGAAGCCAATAAAATCAAGTTAAACTACATTCAGCATAAAGCAGTCGCAGAAACAACTTTGGAAAAGCTGAAGGTAGATACTAAAACTTGAATCGCGTACAAAAAAAGTGCAATCTGAGAGGTCAGTTGTGTCCAATTACAAAGCAGACCGGAAAACAAAGACGAAATTTTATCGCTTCCAAAGAATTTTCCATAGCGATTTTAACCGACAACTCCTAAATTAGGTTTGTTTTTGACATAACAAACTAAACTATAAATGATCATGTCTCAATTAGCTGAAATAATAATTATTATAATAGAATTTTAACGTAACTTACTTTTCCTTATTCTTGCTCGAAACATTTCTTTCAATACCAAACATCAAATCGTCGAACCACTGAACCATGGTTTGCTGTTTTACCATTGGCTGTGCGCGTATAACGTTATCCTTTAAGGAGCTGTAAATAGTGAAAAATTTAGATGGTTATTTATTAATTATTCATTTAACTATAAAGAATATAACGTGCTATACAAACCGATAATAGTCTTCATAGAGAAGTATAAGCACAAGCAGTGGACGCGACATTGACCACTGATTGCGGCAGTCTTCGGACAGAACATTATTTAATAATGTTGACATCATTGTCTGCAACAATTCTGAGTTCATTTCGACAACCTAAAAAAAGAAGATAATAAAATAATAAAAAACCAAAGAAGTTTGCAAAAAAAAAAAAAAAATGAGGCTACATTTTTTAAAATGTAAAACTTACTTTAAGGAACTGTGCGTTTTCAGGTGTCAGATTGCGTAGTTTTTTGTTGGGGAATGTTGAAACTGAAGAATAAATATATCAAAATATTGCATAAAAAAAAATTTATAACTTAATTTAAAAAAAAATGTGTATGCGTACGTTTCAATTGTAATTGTTTGAATATGTAGGATACAATACACTCCAAAATAGTGCAACAGCTTATGTATATCGACGAATCTGTAGAAAAGAAAATGATGAGTATTTTAGAGAATTTCTTTTTAAATTAATAATAAAAAATAAAAAAAACAACAAAAACAAAACGCACCCAAAGCTGTTAGGCCTTTGTTCAGACTCTCCAATATATAAACAAATGCACGCGGTTCAAGTCCAGCTAAATACGTTATGTGATCCGTTGATAGACAATTGAGCAGATTGAAATAAGCTGAAGCCAATTTTGGATATTCCTTTAGAACATGAAAAACAAATGATAATATTTTCATTATTATTAAAAAATATAATAGTTTAATTTTATGTCCTTACCAGCAAATCATTTTGCTGTATTGTCAATATCAGCTTGGCTGCCACATTGAGCACATTGTTCAATGTATCATCACCATAGAGCTTAAAGACACCACAATTAACATAATTTCCACCAAGTGCGTTCTTTAAAATCATAAAACATATAGAAATGCCCTTCAGACGCATTGGATATAACTGATCGCGTGGCACGTCCAAATGCAATATACAATTGCCATAAATGCAAATCAATTTGGATGCCTCGCGAAAGAGCAGTATGCCCATGGGACTGGAGACATTGCCTGCCAAACGTTGTGTACGACAATGTACAAGTTCAGCGAATAGCTTAAGCACGGGTGTAGTGACAGCTGGATCATGTGCCCATAACTCTACGGCCCGTATAAGTATGGGCAAATAATCAGTATAATACCTAAAAAACAAAAAAAACAGTACAAAAAGCAATTTAAAAAAAAAAAAATATATTTAAATATTTATAAAATTTTGAATTTACTCACAACCACTCGAAAAGCATTGTATATTGAACTCGTGCATTCAACGGCAACGCCAGACCGCGTAAATCACGTGCTAAACCAATAATAGCTTTCTTTGCCTCTTCATTTGGAAAACTATTACTATCCATAAGAACTGGGCCAAGCGACTCAAATTGATCTGCAATGTATAAATAAATTTTAAGAAAAAAAAAAAAAATTTTATCTATATTTGTTTTTTCTTTTTTTTTCAGTAGCAAAGGGAAACGCACTTGTTAACGGTGTTAAAAAGTTGTAGAAACGCTCTTCATCTTCACCCAAATCGAACATTAACAAGCGACCCAATGATGTGTAAAACATTGTGCGACAGCGCATCTCACTGAGCGATGAATTTGTGCCGAGAAACGGAAAATGATCGCTCGTATGATGTGTCAACATAAACTGCACCTCATCAAGTTTAGCCAATTTACGCACCGAATTAAAGTGAACCGAAAGATCGGAGAGCAACATAAGTGTCTTTGTTATGATCTGCTCTGAACGTCCCCAGAATTTTAAATTAGTTATACTGTAAATAATTTAAAGTTATTTTATAGTAAATAAACAATAAAAATAAAACAAACAAAACCATTTAAACTTACATTTTACGATTAATGAAACTTAAAAGCATTTGCTCATCAGCCAAACCAAAAACTTCGCTTAAACGCTTATAAACATTCGCTTTCTGTGCTTGCTCGCTGCTATGCATCTTGCGTACCTGATCCAGAAAACTGAGTATAGCTAATTCAAGCTTCTCGCAACCAGCCTGTGGCAAACGTGCATCAGTAAGGCTCATCAATTGTAGAACACGTATAACAAGTTCAGCATCCATAGTGTCATGTTCATCACAAGTGGTTACCGATAGCCGTCCAACAATCGCTGAACCAATTATGTACACCAACCAAGTTAATTGCAGCTCGTGAATGGTAATATCAATTGGATTTGAATTTGGTGTCTGCACAAGATTTTCATATTCTCGTGCTTTTTGATCGAAATGCTGTACAAGCAAATTACAAGTCTTATTATACTCGCAACGCTCAATTACGGACAATTGTTCCAATTGCTGTTGCACCATGCACAGATCATCTAATGGATCCTCTAGATTATCACGTACAATAACTGGCACAGCATCCAAACGTGACTCGATATAGGCTTTTATCACTTCCGGTGTATAGGTGCCAAGCAAATGCGGATCCGGGGATTTGACATACGGCACCGAGGCAACCATGCGTTGCCATAACGTCAGCAAATAGTGTACGCTATTTGGTGCAAATTGCCACATCTAAAGATTAAACAAAATTTTATTAACAATAAAATAAACGCATCGATTTTATAAAGTATACTTACATGCAATGATTGCACCGTAAATTTGGCAATTAATTGTATAGCCTCGGGATAGCATGGTACTGCAATTAGCTCACCCAGTTGATAATTTGATTTGAGTCGTGCCAAAAGGCGACAAAACTCATGATAATTATCAGGATCGCTGAGTCCCTGAACATGAAAAAAACATAAAATTAAAAACAAAAACAAAATAGTTTACACATAGTCTGCCCATAACTTACATGCAAATTTGTTAATATATCTTTAACGCCTTCTACTAAATGTGTTAAGAATTTTGTACGTTCTGAATTATTAAACAGTGAACGACGCACTGATGTCATCTGTACCAAACACGACAGTGAATAGCTAGCTAATCCGTTAGGTAAGATCTGATACAAATCAAAAAATAATTTAAGTGTATTTGCATCGAGAAATGCTGGACGCCACGATGTAGGTATCTAAAATAACAAAAAAAAAATTGTCAAAATTAAAAACAAAATTCAATTGAAAATATGTAAAATGAATTCAGCACACACCTGTACGTTATTCATATCATCTGCCGATTCATCTGTTGAGCTACCAATGAAATCGAAGCTAAGACAATTTTTGGTCAGGCGTAATACGTGTGAAATCAGACTGAAATAAATAATTAAAATATTTTCTACAGAAATATATGATCAAGTCGATGAGACGTAATTATGTTATGTACGTCTGTCTGCATTTCTGATGCGTATACGTTTCATTCAGTTAGTTTTTAAGTTATTAACCTGATATATATAAAACATATTATTCGATTGCTCATGACTCGATTAATATTTCACGCCCATTTTTAAGCATATGTAAATGATATGTAGCCTTTTCTAAAATTATGTAATACATTAAAGTAGAAGTTAATGACTCTTTGTAGTATATAGTGCACTGTTCAAAATTAATTTTGTTACACGATAACTCAAATTCTTTGAGAGTACAAAAAAAAGTGTAAATGAATCTTAAGACTTTAAAACTTTATAGCAAATCTGAACTATATATTGTAACCAAACACCTTTTTACTTATAAAAAAAAAACTATTTTTAATTTGATTAACCGCTTTAGATTTGAAATGGTTATTAAAGCTTCAATGATTTCATGTTTTTTCATGTTCTATAACTTTTTATACCCAGTCTCCTAAGAAAAATAGATTATATGCAATTTGGCAAATATGTAGTCAAGGCAGAATGACTAATTCATAAAGACTAGATATACTATATATAAAATAAGCACCAAAAGCAAAATCGATCTAACCACGTTCGTCCGTCCGTCTGTCTATCTAGAAGACTATAAAAGATAGAGTCAATAGGTTAGAAACTTAGATTCTGTACAAATTTCCGGAATGTCTAACTCTAGTTCGTATCAAACTTATCACAAAATTCGAGCCTTTTTTTTAATCAGTTGGAAACACAAATATACAACAACACAAAAACGTAACTTTAATGTTCATATGGATTGGGTATAGGTACAGAGTATCGTTGTCTACGTCTAGCGTTTTTCTTGTTAATACTTACGCCTGTTGCGATTCATCAAGAAAATTTATACTTTTGCTATTATCGCGCGCGGTTACCAACAATGAACAGGATAGCAAAAATGTATCATATAACTGATGATCACGATATGATGTTGCAATCTTACGATTGCGCGAAAATGATAAATTAACATCAACCTCAACAATGGAGTTCATTTCTGATACCAGTTGTGATAGTATCTGTACTCCAATGGTGCAATGCTCAGTCGAACCCTACAATACAGAAGAAGAGACAAATAAATAAGTTCTTTAAATAACAAATAATTAAAAGCATATTAGCATACCTGCAAGAATTTCTTAACATCCTCGAGCAAATTTTGAAATATCAGTTCACCTTTATAGGTATCAAACCAGCTGTATTTTGTTATTTTTGCCAATAATGAGACCAATGATTGTACAACAAAATGTTGCAGATTGGGTCTGGTGGCCAGATAATTAAGTACATAACTGCGTATCTCGACCCGCTGTATCAGTGACAAACCCTGTATAAGTTTGGTTAATGTCGATGCTGCCAAAAGTTGCGAATAACTTGAATCTGCACGATCCAATAACATCTGACATTTGGGTAATGCATCCTGGCAAGTGACAAATGCAACAAGCGCCTTCTCTGCATCAGACCGTATAACAGAGTCAGTTGCCTCATATAACTGTTTGCATAGTATTTCCAATTGTGGTACATCCTGTCAAAGAGATTGAGATCAAACAAAACCAAAAAAAAAAAATAAATAAACAATTACAAAAATGTACGTAAAAATAATGTACGCTTTTTTTTTTTTTTTTTTTGTTTGTTTCAAAACATAACCTTAAAGCATGCAAACAGTTTGGAGGGGAACATATGTGTATATAGAAAGGTTGGCCTACGGCAAAGTATAATATTAAGCGGTTCGATCACTTTACACTATGTACTATACATTATTTTAAAAAGTACGGCATTTAGCAGTATTTCATACGATTTAATTTGATGCATTTTGGTTTATTTATTTATTTATTGTCATTTTTTATATTTTAATTTGTATGACATACAACAACAATAATTACCATTTTCCGCCCAAAAATATTCTAGGTATTTTCCGAAATTTTAATTTCAGTAATAAAAAAAGTTTTTGTTTGCAAAACACTTTTGGTGGCCGCCGGAACCAACCCGACTTGACCCCTTCTGCTGCGGCTTCGTAATCAACGACGACGTCGACGACAATCTATATTAGATTCTCCGTCAGCAGTACACTGTTTTTCAATGTATTAAAGCAGTAAACTTCATACGAAAAATGTTTAAACGGTCACCGGTTTTTTGACGTCCAATTATCTTTTTATTTCAAATTGGATCTTTGCTTTGCTTTTGTTGTCGAATAGTGTTGTTTGTTTTGTTGTTTAGCTTCTTCTCTTTAGTATGGAAACGAAGTGACCGAAAAGTGAAAATGTAAAAATACCAGCTTTTTAATGAAAATATAATAAAAAATACCACAATAAATAGTTTTAAATAGTTTTAAAAATTCCCTTCATTTTCGATTTTTTTTTCTCAAAAATTCATTTTCGATTTTTTTTTCAATAACTATTATCTTACCGCTTTAATTCTATTAAGTGCATATTAATGGATTAATGGATATTAACCGATTTCTTTCATTTCTGTATACAAATCTTACGCGGCAGTGACTACAGTGACTAAATCCTTTACGAAAATATCATTTTGAGTATCTTCTATTTAAATATCTTCAATGCAATTAAAATTCTTGTCAATAAGATCCGATCCGATTTCGCTTAAATCGTATTGATAAGTAAATGGAACTGTATCATTTTCTTTTTAACTCTTGCAAGGCAGATATTGATGAGCTGTTCAAATCTGAGAAAAGTATTATTGCGCATACAGTGGCACATCAAATACCCAGGTGGAATTGGCGAGTAGCGTCATGCCACAGCAGCATTTATTAATTAAAATATTGGAACTTAATATATTTAATGAAACGTTTAATATAGAATAAATATTTATAAAGAGACTTACTTGTGATGTACATATGTCGCATCTTAATAACGTGTATAATTTGAAAATGTTGACGTAATTTTTTTTTTTTTTTTTTTTTTTTACAAATTTGACCACTTAAAATTATATATAAAAATTATATTAATATTTTTTCACCTTTTTTAATAAAATTAAACGCAATGCACTTCAACCGAACGTTTTTGGATTTATTAACATAATACGGTGCTTATTGCATGTTATTCGAGTTTTTCATAATTAATAATAATAATATTAAAGTCAACTTTATACATTTGAGATGAGCAAATTAAGTTATTAGAGATGAGTGAATTATGCATATAACAGATGAATATAACGGATATTACGAATTTTAATGACAGTCTCAGTTGCAACTCTGTTCAGCTAATACTATGTTTATTGTGAACTGTTGTGAACAAAGTACATTTGTACAGATCATGTTATATATGTAAAAAAGGAACAAAATATTGTATCATATATGTATATATATCAGAGATCGTAATGATTATATTTTTTTAATAAAATTAAAAAATTAAAATCAAAAAATAAATGTTATCTCGCGATCTAAATTAAAAAATTTGAATTTAGTAATTGAATTTCAATAAGTATAATATATATATATATATGAACTACCCATCAATTTCTTTCTGTTGATATACCATATGATCTACATGAAGGATCCGTTGTCAATTTAATCTTTATTTTCAATATTTATTAAAGAATAATTTTTATTTGAAATTTTTTATTTTTAAAATTGAAAATAAATAGAATTAAACAATTTTTATTTTAAAAAATTTAAGTATAATAATTATTTTCAAAGTTTTAGGTTTAGATCGAGAAATAAAACTTATTACTTTTAATTTAAATTTAAATGTATCCTTTTAGAAGAGACAGGTATCTCCACTTTTCACATTCATTAAGGTCACTTTTTTTGGGTTAAATTTTTTTAAACTCATAACTCTTATTTGCGATCCCTGATATATAAATATGTATTTGAACAAAGCGGTCACACTGTCCGTTTGCCGTAGTAATTCCCGTATGTACGTGCTGAGGTCGGTTAATGGCTCGCTCTCGTATTATTTTTTTTTTAAAGTTGGATAAATAAAAGAAAACAATTGTAACGATAATGTAAAATTTAAATAAAACTATTGAAAAATTAAAAGAATGCAAAATATGATTGTGAAATGTGCTTTTGTTTAATGAATTACAATTATTTGTCGTCGATTAGGAATTTTAATTTTTTTGTGTGTGGTGTTCGATTCGTGTTTGTTGTTGTTGTTGTAGTTGGTACTCTGTGTACTCTTCAACACATTTAGTGCTGCACTACAATTAGAAAGTGCGAATGAGATAAATAATGTATATGCGCGGTATACAATAAGCGCGTGCAAGTGAACGGCAAGAGTGTGCGAGCGAGTAGCAGCAACAGCAGCAACATAGAGAAATACAAAGTAGAAGAAGGAATATAAAATGAAGAAAGAAGTGCAAAAAATTGACAAACCAAAACCCAACAAGAAGAAGAATATCCGAACAACCACGAAATAAAAACCGTACAATACAACATAAAAAAAATCTAATTTATTTATTATTTTTTTTTTGCAGATATTTCGTTTATAACAATTTTTTTTTGTGTGCGTGTGTGTGTGTAAGGGACGTGCATGAAACATTTGTGTGCAAAAGATGCAAAAGTGTGTAAAATAATAGTGGAAAAGGGAATTGTGTGCTCTACGTCGGTCTGTCTGTCTATTCGTTATTTCGTCGGTCGGTCACAAGCAGCGGCAGTAGCTATAAATGCAAAGAGAGCGAAAGAGAAAAAATATAAAAATGTAAGCGGAAAAATGTAAAAAAGAAAAAAACAGGAGTGTTTCTTACAAGCGTAAAATAAAAATAAAACGACGATACGAAAAACGAGGAAATCGCAACAGAGAGCGTGAGCGAGTGAGAAAGAGAGAGAGAGGAAAAGCGTAAAAAATAATCAATAAGTTGTATTATTTATTGCAAGAAGAGTAAAGTGCAACAAATTGAAGAACAACAAAATTCTGACTGAGAAATACATAAATGATTTCGATAAAAAGTATATTAACTAAAATACAAAAACTGCAATAACAGCAGCAACGGAGCAATAGCAGCGGGGAGTAAAACGTTTCGGACTATAAGAAGCAGAATCGGAAGAAAAGAAGAAGCAGTAGTGTGGAGTAGTGTGAAGAAGCGGCAGAACTCCATCGATTTTGCAACGGGCGCCATAGACTGACTGCGAATACAGTACAATTAGAAAACGAGACGTCATCTCAAGTTCAACCAATACAATCCAGAATCCGCTAGCCTATCTGGCTGGTTTCATTGTTATATCTACATTATAAAAGAGCCATAAACTGTATTATCATAAACATCGTAAAACAGGCGCTTGGCAAAGTGCAACGTGTGCCGACGACCGACTGAGAGGTCGAGTCTTTAAAGTGGCCACGCGATAGCAACGCCGCGTCTTGTTGTTTCTTCATTCGGACAGGGTTTTTTGTACCCTTCTCATTGTGACGCTTGTCCAACGCCGACCGACCCTAGGTCAATGGAACGCGTACGGACTATGTTGTTTTCATTGCTGCATCGTTATCAGTGAGCAGTCGCCGCATCAACGACAGCAAACGCCTTTGCGTCATGGACACCAACAGCGCAATCAACACACAGGAATTGAAACCGTCTGGCATCCAGGCGTCTACACAGCAGTCATCACAACTGCAACAATCATCAGTGCCGGTGTTGGTGTCAACGCAACAGATCAGTGCAGCGACGCATCCAACACAGCTGTCACAACAACAACAACAACCTCCACCAACGCAACAGCAACAACAGAATAATGTAGTAGTTTCTACACCAACGAGTGTAACAACGTCTGCAACTGCTATTACCGTGTCAACTGGTGGGATTGTAGTGTCTGTGAGTGAATTAAATCTGCCTCCTCCCTCGCCGCAAATGAGCGCTGTCGCAGCGGCGGCGCCAACGTTAACCTCGCCGCAACCACCGTTGCCAACAACAACAGCGGCGACAACAACAACAACGACATCATTGTTGGAAGCCACAAATGTAACGCCAGTGCCATTAGCAGCAACAGTAGCATCATCAGCCACAACGATAGCAACGCATTTAACGACAGCGACAACATTAACGTCAAACACAGCAACGGGACCGAGTGCAAGTGATTTTGATTCTGATACGGAATTATCTATAGTCGCAGCGGCAGCTGCCGCTCAAGCCGCTGCCGCAGCAGCTGTAAACACAACCGGTACAGAGTCAAGTACACCACCAGGTAGTAATGCGGGAGGAGCCAATGCCGCTGTAACCATTAATGGGCACAACAGTAATGGTGTTGCTGGCAGTGGTCAACTCAGTTTAAATGCCAAACAGCAGCGTCAGCAGAAACGAAGAAGAGAACGCGCACAACGTTTACAAGCAGAACGCGATAATCGTTGCACGGCCACAGCGATTGCTGCGTCAAATACGGTGGGTGGTGTTGTAACCGCCACAACAGCTGGCATCGCCGGTGCATTGGGCAACAACGCGATGCACACGGCTGTCGCTGGTGGATTACTTTACCATGCAAATAGTGCTGGCAGTATGGGCGAAGACAGCAATAACTCCAATGGAAATTTTACGAGCAGCAGCAATGGAAGTAACAATTTATTGCCGCCAACAGACAGTATAGCTTCCTTGCTTCTCAACCCACCGCATTCGCCGGAATGCAACTCTGGCCTAATGGCCACGCCCAGCGATAGCGAAGGTGAGTCGCTCGACGAAGATCTCCTCTCTACATCGTCGTCATCGACACTATTGCTGCCGCGTGATAAACCTCCGCCACGGCCGCCACCTCCAGTACGACGCAAACTGCCCAGATCACCCGTGCTTGAAGAGGAGATCATAGATGGTTTCGCAATATTGGAATTTAAGACGTACGAGGACTTAGAGGTATTTGAACGCTTTATTTGACAACCACAAACGTTTATTATCAATATTCCGTTATTAAATCTTTGTTTTTTTTTTATTTTAGTTTGCCATTAAGTTGGGACAAAAGCGTAAAGAGAAACGTTTATCTGCACTTGAGGAGCTAACATGCACGTACAGCATTGAAGAGATGAAAATGCCAAAGATAATTGACACGGGACAACCGCATCCGATACGCAATACTAGTCTCGGCAGTCTGTCTATGAGCAATAACATTAAGGACACCGCCGGCAATCAGCACATCAATCATCATCGCGTTATTAGTGTTGGCGCCGGTTTAGTAGGAAACTTAGGAAATATAAGCAATAATAATAACAACAACAGTAGTTATATGTCAGCGTTGGCTACTACTGTGGTGACGGATCCAGATGCACATTGGCGAGCACAATATCAACAACAACAGCAACATCATCACCAGCAACAACTACATCATCATCATCAACAGCAGCAGCAACATCAACAAAAGAGCGGAAACAACAATTTATTATCAAACGTAAATCAAAATAGTAGCAATAGTTGTAGTAATCACTTAAGTCAATCCAATCAAATTACTGCGCCGCTACCAGCGTTGGCAGGAGTCAACACTGTTACGAACGGCGCAGGGCACAATGCCACGTTGCAAAGCACAATTGCTGTTAATAATAACAGCAGTAATAACAGCGGCAATAATTCCAACTCTTCCAATAGTATAGAGAATGGTGCCGATGAGCACATGATGGATATTAGCAGTGGCGCTTGTCATCGGAATTTGTCACCCGCGGCGGCGGTGCCGAGTGGGACGACGTCCTTGTATGAACGCATGGATACGCACAGCCATTCCGCCACAACAACAAATGAACCAAATAGCGCGCCAACGACGATAACAAATATGATTGTTGGCATGGACGGGTATCGTACAGATTTGCCAGCCGGCGCAAAGGGCACAAAATCAAATACAATTGCACATGGCCAAATGCAACATCAAATATCGAAGGCGTCGTCATCAGCGACACCAACGACAACTAACCATCTTGGCGTTATAACAATGGTAATATTATACTATAATTTATAAAAATATGTTACTAAAACTTTTTATTTCTTACTACTCCAGAAGCACAATATAGAATTAATGAATGAAAACTTAACGACGCCGTTAGCGGCAACGTCGATTACAACACATACAATAACCAGCGCAGCGACAGCCATTGGTGCTGCCGCTGCCACCATGGAAATGCGTGGTTTGGCTGTTGGTGCAGCGCAGGTCGTTGGCGCCAGTGGTATGCTACACAACAAGGATCAAGAGCTCAAAGAAAGATTGAGTGATGTAAGCAAAGCTAAATTTTACTTTATACTCATTAGGCAATCCAACATAAATACAGGCAATGTGGAATGAGGCATGAGAAAGGCTTGAAGCTAATGGCAATAGTTTAAAATCTAATAGATAGAGGAATTTACGTTTTTAACAAAAATAGTGGCTAAAGCTTTCTATATATTCTAAATTTTGAGATACTGTCATTCTACTCTACTATCCTTTTAAGTGGCTTGCTCCCTCGCATATTTTCTCATTTACATTGGTTCATTTTCCAATAGAATTGTGGTTTTATTTAATTATTTATCATAATTATACATTTAAATCTTATTATATTATATTGGTATCTAATGGATTTTATATATTCACAGACTCCAAATCATTGCAGTAGTAATGGCAAAGGACTAAATATCGTAAGTAAAAGTAACATAATTATTATAAAGAATTTTATTAATTCATTTTTTTTTTCTAACTTTGCAGTGTGATAATGGAAATGACGAGAACAAGGTGAGTAATAAAAAAAAATATTTAATAATAAATTTCTAAGAATGAATTGAACAGAAAATCGTTTTAAAAACTTTACAAGCTGCTAATAATTATGTGGCATACATATGAAAATGCATAATACAAATTTCGTATAAAAGGGTCAATTTTTTTGGTTTTTACCTTTGCCATTTTTTATATTGGTGGTATTATATTGCTTGGATTCAATATTAGCTGTTTTTGATTTTCATATAATTTATATTGTAGCTACTAAACATTCATATTTTTTTCAATATTCTGGATATCTACAGGACGATATCTTTCAGTCAAATATAAATTGCTATATTGTAGATTTAAGCAATATCAAAACGCAAGTCAATATAGCTATATATTCACTTGATTTGCTGGTAGTTTTGTCTGAATAAACTATTATTGTTCGCTGAGCTTGAAAAAATTGATCAAAATATTAGATTCGGAAAATGCAAAATTTGACTCTCTTCGAGATATTACTTTTTGTCATTTTTCGGTAACTAAATTTTAAAGTTTTTAATTTATTTGGTTATTCATATTCGATTATGGTTAAACATTTCAGACATCTTTGCCACTAACTATTGCAATGCCGACGACCTTTTAAGATTTGTAAAATTTTCAAGAACATGTTACAACTACAACAACAGCACAACACAGCATCATCATAGTGCAATAGACTAGACAATTGAAAAGACACAATTCTAGTAGTGCAGATAGTACTATGTATATCCATCGCTCCCTTTCTATTTGATGTTTACCCACATGTGTGTGTGTGTGCGCCCAAAATATTTTCTCGTACTCTGCTCTGCTACCCGTTATCTATATCCACTTTTCTATATCGAATTGTTGAGAGATAAACCTGTCTCATTAAAAATTATATCAAGTTTATGTAAAAGCGTGCGTAAGTCTGTCATAAATTCGTTTAACTTCTTTATATTTCAAATAATAAATTTGTAAAAAAATTTTCTTTTTTAAACTAAATGGGACATTTAGATTCATGTAGCATTTAGATATTTGTATTTAATTTGAAGATATTTTGTATTGATGTCCATTATTGTATGAACCCAGCAATTTCGGAGACAGTAAAATATGTAGTAAACAAACATTTAATTTAAATTCTTTTTAAATACTTTTTCTTATAAACTCTTAATTATGTGTTGATTGATTGTTGTTGATATATTGATCCCAAACAAATAAGGGGCAAATTTGCTCAGCTAACTCGACTCGAATTTAATGTTTTTTCATTGAATTTTGTGGTAGACATCTGAAGAGCACGTAAACTTTGTTACTCTGAAATTTGTTGATGATTAAAAAATATTTTTATTTGCTAGACAAACAATTACACAAGCTGACTGACAACGCAAAAGTGGCTTAGAACAAACTTAATAACCTTAAATAATATAGGAATTTTTTTTTGTTTTTCTACAAATGTTTTTTGAAAGTTAAATATATCATAACTAATATTGTCATGCTGTCATTGTAAACTTCTTCCATTATATACAAAATCAATCAGTCATTAGCTCAGATCAAACTTATATATTTTATTAAATAATTTTGAAGAGATAATCTCTATTAAATAAATACCATTAAGTGTATTTAAATCAATAAAGAATCTTCAATCTTTAAAAGCGAATCGACGTAAAAAATAACATCAACACTTTCTGCTAACACATACGACAAGTATGCATTACGTACGCGGCATTGTTCAAGTGAGAATAGCGTAATAACGTAATGCAATGCAATAAAAGAATCAACAACTGTAAGAACAACAATAATACAATAACATGCTCTATTAGCAAACGCATTAACAGTTCATGGAAGAGTTGTCGACGTTGTTCTTATGACTGCTGGTTGTTGTAGTTGTTGTTGTTATAATACGTAGTTGTAGCAGGAAGAGAGCAGTGCAGAAAAAAGAGGGCGAGATTTACAAGAAACAGATTTGTTTGGCATTCATGCATATAACATGCGCGAATAAAAGGCAAACAAGTGAACGGCTATGTGAATGAGTGAGTCGTCTGTGTTTCAACATAAAGGAAAATATTTTAATCGTTAGGTTCGTTGTATTTGTGTGCCTACATGCCTGTATAGGTAGGAGTAGGAGGAGAGGGTGATGCCATCGGTGTAACGTTATGCAGTGCGTATATAATTCAGGAGCGAAAGTCACTCACTCGCGTATTGTCATTCATACAGTCATCCAGCCAGCCAGCCAGTTAGTCAGTCAGTCATTTAGTCAAGTATGTAAGTGATTACAACTCGAGAGGTACACTCAAAAAGAAAAGCCATTTTTATGTGCCGCTAATTTGAACGCACCTCACATCATATTTGTACGATTACACGAGCGCTCGAATAGGAATGCTCTTAGTTATTGACGACTGGATGCTGAAATATTGTACAGGGTGCTGCAACTTTACAATGTTTCTGTTAAATATGAGTATAAAACAAACAAAAAATATTAACTTCTCGATGTAATCTTACGAAAGTCAGAAACTTTTTTTTTTTCATTTCTGCCCAGGTGTGAACTCATTTCTGTTTTACAAAAAAAAAAAAAAAAAAAAAAAAAATTTTTTTTTATTAAATTTCTAAAACTAATGAAATGGATCGGCAGCATCCATCAGGCTTTGTTCGTTTCGTACAAAAAAAGTTATAATTTAAGAAAGGAAGGCCAAGAAACTTATTATTACTTTTAAATTTCGGACCATATTTACAAAAAAAAAACGTAAAAAAACTTAAAAATAGATTTTACGCTAAAAATTCCAAAACTAATGAAATGGTTCGGCAGCATTACGATATCAGTATTTTATAACGTTTCGTACAAAAATTAAAAATGGTTATAATTTAAGAAAATAGAAAGGCCAATCTAAAAAAAATTTCAGTTTTTGTTTATTGGAATTGGCTTAATAATTTGTGCTTGATTACCTTCATGACGATAAAGACGCAAGTTAGTGAATAGTAACAGCATTATTATAACACCCTATATGTTAGTCATATTTTGCGCTTTTTTTGTGAGCAGAATTGCAATATTGTACATATGTATGGAATTTTTTTTAACACGACCAAGCGAAATGCAAAAGAGAGTCACAGTAAAGAGTAAAAAATCTATTACATTTGACAACTTCAATTTTTACATTTTCATATACGAGTATGTATGTGTGTGTGTGTTACTTGCCAGCCAGCTGTGATTGTTTTTATTTAGCGTTTTGACCAGTTTTATTTTTGTTGTTGCATTTGTTGTGCTTTTTTTTTTTTTTTTTTTTTGTATTTCACAGCAACTTCTGGTTTATGTATGTTGTTGTAGTACATAGCCATCGTTGTCGTCGGGAGCCATATGCTGTTTAGCTTATTCAAGTCAATTGCTCTTGCGCCAATTGAATTCTGCTCCTGTTGTTGTTGTTATGATACTCTTAGTGGCGCTTGCTCTTTTAAAGAATTGTTGCGCCGATTGGTGTATATTTTTTGCTCTTTCATATACGCTCACTCTCTACTGTTTGGCAAAAGCAGCGACAATTGCTGCTGCTACTGCTGCTGCCTTTTAACGTTTTACTACAAACAATTTCAGAGCGGTTTAAGACGTTGCAAATTGTAGACGACGACGGCGGTGGCAACTAAAATCAGATACGGATTCGATTCGGATTTAATCGGCTTTCTAGTTCCTTTATTTTTATTTTCGTAAATTTCGTGTGTGTGTTTTTTCCGGTTGAAAGTGGTCAAAAGAAATGTTACTGCTTGTCATTGTTGTAAACAAAAAAACATAAATAAATAAATAAATTGTTTTATTTAAACGAGTGCAAAAGCAACAACAAAAGCATGTTATCCATTAAAATAATGGCTGGAATTTTAATTTTTTTTAATGCCCACGCGCATGTGTGTGTTTGTGCGTTTTTGTGCAAATATTTCTCCATGTATGTGTGCGTGTGTTAATTTGCATAAATTTGTCTCGCTTGCTGCCGCACTGTTGAGAGCGCAACGCCAGTGACAAAAAAAAACCAAAACCAAAAAAAAAAAAAAAAACAAAACAAAAGCGATAAAAACAAAACAAAAAAGCCAAAAGAGCAAAAGCTAAAAGCCGCAAAATTACTTGTATAAAATCTCTCTCGCTCTATTGGCCGTGGCTCGTTCGGTCGCTCTTCGTATTTATAACGTAAAAACAGGCGCCCTTATGCCTTTTCCTCCTTCTGTCTGTCTTTATTTGCTTGTCAGACCGCTATATAATGTGGCGAGTAGCGGATATGCGAATTTTGCACTTTTTTTTTGGGCTCCGGTGGCGCTGTTGATTTGTCGGCGGCAGCATGACAACCGAAAAAAAAAAAAAATTTGTATTTATGTATACGACGAACACCCACAGAGGGGACAAATGTAGCATGCTCTAAAAGACAAAGTTTTACAGCATAACTTTTTGTTAATACCTTACAATGCAGTTGTGCATGCAATAATATTGTATTTGCAATATTAAAAAAGTATACTGGACATGAACATTTATTGTTTTAATAGTTTTTTTTTTTATAAGTAACTTTAATTAAATGACTTTGATTTTTAAAAAATGTATCTATTTAGAAAAACATTTTGGTTTTGAAAAACTTTTTACTAGCCCCAAAAGCAAAACCTTTGCAAAATTCTTATTATACACGATTTACGAAATAATTTCTAAAAACGAATATTTTAATTTTTCGGACCGACTCGAAAAATCAGAATCATCAATCGATAGAACAATATTTATTTATTTTTTTAATTAAATAAACAACACATACTATACATAAATATGCAATTCTGTAAAATAAGGCCTACTTATAGGTTTGGCACTAAGTGCTACTAAAAGCTTAGTTGTCTTTAAGACTCTTTACTTCTTTATTCATTTGCATTTTATTCGAAAGTTACCATTTATGATTAAATATTTGATTTGATTTCTGTATTATATGAAACTTCTTTAACTGTTTGCATTCATAATAGTTTAATTTTCTTTAATTGAATTATCTTTAAAAACTTTTTTTTTTTTTTTTTTGATACAGTCGCCAACGTCTCGGTTTCGATTTCATAAATAAAGTCGTTGTGTCTATGTTTACATATAAAAAAAAAAAAATTAAAATGATATTTGAACAGATTTTTCTTCCCCTAAACACATGTTTATTAATTTCTTAAGAAATTAATTGTGTGTGTGTGTGTTTTTTTTTTTTTGGCGTTAATACAGCCTGTAAATAATCCTGGTTAATGCAAAAAGTCGGAGTACGCGATATACAGAAATTGATATATTTTGTCTGTTTTGATCCTTTAAGTACACCATATTTTTGTTTAAAAAAAAATCTGAGTATTTGATAAAAATGAAATGATGTTTTGATAAAAATGGCGCCAATAAATCATTTTATGTACATTAATTTTTTATTAAAAACTTAAATATAAATCGTTTCTTGCTCTACTACTATTAAGATCTTGAATAATTTTATCCACATTTATACATTATTTATATTTCATTGTACGAACTATTATATTTCTACACGGTGTGGTGGTGTCAACGCTTTACAATCGACTCAATCAATTAGACTTAATATATAATCGTAGAGATTACAGTGTTAATTACGTGTATGTGACCGAATGCGAAACCACCAATACCAGCAGCTCCGCCTTTTCCACCACTATAATACCATTTTCTCGTATAATATCAAACAAAAAGCAAACGATTTCACTCCAACTCCCATTCCAATCCTATGCCTTTCAAACCAGACAAGAGGTAGCAATAGCAACAGCAACAACATTAACACGGTGGTGTGGCGTGGCGTGGCGGCATCAAGGCGTACTTTGTCGACTGTCACTTGAATCTTAACTTGTGCAAATAATCACTTTGTGAGCTTATAGTACTATGGTACCTACCTACCTAATGACTGTGACTAGCTTTCAAGCAATTTGCCGCCTCAACGCCGAGCGTAGTTAATATGGACAGAAACCAAGCAGCAGTAGCAGCAGGAGCAGCAACAGAAATGGCAAAAACAACTAAAGTACAAGAGTCATCGTCGTTGGTTGTTATGTTTGCCTCTAATTAAGTACTTTGCTATGCGCAACGATTAAGTGGATTCAGACCTGACGCAGCTAACGCAACTTGGCCTTTATGGTCGGGCCGTACCGGGCAGGGTCGAGCCAGGCCGAACTGAGCCGATCATCATACCTTATACATATACTAGAAGCCAAGTAACAACGTGCCAAAAGACAAGGCAAATGATAGCAAATATATACACTACTCGTACTTTACTACCATCACTTGTTCTATTTGTCTGTCCGTCTGTCTGTCTGTTTATCTGAGGACGACTGTTGCAAAGAGTGATAAAGTGGTGGCGACAAAAACAACAACCACAGCCACAGCAGCAACACACTATGATGGCGACGCAAAGTACACAGTAGAAGAAATTAAGCAAAAAAAAAAAAAAAAAAAGCTTAAAAAGAGGTGGTCGACGACACCACAGCCAAAACCATAACTGAGACCGCGCCCAGTCGTCAACGCTGCCATGTATGCCATATACAATGTTGTAGGTATACCCTACACTAAAACTTTTCTTGTTGGGTTGCATTATTTTTGTTAAATCTTGAAAAAAAAAAAAAAATTGTAGTTGAAGTATTCACATAATTATTTAGTCATTGAACGTATACAAGAATATCAAAATTAATTATATTAATACAGATCGTATCCTTCAAATAAAAAAGTGGTAACTTTTTTTTTTTTTGTGAGCTAAAAGTTTAACAGTTTTAAAAACAATATTTCACTCACAGAAGTTAATACTATCAATTTTAAGTAATAAGATATTTTTATACCTGGAATCTGTGTATTTAATAATAGTATCAAATCTTAAACGAACAATTCGGTGTCACTTAGTGCGAGATAATAATAATTTAAAAAAAAAAAAAATTATAAGAATCTTATTGTCAGTTTTTTTTTTTTTTTTTTTTTGAGAATACTTGTTTTACGCACAAAACCTTATAAGAATACTTGTATTAACAAACCACACGTGTAGAGTATTTATTCACAGCAACATTTAAGCACTGTTGTATCCATTGCCACAGTACTGCCTCTTACTTTACCCCACATACATATGTTCTCCCCCACAAACTTATTCAATCATTGTGCGCGTTTGACTCTTGCTAGCAAAAACTGCAAGCAACTAAAAACATTCCGTTTCGTCGTATATCCCTATTGCCTGCCTGCCCACGACCCCCTTTATGGTTACCTCTTTTGCAGTTATTCACTTAATATTCCCTTTCTCTCTCGCTCTCAATTCACTCGCTCCCTCAGTGTCTGTCTGACTGACTATCTCTTGCCGACTAATACATGCATACTTACTGCACAGTGGCTTCAAGCGTTGAGTAGCAATTTGTTGCTAATTAATTTTAGCAGATTTGTCGTTTATTGCTGCCTTCCGTGCCACTGTATATACCAAAATGCGTTACCATGTAAACGTAAACGTAAAAGAGAAAGATAATGTCAAGAGATGTGGGCGGTAAACGAGGTAAGACGAATACAACGCAACGATGATAGTGCTTGTTAATGGAGTACGGAGCAGTGATTGCAATGCAAAAAAAAAATTGTTTTTTACTCTGTATTGTATTTTTTCTCTTTTTCCTTTTTTTTTTTTTTTGCTTTTTGCTTTATATGCATGTATGTACTTCAAACATATGTATATATATACGTATGTATGTGCATACATGTTTTGTTGTTGCCTTTTTATATTTTACTTATTTGATTTTTTACGATACCCTTTGTCAAGTAATAAATTAAGGCTATTATAGATTTATTTAACATCATTTCTATATTAATCGTACAAATTCCTTAAGATAGATTCCAAAAGGCAAAATAGGTCAAATTTATTTCCGACACCAAAAAGGTAAAAGGTTTATACTTCTACAATTTCTAGTCAATCCTGAAGCGCATCCCATGCATCAATCTTAAATATCATTTACATGAATCCAAGTAGTTTAATTCATTCATATATAAGAATATGTTTTAATTTAAATGAGCTGTAATAGGTTATATAAGCTTTGGCTATGCCAAATGTAAAAATTCTAGGAGTCCTACTAAAATTTACTTTCGTGTCGAAGCTCTGACGCTATCTTAACTCTTGTTTGGAATTTTGGAATAGACAAAAACATAAGTTTTTGATTGGTCAACTTGTCAGCCTGGGCATCTATGTATCTGTATTCGAAACTTTTGGTGCTGTTTATGTTGATTGTGGCTTTCACTTTTCACTTTAAGCTATGAATCCCAAAACAGCCAATAACTAATACGGTTTATGTTTTAGCACAAAACTTTAAATAAAAGAGGTTTTTTTTATTTATTTATTTATTTTTTTTATTTTTTTATTGTTGTCTGTCTGGTTTCGGCTCAAAGACTTATTTAAAGAGAAAACAGATCAAAAGAGATAATTCGTTCGCATACATGGTAACACTATACTTAACTGCATTTTGACATGCGCTGCTTATTTGCTCTTTTGTTAAAGCCTATACAATGCGCTCTGTAAAGCCTCTCACATTCTCTTATAAATTTTACGTTTCACTGCTATGTGTTACGTTTCACGTTATAATTTACGTGAGTTGACTAAATAAAAGAGGATTTTTATAGTAAAAGCGCCTTATGCTGCTTGTCTATCGCGGTCGCTGCCGGTGCCAAACACTTCAAATTTTACGCTAAAATAATAATAAAAATAAAGCCTTAAAATGTTCGGGACCAAAATAAATATAAAATATAAATAAAAAACCTGTGATGATATAAAAAGGAAAATGAATGTGTATATTAAAATATTTTGAATATCAAAAATAATTAAAGTAAAGTACGAAATTTGTACAAAACATATTGAAAAAACGTGCTCAATTTATTTTTGTGTTACCGGCAATTTATTTTGTGTTACCATTATCATTTATTGGTATCTAAGTTTTTTCCGTGTTTTCGATTTCTAATCGAAATATCACGGAAGTTCGCCTGAAGCTACAAAATAGCAATTATAGTACGTGTTGAGACAACCGGTGGCAATTCGCCAACGGACACAACTGGTGATAGTAGCGGAGGTGGTGGTGTTGTTGTTGGTGGTGATAGCAGTGCTGTAACTGCTGCTGTTGCTACCAACATTGCTGTTGCTGAACCTATAAGTCCAGAAAAGCCATTGGTCACATCAACAGTAGCAACATCTTCGTGGTCGTCATCGGTTCGAACAGCAACAACATCATCATCATCAACTTCATTATGTCCCTCCTCGACTATAACTTCATCCGTTACAACCAATTTGCCACCAACGTCGCTGTCCCTAAAAATAAATGAAACTTCGATTAGTTCAACAATTCTCAGCACACCAAAGGTGAGCGAGCGAGCGCATAGATCTGGATTAAGCAACATTTTAAATGTTTACAATAAATGTTTAGTTAGTCCTTCGTCGTACATAATAAACTAATTTGCTATGTTTTTTCATTTGTATTTATATTTGCAGAGTTCTGAAAAGTTAGTAGCTATTGTCTTTCCGTCAACACCAACACAACATATTTCCAATGCAACTCCAAGTCCAACGACACCGCGCAAATCGTCGGATTATCCACAACAGCAAGCAACAGGCGGCGCACAGACACCCATCGTTTTGCAATCGAGTAGCAACGATGTTGTTTTCTCCGCGCCGCCAGGTGCAACACAGGCGCAACAACTACAACAAACATCAGCAGCGCCAACCGCATCGTCAACGACGACGTCGTCTGGGATTGTTATTGGATGTAGCAGTATCGGAAGTAACACTACGGGACCAGTTAGCGAAAATGTTGTGCAACAAGTTGGTACAGGAGTCGGAGCAGGTGGTGTTGGAGTTGGAGGTACATTTGTTGCCAGTGGAGTTAGTGTTCCTCCGTCGACCGCTTATACGATATCAGCAACTACAAGTGGATCTGCGTCGACGACGGCAACTGTGTCTGCAAATGTTGTTGCAACGACTGACAAATCATTGGGGCCACCAACAATACAACATCAACAGCAGCAACACCAGTCAGCACAAGGAGCCTTACATCTGCAACAAACACCAGGAATGCCAAATAGCTTTTCAACAACAACAGCAGCTGCAGCTTCCAGTCAACAGGTTAGTCTTGATAATGGAGCATAATTGTAATTTGAAAAAAAAAAAAAATGTTTGTTAATTGAAAATTTTGATTTTGCAGTTGCTTTCCAGTGCCGAAAGTCATACAACAACTGGAACAATTATTGGTACACCATCAAGTCAGGCAACGAATACAACTGAAGCTCCATCACTGTATGGATCTAAGTTAGCTGCCCTGCAAGCTAATACTACAGCTGGCGGTCATATTGTTGTTACTGGACCAAATTCATCATCGTTGCGCGCACATCCAGTTGCACCGAATACAAGTGGACCAACAAACATACCGGGCACACCAACAGGCGCCGCAACACTTACTCCAACAACACTGCCAACTGCACTTCCAACAGCTATTGTTGGCGCAAACATTTTGGGTCCATATAGCAGTCGTATTGGTGCACCTCTACCGCCTCATAGCTTACAGAGCGGTTGTTCAACTGGTGGAATACTTAATAATAGTATAAAACCGAATGATCAAACTGGGCTCAATTCAACATCTGTACCAACTGGACTCATCGATCCATTAAAAAGTTCAGCAAACACGCAACCAACAGTTGTTAATGGATTTCTTACAACATTCTCACCAGGTGGAAGCGGTTTGCCTTCGCGAATTTCTCCTCATCCAGGAATGACAGCATCAGCTGCCAAATTGGGTATAGGTGGTATTGTTTGCTCAACGACAACAACAGTGTCAATAACAACAGCAACACCTACATCGACTCTGCCCTCTTCTTTAGCTACAACGGCTGCCAATACTATAGCCGGGTCAACCTCTTCCCTACCAAAAATACCGCTTAGCATGAACAGTGGCATGCCTGGGATTCCACAGCCAATGCCACCCTCTCCACAGACAACGCTGAGTAATGCAGCAGCTGCAACTATACATGGACTTCCGTTTCCAGGTGGTCCGCCGCATCCGATGCCGCATATAACTGGCGCAGTTTTACCGCCGAACGGTATTGCGCCAATGCTTATTCAAGCAAGCCCCTATCGGACACAATATCCCAATTACACTCTATACGCTCCATACAGTGGACTACCTAGCCCGTACCTTGCACCGGTTCCTTCACCAAGTGCTTCACCACATCGAAATATAGATATGCGTACCGGTCGCGAGCTACCTACGATGGCAACGAAAACAGCAGCACACACATCACCAGCAATTTCTACGGCTGTTTCGTGCATTACAGGTGTTCCATGCTCTACAGCACCTGTAGGAAGTAGCAGTGCAAGTTCGATGAATAGTAGCAGTTGTATTAGCACAAGTTCTAGCGCACCAACTACTGTGGCGACTACAGGTATGCCGGGACATGGTACGCCGACGACACAAATGCATACTGTTTCACCAGCAGTTTCGCATTTGTTGCATCATCCACACTTGCCACCGCACCATATACAGGCTGCTTATGGAACAGCGCCGCATGGAGCGCAACCAACACTTTCTGTTGTGCAGTCAAGTCTGTCTTCTAGTTTGTCTTCAACGGCGTCATCGATTGGGCTAACAGGTGCAGGGACGTTGCCTAATTTAGTTCCTGGCAGCAGTGCTGCAACCGCAACAAACAACATAACAGCCACGTCTGTGGCAGGAAGCAGTATTGCAGCTATTAACGGGAGCAACAATAGTAGCGGAAGCAGCAATATACAAACTTCTCCCCTGCATAGAGATAACGTACAATTACTGCCACCGCCGCCTCCACATTTGCTAGCGCATCCTCACCTACCTCCGTCAGGTGTGCATATGACGCCAATGCCTCATTTATTGGCACATGCACAGATGCCGCAGCATCAACAATTGCTGCGGTGTACTGGAAATTCACCGAGCATTGTAAGTGCAACTGGCAATAGTAATTTCACGGCATCAGCACTATCAAGTTCAGCCGTGTTAGCTGGGCCACCGTCTTCCATTGTTTCGGCGGCGTCGTCCTCTTCATCATCTGTGATCCAAAAAGTCATTTCGCCAAAAAGCGAAAGCCCGAGTAAGGAACGTGATGTCAACTCCAGGTGTGTACATTCGACCATTTCACTAGAATTTCAACATTGTTTTTTATGTTTAAAAAAAATCCAACAATTTTTGTTTTTATTTCAAAAAAGCATTACCGGACGCTCGCCAGCAACATCCACGACTACAATTGGAGTACCGCCAGGCATAACGCTACCATCCCCGTACCTTGGTGGTGCTACAGCTGGCCTCGGTCCGCCACCAACTCCTTTATCTCAGGCAGCGTTGCCCACGGGAAATACGATACCAACGCTTTATAGTGCCGTTTCACTGCCATCTACAACTCTTCCATCTGCGCATACAGCTCTTGCTTCGCATAGTCTACCTTATCAATCCAAGACTTCGCTTTGGCCACCGTAAGTATAGTATAGCTTTATAGCATATAGCAATATACTAATATGTTCATTATTGCAGCTCGTCGTCAATTCACCAGGTGACACCAGCCACCACGACGATACCTACGCCTACTATTACCGCTGGAAACGTAACCGCACGTCCAACACCGCCACCTGCACTTAATATTAGCACTTCGTCGGTTGCGGTTGCTAATTCAGTTTCACCACATACGATTCATTCCAGCGCAAGTGGCGCCAACTTTCCAACCATCGTATTTTGCAGCACCACCTGTTCCAGCGCCGGCGCCCACAAGTGTTGTATCAGTTGCTACTGCAACTAATTCGAATACCAGTACGACAACAACGGCAACAACAACGCCCGTCAGCACTACAGCGACACAATCAACTCCAACACCCGCGCCACATCCGTTCTCTGCAGAATCTCTTTTTCAACCAAGTAAAAGTAAGTTAAAATTAAAGACATACATTGTGAAGTACTAATTTCATAATAATCGTATATTGTAGACGATCAAGCCGATTTTTTGCGGCGTGAGCTGGACAGTAGGTTTCTGGATCGATCAGGATTGGCGGTACCTCCACCTCCATCCAATCCACAATCAACATATATGCGTCAGGAATTGCATCACCATCAACATCAGCATACGCATCTACATCAACACCAGCACCAACAAATATTACAATCTACGATTCCAGCTGCACTACCGCCTGCACCGCCAACGCCAGCTCCAATATTCCAACCGCCGCTTTTTAAAGACATTCCTAAAATCGCGGCTGTAGATACGCAATTTTATCGTGCAGGTATTGGATTGCCGGGCTATCCAAGCTATAGTCCAGCCGGCATGTTACATCCCGGCTTGGGCGGACCAACACCATTCATGCCTCCAAATCATCTCACAACATTCGCTCCTAAGGTAAGTAAAGAACTTTACAGACGCCAAAGAAACAAAGTTTATGTATACTAAAGTGGCACTCATTAACCTATCTTCATCCTCGCTTTAACATGCACTTTTCTCCCTTTGCATGTCCAATGCCCACATCTTTCGATTATATAACAACCATCTCACACACTGTATAAACACATACCATACATCCAGCCGATACCACCATCGCCTTCCACTTCAACAAACCCTAATACAAACAATCCTACATCAACGAGTCTTGAATCCTCAAGAAATGCAAAACTGACGGTACGTTTTCAGGATTTTAACATTCATTTAAACAAATTTATTTTTCACTATTATTATTATTTATAAAAAATAAATTTTTTAATCAAATTTTTGTGAATAACTCTTACAGAAAACGGGTCGTTGGAATGCGATGCATGTGCGAATAGCGTGGGAGATATACTATCATCAAAATAAGCAGAATCCAGAACGCCAACCAGGCCCAGCAGGATCAACTGCGACAGTCGGAGGTGCCGGAAGTAGCAATAGCAGTAATAGTAGCGTTGGAGGTGTAGTTGCTGTCAGTTCAGCTGGTGGTGGCAGTGGTTGTAGTACGCCTGCTAGTGGTGTACCAACATCTGCTGCAAATGTGCCAACATCAATAGGACCGCCTACTTCAGTTGCCGGTCCGATGTTAGGGGCTTCGTCTCTGACAATGAAAGCTTCACCTGCCCTTTCGTTAAGTTCTGCATCACCCCATTTACTACATCGGCCAGGTGAACTACCACCAGGTGCTGCATATGCCGGCGGTCTGCCCGGTCGTTCGCCATTTGAAACTTCACCTCTGGCAGCCAGTTTCATCGGCGCACCTCCAAGTCATATTGGTAAACATATTAGAACATAATACATTTATGCAATTATGGAAAGTAATTGTTTATTGTATATTATTACAGGGACTGCAGTTTCTCCTTTTGGACGTTACGTCGGGCCATTTGGTTTTCCGGCATTATCGCACTTTGGTAGAGAGATTCCGTTTAACGATCCATGGCGAACGTAAGTTAAAACTTGAGCTTATAAAAATCTATTTATACTTAATTGTTTTAAATTTGGTATTAGGGTTCGAGCGGTTCCATATCATCCTGGTGCAGCTGCCCCACCTGGGCCTTGGCCCATGAAAACAGATCCAGCGTTAGACAATGCACGACGCGAAGCTGAAGAGCGAGAGCGAGAACGTGAAATGCGTGAGCAACGTGAACGTGATCGCCAACGACGGGAACGTGAAGAACGGGAACGCAAGGAGAAAGAAGAAAAACTGAAACGTGAGCAACAGGAGCGCGAACGAGAGCGTGAACGTGAAAGAGAGCGTAAAGAAAGAGAGCGCCGGGATATGGAGCGTCGAGAAATGGAACGTGAACGAATGCTGCAACAGCAACAGCAACGTATCAACGAAAGTAACAAACAAGCGGCGGCGGCAGCAGCCGCAGCTGCAGCAGCTGGAGCCAATAATCCTGCACGAGACCGCTCGCCACATCGTACAGTCAGCGAAATGAATGCTAATGTTGGCGTTGGTGGTGTCAATGTAGGTGAGATACGCATTAAGGAGGAGCATCCACGGACCAAAGAAGAACAAGATGTTATGTTAATGCGTGCATCAGCAGCAGCGGCTGCTGCAGCCGGTGATCCACGCTATCATCCATCTTCGCTAGCCGCTGCCCAAGCGAATGCAGTTGCAGCAGCTGCGGCACATCATCATGCAAATTTTATGGCGACAAGGCATGGACCACCACACGGCATACCGCCGCCTCCGCCGCCACATTTATCACGCACAATGATGCCACCCACATTAGGTGTAGGTGGACCACTAACACACTTTGCAACACCTGGTCCACCCGGTTGGGCCATGGACCCATATCGTGATCCATATCCGCCAATATTACGATACAATCTAATGGAGGCTGCGTTGCGACACGAAGCCGAAGAACGGCAAAAAGCTATGAACATGTATGCTGTGCAATCAGCCGCGCATTTGCGCGGTAAAGAACCTAGTCCCATACCGCCACCGTCTGTTGGACCTCTAGGTCCACCGCAACATCATCGCATGCAAGGAGGACCTGTGGGCAGTGTTGGCAATACAGGCGTTTCTGTAGTAACAACGCAAAACCTAGGACAAGTGCCGCAACAGGCACCTGCTGGACCAGCAACGCTTTCCGGCAAGCCACAATCAATGGGCGGCATGCCGCCACACATAATAACAGTCGATGCACTTGGCCATACAACGGCTGGCGGCGTTGTAACCAAAAAAGAGCCTGACCATACAATGGTTAATGCGGGAACAGTAGGTGTAGGGCTGACAAACATGTCGAGCGGAGTAATGGGTGTTTCGCCAGCACCGTCGAATTCTATGACGCCCGGTCGATGATAAACAGAAAAAAACATGGGACAGCTTACTAACAACCAAACAAACATTTAAATACTAGACAGGCACGCATCCGCCAGTGGAAGAATGCGCAGCAATCTTTTGTAAATTATTTTTTTTTTCTTATATACTTTTTTTTTTAATTATTTATTGTAACTATTTAAACGAAAGGAAAATCTCTATTTAAATGAAATTATATAATTAAATTTAATGAAAATGAAAAAATTGTTAAAAGAATAACAAACAAAAACAAAAAACGAAGAAATTGTAAGATACGCAATGCTATGCCCAAGCAACCAAACCAAACCCTCCTCCCTCCTTCCAAATATCCTTATTAATATATACAAACATGCAGTCACGACACCACTCTCCACAGACACACGCCACATTGGAAAACGAATGAAGCATTCAAAACAACATTCAATCATTCGTTTAGAAAAAAAATTGAAAAAAATTATAAATCTTTTTTTTTTTTTTTTTTATTTATTAATGAGAATATGAATTACGCTAAAAGTTCCGGCGGATGTGGCATCAAATCTGTTAATGCAATAAAAACGAAATGCGCATCTATATATATATTTATATATATACATTTATATAGTTTTTCTTAACTGTAAGCGATAGTATATAAAACTGAAAGAAGAGAATATATATACATGAGAATGCTATATACATAAATAAATAAAAAAAAAACTATTTAGTGTAAATTAATTATAAGAGGACATATTGAATTAGTGCATTTGTATTATTTGTATAATGAAATTGATAAACGTATATAGTAGTATATATGTATGTATATGTATATATATACACATAATAATTAGAATATTTGGATATTTGAATATATAAGACAAAATATGGATTACGATGAATACGAAGAAGAAGTATGCATATTACACGATACATATATATACATATATATTTATATACACACACATAAAATTTAGGTAACTAAATCCAAGAATATTAATATTTAATAATTATATATAAATATATATTTGACATGATTATTGTATATTTAAGTAGATTTACGTTAATTTATAAAATTCAATGCAAAAAGAAATAAAACAAAAAATACATTATTAAAATCGTATATTATGTAATGTAATAGGCTCCGATTGTAACATGATGAGGACATAAAAAATTAAAAATAGAATCATTGCTAATGACTCACAAAAATTTATATATTTGCAGTTTTATTTGAGGCGTTACTATACATCAAAATTATAAAATATAGGAGAAAAAAAAACTGAAACTGAACTTTTTATAATTTTAAATTGTTCATAATTGAAATGGAATAGTAAAGTTTCTTATAAATGCCAAGGAAGAATTTAAAAAAAAAAAAATTATTCAAATATATGCTACGTTATAATGTGGAACAATTAAAATCAAAGAGCAATTTCTGTAAGACGAGTAGTAAAAGAAAACGATAGTAAATAAGCACGGTAAGCGGAAGACATTAAAATTAAAATATATATATTTTATAATTTTAATAATCAAGCATTTTACCGAAGTAGTACTACGAACATTAAACTCTGCTTACAGTAGTAAAACTTAATGGCGAGGACGCAAATAAAATCGACAGCGTGGCGGAAGAACTCGATCCGATTCGCTACGCCTTAAGCTTGGCAAGAAAAAAATCTGAACAACACCTTAGATATTTGCAAAAAAAAAAAAACAAGTCAACGTATCCACTTGCATAAACTAATTTGTTTCCAAAGATCACCTGCAAAGCTATCGAGAACAAAGAAAAACGTTAATTTAGGTGGAACCCAAGCTTAAATACCCGTATTTTTAAATAGTTAATGTGTTATCATCAGTGGCTTAGATAGAATTTTTGAATATTTGGATGAGATGGGGAGTCAATGGTCTGATACAACTTACTTTTAGACACAATATTGGTATCAAATTAGAAAAAAAAAAAATCGAAAATAATTTGTAAGTTTGTGTGGGGCCTATGCCTAAAAATGGGCATGGCACTTTGGATTTGACATTGGATGACATAAGAAGTGTTTTTACCCAATTTGGAGTGAATACATTCATAAATAATACCTAATTTCATACAAATAATCGAAAATGGGCGGTCATTTATACCTAAAAATGGGCGTGGCACTCATATTCAAACTGACCTCGTCGTTGCCGAGAAAGTATGTTTCAAATTCAAGCTTAGTATCTCAGTAGTTTCCGAGTAAATCGCGTTGAAATAAACAGACAGACGGACATGGCTAGATCGACTCGTCTCATCGAGCGATCAAGAATATATATATATGGTGGTCTACGACGTCTCCTTCAGTGCGTTACAAACTTTCCGACAAACGAGTATACCCGTTTACACTATGAGTAACGGGTATAAAAATAAACAAAAAAGAAAAATAGACAGACAGACAGAACATATGCTTCGTATATTATACAATATTAAACTTTACTTATTTATGAATTAAACCATACATTTTTATATTATTCAAAAAAATAAACTTTTTTTTAAATGTTTATGTTTTTTTATAGTTAAATAAAAAAGATAAACAAATTATTAGGATTTATACAATTTGTTTTTATGGAAACATGGAAACGGTTTTTCTAATAATTTTTTTTTTTTTAATGGAAAAGTTTGTTATTTTCTGTACAATTTCTTTGTATTTTAAATATATACTATATTTAAAAATGAACAAGAAACAAAAAATTTAAGAACTTAACATAAAAATCGATTACATTTTACTTAAAAAAAAAACAAAGAAAAAGTGTTTCATTTAACAAAAACAATTATTTTCTTTAAGTTTACAAGTTAAGCTTAAAATTAATGTTAATTTCCAAATCTATTCAATATTTCCAAATAGCATCGCTTAATTTTTCGGAAGCGGTTCAAAAAGAAATTTTTGATTCCGAAAAATTTTCTCAATTTGAAATGTAAAATAATAAATCTACTTTATGTATATCAGAGGTGGACATTTTTTCAATGTTTATACCACGCGTAGTATATGTATGTCTACCACTGATGTACTATACATAACTCATTTACAACAAATTTTTTTGCAAAATATAAATTAAATATAAAATTTTTACATATAACAAAAAATTTACTCAAATTAAAAAAAAAAAAAAAAATTATATATATTTTTTATCTATTCACATACTGCCTTCTATGTACGCGTATATTAGAAAAGTTTTCCATTTTCAATACATATTTACATACTTATTTCGCATATTTATCGAATATTGGAAATCGATCGATAGGAATTTTAGAACTTCGCAGTTTTAAGTAAATTATGGCACAGCGTGCATCAGCAGCGACTTGTAAATCCTCATTGTAATTCGATAGAAATTCAAGTGATGGTAACATATCGCTTGCAACATCATCCGAAATTTCTTGAATATTCCGTGTAACCTTGCACATATTTTTAAAAAATTTTGCGATTGTACGCCGGAATGATTTTGATATGTCGAGCTCAATAAAATGCATTACCAAAGTAATTGCCTTAAGCTGTATTATTTCCGCACGGTATTGTGGTTCCAAATCGAGTATAGTGGCCAATGCGCGAATCGCTTGCTCAACGACACGCCAGGAGATCGATATTAATAATTTACAAAAAGTTGACACAGCGCCAAGTTTACAGAGTTTTTTGTGCGTATCGCGGAATTTTCCATGTAACGGGCAACCGCTTGAACTGCCATAATTTTGACTTTTGTTGAATTATCATTCTCAAGGCATCCGAGCAATACGCGTAACATATAATTTTTTCCAATGGTAATGCGTCCAATGAAAAGTTTATCTTTTTTTAAGATACGCTGACTTAATATGTAGACAGCCTGTTGCTGAGCTCTCTTGAAAACTTGACGACGCGCTTTAATTTTATTTATACAATTGCAATTATTTGACTTTAGAGTTTTTGTTGTTGTTGTTGAAGTATGATGCGTCTCCATTTTGTTTACAAATATTAAGTTATAAAATATCTATATCGAATTAATTACAATTATAATTGTTTGATGCGCGCTCTGCTTTAAGTTTGCAAATTTAAAAAAAAAAAAAAATGTTAATTTAATGCAGCTGCAAAGTTAACGGTAATCTTTAATTTTCATTACCACTTGCATCTACGCATGGCAATAGCAATACTAGAACGTTAGAGAGAGAGAGATAAATATATACAAATATATTTTGACTTACTCTTCTTGCTACAAAATAATTACGCACACAAAGAAAAGAAGAGCGCAAAACGAATTGAATCCCTGTATGTGTGCATGCGCTTCTTGCTCATGTGTACTCATAATGCAGGGTGACGCAATTCACAAAATATATGAAAATACTGTCATATCATATGGAACTATTTTCAGAGCGCATTTCAAAAACAAACCAAATCAATTTGGTTATGTCCGTTTGTCTGCTTGTGAATTATAGAACCAAACTTGGAGAATATAGAATATAAAACCACCAACACTTAAACTTAAGATACAAATCTATAACACACATGGAAACTTCAACTTTGATAAACCGAAGATTGAATACCCTACCCTACAAAATTTTGAAAATTTGTAATTAAGAAAACTATAAAAAAATATGATGATGTTTACACATACATTTTTTATGTTGAAATGTATACTTTACGCTTTTTTCAGTGATATTTACGTAATGGTGCTTTTTTTTTTTTGACCGGCTGAAAAATTGGGTTTAATGACAATATGTACCACAAAATCTTTGATAGAAATGATAAAGATTTCTTGACAAAAACTCGAAACCTGGAATTGTTTTTTATACATATACACCCTTAATCCCAACGAAATTTATACTCAATATATGGAATTCAAAAAACTCATGGCATATTTCCATACGTTCGAGGTATATACCAATAAGTGGGCGTGGAACTTTGATTTTGTCGTAGAGAGTACCTACGATGACACTGCGGAAGTTGAACTTGACAACAATAATTTACAATATACATACCTGAATTAAAGATTCATAAATAGAAAAAATACTATTTAAAAATCTTAAAAAGAAAACATTTTATTCTTATAAAGTAGCAAAAACATTAAATTTACTTGGTTAAAAACAGAGATGATCACACATTACGTATATGTACATCAAATGCTCATAATTCAATGATGGGTCGAATGATTTAAATCATAAAAATATTAATTTAAATAAAATGAAAGCAGATAAAACTTTGAAAAAATATTGTTTATGTCCATATGCGAATCTCTGATAAACTCCATTACAGAAAGCAAAAGGAAATACCAATTCATGGTACGTCTTTTGGACATTAATGTCCTCATTATTGCTAAATACCTGTATGACGTTAACATGGGAGCTGTACAATTCCAGTCAATCCAGTTAATTGTATGCTTTTGTTGCTCTATGAGAAAGTTTCACACACAAAACATCGGTTTTACCGAAGTTAACACATAACATATGCTTTGACAAGCTTAAGGCTTTTACAACGAGACGCTAAAAACGCTATAAGCATTAAGTATGTAATTCAGATAAGTTGTGTTTCACCCGCAGACAGCACTTGACGAACATTCATATTTATACGAGAATCATTTAAGTACTGTTTGAATGGCAGCCAAAAGTGTTCATCGCTTACTTGTTCATAAAGTGCACCATTGATACTTTGTGCTTTGTATTCTTCATCGTAGTCTCGACGCTGTTTTTTACGTGGTTGCGCTGTTGTTTTATACGCTGTACTTTGCGTTTCTCGTTCGTGCTCACTTTCTACGCATCCATTAAGATCTATTGGCGATGTTGTTGTTGATGTTATTGATAAGAGATGATTCCAAGGTTCTTCACGTGCCTTCATTACTCGTGGCACTGCATGATAGCACAAACGTGAAGATTTTGTCATAATTAAAACATCACCACTGCGTAAATAGATTGCCGTTGGTTTTTCCTCTTTGGTTGTGCCGCCAATAAGAAAAATTGCCGTTTGACCGAAACTAAATGAGAAAAGTGGTGCACTTAAATTACGTTCAGAGTGATCCGTGTGTCCGGCTAACGTTGTACCAATCGGATAGTAGTTAACAATTGCTGCTTGAGCAGTGTAATTCATGTAACCGAGCACTGCGGCAAAATAACCGCACAAATTGGCAAGATCGGCTGGAAATTCTGTATGCTTTAATTCGCTATAAACCTTTGTATTCCAGTCGTGATGATAGCCCAATGTTGTCCAGCGCATTGATATTTTCATGCGACGTGCTTCATCTTTATCTTTGCAGTGTTCTAACTCTCGCCACCAGTCTTCAATGGCAGCCTGCGCAAAGAGACGTTCATTTAAGTTAACAATGTTTGGATGTTTTGGATAATCACGTAAACAGCGTGCAATCCAATAACGTTGACCGCGTACAGTGAATGGATTACGGATAAGCAGTAAGCCAGGATGTTCAAGAAATTCAAAACATTTCCATGTGTGTAAAGGTTGCAGTCCCAATGGCAAGCTGGGTTCATGACTGGATTCAATAGCACTTAGATCTAATGATCGTACCTAAATTAAAAACAAAATCAATTTATTAAACCATTTATGTATTATCAGCTATTTTTTTTTACAGCAAAAGAACTGTTGTCGTTATCGTTATAATTTGTATCAACACTGGCGGCGTGTACGTCCACATCGAACACATTGTCAAGATTCGGTGTAGGCCATTTGGCTTTATAATGTTTAAACGCCTCTTTAAACATCAATTAAGGAGTGCATGTAATTATAATGAAAATATAAATAAAAAAAAAAACCTGTGTTTTCGTTTTAGTGTGACCTTGTTGCATAAATAAACAAGCAAATAAACATATGTTCACGTTGGAGGACCGATTGTAACGTATCGATACTTTTGTGCAAATGGTCAAATGACAGAGTATAGCATGTGATTACGAAAGGGATAGTAAGATAACATATGTTTATTTACTTGTTTATTTATGAAACACGGTCACACTTAAAACGAAAATACAACATCGTGTTTAATGATAAAAATATATCAATTTGTATAAAATATAACAAATCTTTCAATTCTTTCAAATATAACATAAAGCTTTTAAGTTTATGCAAAATGGATTCGAATAAAAAAATAATAGATTTTGCTGAATTGAAAAACGATGTACAACTTGTTAAAACCGTAACTGATTTTGACGAATATATAAGTAAAATCGAAGAGGATTTGGAGGTTGCTCTAAAGCACAAGGAAAGATCTGATTTAACACTGGACGAGAATATTAAATTAGATAGCTATCTAGCATATTTAATGAACACACTTTATTGGATACATCTTAAACTGCAAGGCGCCGACATGGCAGAGGTAACGTAATTTTTCTGTTTAAGTAATCGTTGCTGATACATATGTGCGTATGTACATACATATGAATGGCGATTTTATAGTCCAAAATATTGAAGGCTCGCATAGTTTATACACGTTCCATCTGTATCGCTAAGGACAGAATTATACATGGAGGGCTCTTCATAAATGAGAACGGGCACTGCTACTTGTAAGTGAGAATATTGTTCCCAATCACAGTCATATCATGGCTAGGTTAAATGAGTAAGAATGTGCTCTGCCTGTTTGATAAACTTGTCAAAGTTCACCTAATAATATCAGTGGTTGCGACAAAATAAGCGCTGTAGCTGTTTCAATCTGATTTTGGCCAGTGTCGGACATTTACCTAGAATATGTGAACTAATTTCGTCATCCTCTAGGCAGAGCATATACTCTGTTTTTAGGGACAGACCAAATTTATTAGGGCCGGTACCAGAACAGCCAAAGACAGTTTGCCAAGGCCAGTATTGAGCCGTCAATTCTGTACAACTGGAGAACAGGATTGAAAAACATCTGCCAAAGCGAGAAACCGTGGCCGGGTTAACAATATAACACTTTTTTATTATCAGTATATAAAATATAGACATTTATTATTATATGATCGATTTGTAAATAATTCCTATTTTCGTAATTTGCTTTTCAGCATCCGGTACATAATGAAATTGCTCGTGTACGCGAAAATATTACACGTGATAAAAATATTGAAGCTGGCCTTGCTGCTCCGCGAATTGATATACCAGCTGCTCGTCGCTTTATTAAACGCGGCCTACATGTACGTTTCGATGAACAAGGTAACAAAATTGAGCTTAAATCATCTATAAATACGGATGACAATGTACAGAACGACGAAGCTGATGTTAAAAAAACTAAGGACGAAAAAACCAATAAGAGCGGAAGGAAACGCCCTTTAGAGAGCTAACAGAACTTTTAATTAGTCTATAAACATATAGTTTTTATTAAAAAATAATGTATGTATAGTCTAAATCGTTATAATTAAGAATACAATTACTTTGAAAATACTTTTTAAGATTATTTAGTATATTACGTTATCTATAAATAAATCTAGATATACGACTATGTATGAATATACATAAATAGATATATATTATATAAATATCATAAATATCATTAGATGGATCAGAATACTACGAAGGATTAATAAATAATCAAAAACTTTTCAATATAGTTAACAATAGTTGTAAATAATTGTAAAGTCTTCCATTTTTTTTCATTAGATGAATATGGAAAGCGGTTTTTATTTCAAATAAATATTATATACATTATAATTGCAAATATTTCTGTAAAAGCAGGTCCAGAAAATGAAAAATATATAAGTTGCATAAATTTTATTGACTTTAATTTATATAGAATACAACTACAACTTCGAAATTGTTGGGAAGGACGGGTATTTACCTACTCCCAACTATTCCGAAACTTAAAATATGTTTGTATGATGCTTATAATAGATTAGATTTAGAATTGTTAAAAGAAAAAAATATGAAAACAATTCCGTACATGTTCTGAAATCCTAATGTGACTGTTTCATTCTAATTCGTTTCGTTAACCGAAATCTATGGTGAATAGTTGATTACTATTATTATTTTATTTTTTTAAGAAAAATTATTTTCCAATTAAAACTCCATTTTGATGAGTTGACCACGACAACCAATATTTCGTTTGCTTTAAATCAAGCAGCTATCTTTCTGACAATCTTTGCACATGAAATTTAGTTAAATATAAAATATAATTCAACGAATTTTGAACAATGAAACATGGAGGTAGTATACATTTTTAAAAAAAAAAATATATAAATTTTAATTGGTACATGTTTCGTATAAAGGCTTATGTAGTAACTCGATTGCAGAAAACTTGTTTGTTTGACATTTTTGTATTCTTTTCTAGAATCGGAATCCTAACGGTGACGCGCTCCGTGAACGCCCACGTGTGGATATAGCTGTTGCACGCCGCTTTATTTTGCGTGCATTAAACCTGCCTGCCGATAAGACTAAAAAGATTTTGCCGGAAAAATCTACAGTAAATGAAGTTAAACAGCAAGAGACGGATGCTGGTGTCAAGGAAATCGAAGAAAAAAATGGCTGTCTTAAGTTTAGAGGAGCGTACATTGGAGAAATAACTATCGTACTGTAACTTAACGTTCAAATGTCTGTGATATTTACAAATAATATACATTGGCATGTAAATGTCAGCACATAGAATAGTAATTATGTTGATTTTATAGTAGCAAGGAGGCGTGGGAAGGTTTCTCCTGACTGATGCTGTTGTTGTTGTTTACATCTGAGCCCAAATAGATGAAGTTTTCTACAGCCTTAAAGCTGAAGTTCCCTGTACTCAAAGACCGTCTGCGTCGTGCCTGCGAGTGGATCCCAAGTACTTCGTCTGGTTCTAGTTGGCCGACAGACCCATAGGACAACATTCTTTTTCGATGTCGGAAAACGCGCCGGTGACCGCTCGAGCATTCTTGCCGATTATGGCATATGCGAGCAGCATAGTTGCTATTTGCAAATATTGCCCGACCGGTCGACATTTGGGCATTGTTGAGTGAGTTTATACCTTTTTGTAATTGCGTTAACAACAGAAAAGTTCGAGATTTCAAATTTCGCACCATGTTAAGGTACCGATATTAAATTCTGCCACATGTACATACATTATAAGCTGCTTGCTTCGTATGATGTACTTTTTGCAGCTCTTTGGGAATGTAGTTATGAAGTATTTACACCAGGACGTACCAGCAAGAGCTCTCAAAACGTTATTTCTCGTCTCAGAAATTAGATGATAGTGAGAACTATCGATTTTCACTTTGTCCGAATATAAAATGGTGCAATTATCTGTCTAAGTCACCAAGTTAGTTTCGGTTGGAGGCAAAAACATCTTTGATAAATATTGTAGGTTGAACAAAAAGTACACCCCCCGGGAAAGTTCCATCTTAATTTACACAGTTGAATTTAACGTGTGTCCATCTACCGTTAGCCAGCACTTCAAAAAAAAAGATGGCATTATCAAAAGTGTCGAATGCCCAGTTGGAATCTAGAGCGCTCACCTGCCCTTGGCTTGCAAAGTCTATTATATGACAACGTCGTGTATTAAGAAATTGACTTCCAAAATAAACACATTATCGGATAGTATGTGTGTACGCACCACTATTCTATGGTACAACCATATCAAAATGAACTAAATAAAAAGCTTAAGCCAAATGACAACAGACTATATGTGAACGTGTATGTGGGACCAAGATCAAGGATTTAAAAATTTCAGACAAAATTTATTTCTTCCGTTTTTATTGCGACAAACAACATCAAGTTATCAAAGAGGCATCAAGATGAATAAAAAAGCGTTATCATCAATGGGAGCAACCGGTATAGAGCAATGTTTACCGAATATAATATTTACATACTTATATACACATGTAAGCAATTGTACTCACATACATATGTACATAATGTATGTATTTATTTTTATTTGCCGGCACGCCAACACAGTTTCAAATGAGACAGCTCCCCCGTGCCATATAAAACAAGAACAACATATCAGTTTTTTTTTTGCCAAAATTTAAAATGAACGCACAGCTGACTGATTATGTTGTTATTATTATTTTTGCCGAACACACGCCCATCTTTGAAAAGCGATAGTAGCGCAAGCTTTGAATGACCTCTACCAAAGAAAAAGGTCGTTGCTGTTTTTTTTTTTTGCTAAAGAGAGTAAAACTTATGAGACAATTTAAACGTCAATAGAGTAAATGCTGCTCAGATCGTAAACATATACATACAAACGTACATACATATGTATGTTTGTATGTATGTATATATGTAACATTGTACATCTTACACACATATTTAAAATCAAAAAAATAACGTGCAATTTGTAACATTAGCAATAAATATGTAAAACACATACATACATACACTTGTAAATAGACATGTATATACATACATATGTATGTGCTTACGTATAAAAGCATGTAAAAGAATATGTGTAAAAAAAAGAAACAGCGCATTTTTTCGTTTACAACTACACACAAAGTGAAATTTTTTATTTAACAACAATTAACGCATATTATTTAATATGTTTTGTTTTTTTCTTTGTAATAACTTCTAAAGATGAATTCTCACTTACTAAAAAAAAAAAAAAAAAAACGTATGCAATGCAATAAATTGCTAATTAAGCGGTTTCAACCACATGCGGCGCTAGCTCTACTCAAAATTGGTTTTTGCTCTCTCACCGGTTATGCCACGGCGGTGTTAGTGGGTGACAATAGCGCAAGTGATTGCATAAGAATAAAATGTATTCCAATGGATGGCATGCCACCGCAGCGTTGTTTTTCCCTTTTTCTTGTTGTTGTTGGCTTCTTCTCTTAGTCTTGTCTAACCGCCTTTTCTTCTTTTCATATACTTGCATACATATTTAATTAATATTATTCATATGCATTTGTATGTATGATATATAACTATGTTTTTTTTTTTTGAATATAAATTAAATTCAATTTTGGTAATGTTTAATTTAGTGAGTTTTACTTTTTATTTTTTAATATTATTAATAATTATTTATGTGACCGTACGTCGCTTATTTTTTTTGTTGTTCAAACAGGAGAGATGGATGGTGTTGTTGCTGTTGTACGTGGTTAGTCGTCACGTCGTTGGTTGTTAGGAGAGATGCTGCTGTGGTTATTTATATGTGTACGGGTCGGGCTGTGTATTTGTCGCGTCTCGTTTTTTTCTATGTATTTGTATATACATATTAAATTATATGACGCGGCATTGCTATATTAATATGTATATATGTTTTTTTTTATACATACATACATACACATGTACGTTTGTAGGTTTTGTGTTTCCCGTTTTCGTTTTCCATGTAAATGCTACAGCTCCTGTCTGTGCGTTGGTTGATTTGTTGGTTTTGGTTAGATAATATTCTTTTTTTTTGTATTGTTGTTAGTTTTTCTTCTATGGAATTTAATCCTTGGTCTGCATGTACTTGATCAAATCGATGACACGGTTGGAGTAGCCAAACTCGTTATCGTACCAAGAGATCAACTTAACGAATTTATCATTAAGCGGGATTCCAGCCTTAGCATCGAAGACCGATGAGTGAGTATCACTAAGGAAATCGGTGGAGACGACCTCCTCATCGGTATAGCCGAGAATGCCCTTCAATGGACCATTGGCTGCCTCCTGCACCTTAGCCTTAATTTCATCATAGGATGCACCCTTGCCCAAACGCACAGTTAAATCGACAACGGAAACATTTGGTGTGGGCACACGGAATGCCATACCGGTCAATTTACCGTTCAAAGCTGGAATAACTTTGCCGACAGCCTTAGCAGCGCCAGTTGAAGCTGGGATAATATTCTGAGCAGCACCACGGCCATCACGCCACAATTTGCCAGATGGACCGTCAACGGTCTTTTGGGTAGCAGTGGTAGCATGGACAGTAGTCATCAAACCTTCAACAATTTCGAAGTTATCGTGAATAACTTTAGCCAATGGAGCCAAGCAATTGGTGGTGCAAGAGGCGTTTGACACAACCTTCATGTCTGGGCTGTAGGCATCCAAGTTGACACCGCAAACGAACATTGGTGCATCAGCAGATGGTGCAGAAATAATGACCTTCTTGGCACCGCCCTTCAAGTGAGTCGAGGCCTTATCAATTGTGGTGAAGACACCGGTCGATTCGACAATGTATTCAGCACCGGCGCTAGCCCAGTTAATGTTGACGGGGTCACGTTCACTGAAGACGGTGATTTTCTGGCCGTTGACAACCAGGAACCCATTTTCAGCAGTAACGGTGCCCTTGAAGCGACCATGAGTAGAGTCGAACTTGAAGAGATAGACCATGTAGTTAACATCAATGAAGGGATCGTTGACGGCTACAACAGTAGCGCCCTTATCAACAGCGGCACGCAAGACCAAGCGGCCGATACGGCCAAATCCGTTAATACCGATTTTGGACATTTTTCACTTTTAATTAATCTTCTGCGGGAGACACAAAAAAAAAAAATTTTTTTCTATTAAAATCAAGCACAAAGTTTAGTAGAGGAAGTAAACCGTACCGTTCAGTTCGCTCGTAAGGAATCGACTGCGATAGAAAATTGAGCGCTTTCTGCTGCTTTGCACCGTTTAATATAAAACGAGTGGAATGAGTAGATTTTCAAAGTCATCTGAAGGACGTTAATGTCAACGAAAACTTTCGTGCAAAACGATGGCGTTGTCGTCAGCTTCGTATGTATTTACCCAGTCAACATTTTCTTAAAAGCTTTTCAATGCGGCAAAAAAAAGTATTTTTATTAAAGCAAATATTGCTAAAATGCAATACTTTGTATACAAAATTTGGCATATTTATATAAATAAATAAATCAATTAAAATTCAAAATAAGCTTTAGAGAATATTTTCGCATGGCAACGTGTTTATTGCTGAAAAAAAAATTGTTCTATTTCACTACATTTTATATTTGACATTCCATTCCGACCTGAGTATTATTTATTGCAAAATTTTGTTTACTTGGTTATGCTGCGCGTGCACAGCTTTTGTCTCTTTCATGCGCGCATTGAGTATAGCAATTTTTACGACGATGAGTGGCTACAGTGAAATCAAAAATTTAATGCCATCCGGTTATTTTGATTTCACAAGATTTCACTCAATTTTCGCAGACTATGACGAATTTACGACGTAATTCGTGACTCGGTTGCACCTTAATATTTTTTATTTCTTGTACTTCTACTTTTTGATAAGTTTGTCATTTGCTTATTATTGTTTGAGATACTCATTTTGATTGTTGTTTTTTTATTTTTGTTATTTTATTGTTAACGTTCTTTATCTAATGCTGTTGTATGTATGTATGCTTATTTATGGAAGAGTATGTATGTATGTATATGTATATTTTAACAATTTTTCGCATTCTCCATCTTATTGATGACGTAACAAGGAGAAATAAAAGGCAAAGAATATAGGTACGTAATAGGAAAAGCAAAAAAAGAACAAACACCGACCGCCCTCCCACTCACTTACACACAGATGCGAGCACGCTTGCGAAAATGTAAAAGTAAAAGTTATTCCAAACTAAAAAAAAAAAAAAAATTGGTGAAATCAATAATTTACAAACATACAAATTTGCAATTACATACATATTAATAATACATATGTACATATATATGTAAAAAAGATGTTTAATTTTACGAAATGAAGTTTTTTCATTAGAGTCTACAGATCTTTTCAAGTCTTCAGCATGTTATATAACAGGCTGAGTGCAGAATTTAAAGGGTAGCCTATAATAGAGCTGAAACAAAAGACATCGAGATGTTTTTTTTTTCCAATATTTTAAGAGTTTAATTGTTCTGTACGTATGCTTAGAAACTATAGTTAAATTTGAAAAAATCGTTAAACTTTCAAACTCTTTAAAACATTGGAAAACATCGATTTCCAGCTCTACTAGATAATCCTATAAAAAATATGGGTTTATGCCATGTATATACATATGTATGAATGTAGTACTATGTACTTACGTACCTGAATTTATTGATTACTTCTCGAAAATGTTTTAGAATAAACTCAATACTCATTTACTGCCTGTACTTATTTTTTATACTCGGGATTTTTCTGGGTCACTGAGTCCAAATTTCATGACAGAATTTTCAATTTCAAAATTGGCCGATGCAATATGGCGACCAAGAAACATAAACTCTAATCAGATTCACTTTTACCCAGATACTCGGAGGTCGCCATATTGCATCCAACATTTATGAAATTGAAAATTCTGTCAATAAGTTTGGATTTGGTGACCCAAAAAACCCCGATTAATAAATGTCAAGAAAATAGATTTGATAAATATTCCCCCATAGATTTGAAGCTGTCGCATATAAACATACAATTATATTTTATTGCTAGCTCAGCCAAATAAACATGGTTTCGTTATGATCTTTGAGTATAAACAAATTGGTATTTTTACTTTCAGCAACAATTGCTTTAAGCTTTAAAATCAAAGTGAAACTTTTGTGTATTAGCTATAAACTGTACGTCCGTTTTTGAGTTTTTACGTGAAAAATCTTTGATCCGCTGCACCCTTTACACTAAAACTTATCTTCCTTGTTACTAGTTGCATATTCGCCATAATCCTATTGATTGTACTTGTACCTGTCATACACTCAAATAATCTTATATCGCTTCATAGGAATCAGTGAGAGTGCTTTTTTTTTGTTATGTTAATGTGATTCGCCTCTTTGATTATTCATCTTCATGACATCGTATTTTGTACAGTTTAATATAGTTTACATTAAAGAGCCTTGGCAAGGCCTATGGAAAAATGCCGGATTTCGGAACATCGATTTTCAAAAGTTAGTTATGATGGCACATTGATCTATGCAAAATTTTAATACTGGTCTAGGAAATATCTGAGGCCGGACAGACAGAATTTGTTTTTTTTGTTTGCATTTTGGAATCCTTGCAATTTAAAACGAATAAATATAATAAAAATTTAGCGTTTGGTGCAATTTAAAGACAAAATTTTTTTTCTTGCGATACTCATATAATGCTTGCTTTTGCAGAGTTTACTTTGAGCTCAGATATTTCCTAAACTAGTCATATGCTTATCTTAAATTTGGGCCATCATAACTAACTTTTGGTATACTATAATTTTTTTTTGCCGAGGCTCTTTGATTTTCTTGATAACAACCTTTCCTACCCTTGAGGAAAGGACAGTTTACACATTTGTCCGTATGGCGGCTCATTTCGATAATGTACAGAATATGCAATTTTTTTCTTTTTCCTATTAATGTATACATAAAAAAAAATATACAACCGAGCTCCAAATTCCACTTTCACAAAATTTCATCGAAAGTGAAAATAATAAAAAATCAGTAGTAGTTAAGTGAAATTGGGAACAAGGATTTATATAGTATATAGTTAATGTTGATATAAAACGACATGCATATTTGATTTTCATTAATTTATAATTTATTTAATCAATTTGCATAGTTATAATATTGATTTATTTAATATAAATTAAATTTGATTTCATTTAAGTAGAACCATATTATATTATTTAATTAATTAATTAATCTCGTTTGCTAAGGATGATAAGACGTTAAGAAACGTCCTACTAAGGGGTTCGTTCGTTCGTTGCACAGAGATAGAGGAGATTACAAGAAAATACACACACTAAATGAATGTTGTTGTTGTCGTCGTCGATGTGGTGTATGTGTGTGTGTGTGGGCGATATTATTGCAAAAACAAAAACACAAAAAGGTGTGGCTATGCCGTGCGGCAGCGGCAGTGTCTTTATCAAACGTTCAACAATAAATTAACAAACAAACAAAACATTAAAGAAATAAATACTACAATAATATTAAAAATAGAAATAAAAAGAAAATAAAATAAAAAAAAAACGAATGCTTATCACTGTCGCCAAGTGTGCATTTTTAGCTGCAGTTGTGTGTGCGATTTTATTTGTTCTTTCTTTTTTTTTTTATTATTTTAAGTTAATTCAATTTTGTTTATCTAACAATTCGTAATTTTTGTTTTTTTTTTTTTTTTTTTTTTTTTGGCAAGATTTAAATATACAAAACAAATAGGAAAAAAGTCAAACAACAATTAATATTATATGTATATATTATAATGTTAAAAATTGCACACACACACACAGCTTTTTTTTGTTTATTTTTTGACCCACTGACCTATAGTTGTGTAAATTATTTAGAAGTATAAAAAAAAAAAAAAAAAAAAGAACAAACGCATGCTGCATGCCTCTAACTCTGTGAGTGTTTGTATGTGTGTGTGATTTTGTTTGATCTAAATTGCAGCGTGTGTAGGGTATACGTGTTATGTATATATATGTTTTTGTATTATAAGTGTATTTTGCAATAAATACAAATTAATAAATAAATAAAATCGAAAGCAAATAACACACAAATTATATTAAATTATATTTTTTTTTTTTTTTTTTTATGATGCTTGGATTCAAAAAAAAAATATTTGAATTTGATTGTTTATATTTTTTTTTTTTTTTAAATGTTAATATTATAAGCATTTTTTTTAATTGAATCATATTAAATATTTTGTTTAAATCGCATTCAATAATACACATTAAAATATTTTATATATAAAAAAAAATTATTTATAAAAAAAAAACATATTTATATAAATAAGTATAAATATATATAATATATTAAAATTCTATACAAGTTAAATTAAATGAACTAAAAGCATACTAAATCAGTTAGTACATTCGTTTGTGTGTGTCTGTGTTTTTGAATTTATTATTTTCTTTTTTTTTTTTTTGAATATTGTTCTGTGTGCCAACTCATTTGCTAATTGTACAACGACATTTCTCGATTTATTTGTTTTTGTTTGTCTATCTTTTTGTTACATTATTATCTTTAAATTTGATTCATATTATTTTTTTTTATATACTTTTTTTTTTTTTTTGTATCAAAAAGTTTCGAGTTTAAGAGAGCGACAAATTTATAATGGCGTTAACATTTCTTTTGTTTTTGTTTTTATTTAATCTATATAAATAATATCTGTCTATAAGGCATGTCACAGGAATCGCTTACGATTTGGCCACTCGCTTAAAAAATACCACGACGCCACAAAACTTCGAGCGGTTTAATTTTTTTCAATTCGCCGTCTCAATTATAGGCGAATTGTATATATCTAATTCGTTATAAAACCATGTCTGTGGCATGGCGAATTGAATTTGTAGCGAACCTGATTTTTGTGGCATGCCTGTATTTTATTTTATTTAACTGCGTTTGTGTGTGGTTGTGTCTATGTGTATAAGTGTAAAATGTAGAGTACTCACGCCTAGCACGTTGCAAGTGTTAGCTAAACTTTAATAATTTATTTATTATTATTATTTTTTTTTTTATTTTATTAGCATATTTGTATGCCTGTGTCTCTGTGTGTGTGATTATTTTTTGTCTTTATTTCAAATAGCTTTAGCTTATAAAAGACATTTTGTTTACTAATTTGTATAGAGAGCTATCTCTAAAAAAAAAAAAATTAGTTATGCCCATTTTTTAATGGTATATCAGTGCTACCATTTGCTTGACTATTTCTTGTTGCTGCGGTTGTTGCTGTTGCTCCTAATTCTATTGCTGTTGTTGTTGTTGTGTTATTGACATGTCGCACGCTGCCTAAATAATTATAGTTGCGACGTTGATTAATTGTCGTCGTTGATGTTGTTGTTGTTGTTGCAACTCCTACTACTCCTCCACTTATTGCTGTTGGTCAGAGGTCTTTTAGTAACGCGCTCTTGGCATTCTTTAATTTATCCAAACGTTTTAACAGGTGATTATTTGATGTTTCAAGCTCTTCAAGGCGTTCCATAGCTTCACGATTCTATTAGAAAAAAAAAACGATTTTAGAATTAATATATTTTTATTATTTATAGAAAAAAAAAAAAAAAAGATTAAACAAATGGCTTTAAATTAAGAAAAAGGCTCAAGCAACATATATTTAAACATGATTTGTTCTTCTTTTTTTTAATTGTTTATACACTTTATATAAATGTTTACTATGGATATTCACAGAACCCTGAGCGCTTGTTGTACTGATGGTATTTGCTTACTTTTTAAAATTTTTTTTAGAGCAACCAAATACATATATCTTGTTTTTGAAAAGGCAAGCAAATACTGTCTGTCAAAAATGCGCTCTGGTGTACTGTGAATACCTATGTATAATGTAAAAAGGATTTTATTAATAAAAAAAAAAAAAACATTATCGGAAAATTATGAAAGCTTTATCAGCGAAAATGTTGATTTTCTGTTCTGTTCAATTTTTTTTTTTTTAAATACATACACAGGTAATTTTCTTTATATATGCACATACATATAGGCAGATGTAGTAAATATATTTATTGATCAGGTTCGAAAAGTGTGCTGATCTAGCTTTGTCTGCCTGTTCCTTCATTTGACTGTTGTATGAAATCGATTATCTTGTAGATTATAAAGTAAAGAGTCATAAAATTTGGAATATAAAGTCTACTGACATTATATTTCTAATCCTAAACGTAAAAGTGATTCTAGAAATTCTGATAAGTATGGTATTAAGGCAAAGCTTATTTACAGCTAACTCCTTGATGCGCTTACTCAATTACAGCGGTTTTTTACTGTTTCATATTGAACGTCTTCTTATATTCTCAAAAAATTGTAGTGATTTAAATGCTATTTCGTGCACGTGCTCAAGATAAGATAATAAAATTCAAAGACAATTTCGTTTCTTTAGTAGACTCTTTAAAAATGTTTTTCAATCTATGAGACCAGGTGAATCTAAAAGTCATTCCTATTGGAAATCTACCATTTACAGTTAACAAAAATTTAGAATTTGCCAAATTTGTTGATAGATAAGGCAGATAGTTTACATAAGCTTAAACAGGAAGCTGCGTTTACAATTGTTTTATCGATATCTTCAATAGTTTATGAGTTATAGCGTTATGTTTCAGCTGTATGTTACTGTCTATATTTCTATTTCACTCTCTCATTTGTAATTTTCGCTCTAGTTCGCAATTAAGAGTGAAACAAAAAAGTGCTACAGAACGAGATAGAAAATGTATTTAATGAGAAAACGATTTATGGAAAAAAAACACAAAAAGAAATCATGCCATCAAAAAATCAAAGAATACAAAAATAAATACAAAAATTATCAAAATGCAACGCAAATCAATACCGTTAAAACTCTTTTTGCTCTAAAAACTATTGGCAATGGCACTCATCCCAAAAGTTTATAACTAAAAGATCCTATTTTAAATAATAAAAAAAAAATAATAATAATAATAATATTGTAATAATAATATATTTTCTGAACTTTTTTATTTCAAATTGAAACAGTTTCAATAACTTTTGATACACACCTCTCTTTGCAGTTTCCGGCGTTCGACTTTTAATTCAGCTTCAGCTTTTTCGGCCGCTTCCGCTGTACTCTTATATCTTATTACTTGCGTTTCTGAACGTGCTAAGCTCGCCTGCAGACTAGCGATTTCCTGTTCAGCCTTTTGTAATTTATATTTATAGTCTGATATGATTTTATTTGCTTCTCCTACAAATGAAATAAATAATTTATTATTAAAAAGAAAATGATAGTTTTAAAACGAAATAGTTTAATTACTTTGAGCCTCATAATCCTCATCAGAACCCAAAGGACCATTTAATGAATTGCCACCACGTCCTTTACCCTCGTTTTTATAGGCATCAAGTTGCACTTGCAGTTTCTGTACTTCACTGACGAGTTGTTGCTTCTCTTCATTGAACTTTTTAAGTCGCACATCTAAAAATAAACAAACAAACAAAAAAATGCACAGAATTTTGATATTACTGAAAATTATGTACATACCTAACGAACCCTGCACTGAGGCCAGTACATTCGCATTTTCTACGCTGACTAGAGCACGCTTGGCATCTGTACCGTCGGCATTCTCGACGGCAACAATCACTAGACCCTGTTCTGCAATAAGTGTATCCCTTTCGTTCAGTTGACCCTCTACCAATTTCAGCTCAAGCGTTAATCTGTCCAGATTTCGCTTTAGCGCGTTATAATCGCGTGATTTCTCTTTAAATTCACGTTCAAGTTGCGCATAAGATTCTTGCATTGTTTCAATTTTGTCCTTAAGCAGTTTAACTTCGAACGTTTGTGAGGCGCGGTCATTATCCAGCTGGGCATTGGCGATCATCGCTTTGCGAAACCGTTCTTCAACATCCTACAACAACAACAAAAAAAAAAAAATGATAATTTTTATTAATAATTTTTTATAATAAAATATATTTGTTGTAATTTTTTTTTTTTGTATACTTTTAATTCGTGTCTAATGTCCCTCAAACTTCGACCTTCTTCTTCCAGTGAATCTTCGCTACTTCGTCGCGATGACATTGAACTGGCACTAACAACACGTGTTGTTGTTGTATTTAATAGACTACCAACTGCAGGCACAACGCCACCTGTTAAGCGTGTTCGCGCTAGCGCATCGCCACTTGTTCCGGTCGTATTATGCATATCAAAAACACGATCTGCATTCTGTTCTTGCTCCTTCTGTTGTCTTTCCAATTCACGCATACGAATTTCACGTGCTTCTGCGCGTGCTTGTCGTCGCGCTGCTAAACGTGCTTCGGCCTGTAAATACAAAAAAAAAAAAAAATATTTATTTATAATTAGAATACAAATACAAATATTAAAAGTAATTGAGACGCAATATAATTCAAACTCGCCAAAACTTCAGTCAATTTCAAAAGTCAGTCACAAGGTCGCCGGCCGGCCTCGTTTTTTTTTTACGTTATTATTTTCATTAAAAATGGCAGCTGCTGTGTGTTTAAAGTATGCTGCACGATGATGTCATGCTATCATGTCAAAGGAGTTTTTCAAATGTATATTGTATATTTATATATATTTTATATCTTACAATTCGATTAGCTTCTCCCAAAAAATTGTACAAGCAATTCATCTTCCTCAGGTTGTTCTTCATCATAATACTCATCATTTTCATCATCTTCTGTTGTGCCGGTTGTATTACGTCGTTTTATTGTTGTTGTCTGTTGTTGACTTAAATTATCCGTACTTAATGGATCATTATCAAATTCATTATCTTTTGTGTCCACTACACATCTTGGTGTTATCGGACAATATGGCAATTCCGCTGTTGCAGCTGTAATCGTTGTATCGTTGAGAACAAGATTAGCTGGAGGTGTTTTTTCTTTAAGTCTTGTTTTCGCAACGACACAAATAGCTTCAGCTTCTTCGTTGTCAGTGTTGTCAGTGACAGCAGCTGAGGAAACATTAATTATAGCACATTCTTCATTTGTATCTTCTTCGTCTTCGTCTTTATTATCATTTTCTGTATTTGTGTTGTTCTGCTGCTGCTTTTGCTGCACTCCTTCTGCTTCTGCTGCTGCTGTTCTACGACTTCAATTGTATTTTGAGCGACGTGGTTACTTGTCGGCTTGGTTTCTTTATCGTTGTTGTTATCGTTGCCGCCGCTTTCTATGTCAATTGCATTCTTCTCTGATATTAGCTGGTGTTCCCCTTTTGCAGTTGCTACGGCTGCTGCTGCCGCTAGCGCTGCTTCATCGTCGTCGCTAAGCACACGCAGGTCACTATCGCTAAAATCAAATTCTTCGATGACTTCATCGCTGTTCGATATTGTAGAAGCGGTTGCAGTTTTTAAAATTTCAGGTTCATTTGTATTATTTATCTTTAAAGTTTTATTTACGCCGTTGTTTTTCGTATTATTATTTTCCTCTTTAGCTTTTTTCTCCGCAGTTCCATTTGCTGTCGACTTTGCTGTTTCTTTTGCTGCACTTTTGCCGCGTTTTGTTGAAATTTTTTTCTTTGTAGCTTTTAACATGATTTCAAAATGTATACAAAATCCTTTTATTTTTTATGTTTTTTTTTAAACCTCTCAAAACGTTTTTTTGTTGTTGTTTTTTTTTTTAATGAGTTTTTTTTTTTTGTTACGCTATAAAATTTTAATGCTCGTTACTGGTTTTATACATTTCGGTATTTCTAAGAAAACCTAAACGTTTTGAATAACAAACTAAACCAAAATTTCAGTTACGCGCTGCGTACTGGGGACTGCGATTGAGTTCCGCGCGCTTACTCATGTCGTCGACGACTATCGTCGACGATCGTAGACGCTTGTTGCTCGACGTCGTTGCTTTACGCTCTCAGGTTTCTGCGACGCCCTCAAGCCTACCCCTTCGCTTGTCTGGCGTTATATAGTAGTTTGCTTGCTCGTTGTTTGTTTGTTTGCTTGTTTTTTAACGCGTTACCGAAAGCTCAAGCTCAATCGCAAATAAATAAGATTACGTTCAGAGTTTTTGTCGCCGTCTTCATTGTCGTTTCTATCGATCAAAGTGGGAGCGTACCAAACAACAGCAACAAAAACAAACAGTCAGAGCGGAGCGGAGTGGCAACATGCTATCATAAACAAAAAAAAAAACAAAAATTAAAATGTTTTTGAGCGTTGTTTTGACGAATATTTAATGTCAGTCAGCACAAACAAATATTTTTGATTTTTTTTTTTGATTTTAACCCTTTACGCATAAGTAGCGCAAACGAGAAAGGGAAACCCTATAAAAATTATGTGTTTTTTATGGCACATTTGACAAGTTTTATCTGTTCTACCGGTCTGCAACTAGTTTTTCATAATAAAAAAAAGATATCATATACATATGTATGTATTTTAGTCTTCTGCTTCTATAACACTTCTTTTTCTAGCATTTGTAAAGAGACCGATAAGCATTTTGTACTGTATTTTGTATTTTTCATTTTGTTAAAATTTCGAATAAAAGGAGAACCTAAATTTAATTTCTATTCGAAAGGTATAACTAGGAACTCTTCCATAAAAAATACAAGCATTTCTTCAAATATTAACTAATTTTATAGACTCTTTCATATTTTATCGCGCTGTTCATATGTAAGATATACATACTACATATAAAGTATGTTATAGAAACTTACATCCCAAACTTAGAAAATTAACAACTAAACTTATTATACATTTGAAGAAAATTTTAGCAACGTCGCTCTGCTTTCGTATTAGAGAGCATCTGTTGTTTTTATAGAATCATCGATGATCTGTGATTGCTTCTTCTAATACAAAATATTTAACAATGATTTTCACTTATTTGCCAATCGACGGCTCAAGTTGTTGAGTCACCACCAACCAAGTTACAATAGTCACAACAATCGGTGCCAGCGAATGACTTTTTGTCGTAGGTTGGCTGATTATTTTGTCTGGGTAGAAACAAAAAAAAAAAAAAAAAAAAAAAACCAAGTTTGGCAAGGTAATCATCGAAACATTAGCTTTGATTTGATGTTTTACCTCAAAAAGTTGCATTTTTGTGTTAAAACTTGAATTTTATTATTTAGTGCAAAAAATTTCGAATAGATTTTTTTCAAATATTTTTCATTTCCAGAAAAAATAAATTTTGTAAAAAGAAAGTTTCTTTTTGGTACCAGAATCTGTCGAATCTAAGTTTCAAGTTTGGTGGTTCTTTTTTTTTTATTATTTCCGAGATATGTAATCGTTTTCATACGGCTAATGGTAGAATAGACACGTCAAAATTGAGTTTCCTTTTTGTGCTGATCAAAAAATCTAAACACTTTGTAGGCATGTGGGTCTGTAATGCCTCTTTTATGGATACCGTAGGGCATTGGATATAAAAAGTGATTATCACATAAAGCAAATCATTGATCATCATTGATTTATGAAACTGTTCAGGACTCGTTTTAATTACACTCCGGTTTCGTATCAAATTGACTTATTATTGTTTTAAAATTTTTGGGGAAGACCTCATGTTATGAGAAAAATGTTTTATGATATCTGCTTTTTTTCAAATTCTTTGTATGGGAAAGTCCCGTTTTCGAAAAATTAATACCATATTTTTCTTTATGTGGTCAATCGTTTAAATTAGTACGCGGAATTAATCATCGACAAAGCACAGTCTTCGATTATTTTTTAGCGCATAGCGCTCATCAATGCTTGCTATTTCTTAAACATTCTAAAATAATAAATCATGTCTAAACATGCAGGGCATGGGCGTAGCTCGGTAGTGGGAGGGGGCCAAAAGCTCCCTTCTATTGCAAAGTTAAAATCAAGAAAATATATATATAAATGCTAAAATAAAAATAATATAAAAAAATATTTTTTAATTTTCGTTACTAGATCTTCTAAAAACTGAAGATTGCAAAAAGCATGCTACCTGAAACGTACACCTGACGGCAATCGCAGCAGCGAAGGCTTGTATTGAAGATATGTCCGTTGATGATATAACAATGTCATAAATTACACACTTAAACAGTGATTTTTTCAAAAGATAATGTTCACCTGATTCTTAAAGGAGTGGACATTATCTTTTACAAATTGAAAAGCAAAATTTTATCGAACTGTGTTTTTTATGTGTGATTTTGCAAACAAAATTTATTGATTTTATGGCGGTTGGTCAGCATATTGAGAATATTTGAAAGTGCTCAAAGATGATAAAATAAATGCAGATATGATTACAACCGATTTGGGAGTAGAAGTGTTTCTGCCATGTTGGGTTGAAAAGCATTCAACGAAAATAAACACTGGCGATGGTCTATAATTATACCGTTTCTGGACTCACTAACGAACTCTTTGCAGCTACAATTTTCAAATGAAAGCACTCCAGCTTTTGTGCTATCCAGATTGTACTCATTTAATATGATTAAATGCTCTAGTGAAGAGATACATAAAAATTTGAAAAATTTACAATAGATGGGAGAGGAAAGGCTTTCCAAAACAATAAAATAATTGATAAAGCACAAAATTCGAGGCGTTCACTCTTGTAAAATGATAAAACAAAATCATTTTAAAGTATTATTCTATTTAGAAGAATGAGTATTGTTTTTTAATGGATTTTTTTTTAACTTCTGCCTCCCTTTTAGATTTGATCCTGACTACGCCCATGATACAGGGTATAGAGTTTTTGCAGTTTTAAAATTTTTCATTAACGGAAATCGTCGCTTCGAAACTAAATGTTATTTCTTCTTTCTTTAGATAAATAATTTATTTGAGACGTTATCAGCATTATTTGCTATAAGTTTTCAGTTTGCATTGCAAAGTAAATTTATCGTTAAATATATTCTTTGTTACGCTTTTAAATAAAGTAAAGTATATATGTATGTAGAGTGTAGTGCCGAAAGAAGCTTATTTATACTGTACGAGTATGTATAAATGTAAAGAATTTTCAGTTCTTATCAGAATGTGGAGAGCATGAGTAGCGACAGTTTACGCGTTTCGTCGTAGTTATATCTACATTTTTCTTGGCATATTAGTTGGGTTAATTATCAACAAAAAAATACGTGATTTTGTAACGTTGCCGAAGTTAGTTATGGATTTAAATAGCATTGTAATAGGTTGTCGTGCGCATTGAGAACATTTCTTAAATTCGTTTCATTTTTTTTTACTGTTTTCGTATACGGAATGTGAGTTTTAAATATTTAAGTGAACACGATCGATTGCGCTGTCTTAAATATTCGATATAGACATTATTTAGTATTTGTGTTTGGATTCATCAAATAGATTCTATTTATGTAATTTGTACAATTTAAAACTTTATCCTTTGTGAAAGTATAAAAAATATTGTTCAACAGAAGCTATTATTTTTCGTGGTTATTTTAATGATATCCAATAATCGATTAATTTTTGTGTAATGTCGTGTCATGAAATTTATTAATCGGAGTATTTTCTAGTCGAATTTTCAACAAAGTATCAAGACTTTCGTTCTGAAAAATAAGTTTATAGTACTGATTCATTGAAAATTGGCTTCTCCATTGGTGTTTGTCGTTTGTAGTACTAGCTTCATAGTATCTGGGCTGTCATGATTTTATTTGCATTTAAAAATCGATGACAAAAAGCTAATTGTAAGCTTTTCTTTTTGAATTATCCCTCTGGGATTAGAATGCACATTGTTGAGTGGCTTTTAATGATAATGCAGACTACTCTTGTACGTATTTTTGACATAATCAAAGGATGAGTTGCACCTGTAGTTTTCTTTGCAGAAAATGACTCCAACAAAATCTCCGAATATTTGTTCCAAATTTTACATCATTACACACAAACTTTTGTAAGGTATTGATGAAGCCTTTCGAATGGGCAACTACAAAGTATGTCATTGATGAAATATAATGCATATCCAAGTGAAGAAATTTCTTAGATACTCCGATTTTTAACCGTACAATCTAATATTTTAAAGTAGAACAACATCATTATTGATCTTTAAACTGTTTTTTGTTGATAGAGATGTCTTTTTTTACAGCCGAGCGCTGGTCTAGGCCATTATTTTTGTTCTTATTGATCCCAAAGGTGATGTTGTTTTCGCTGGTTACTTCCGTATCCATTGTCCAAGCCATGATGATGTTTGCAGAGTGGATACCAAGTACTTTGTCTTGCTCTCATTCCCCACAAGATACATAAAACAAAATTCCTTCTCAATCTGCACATTGGCATTAGCCGATTTTATAGATATTTATCAGCACACGCGAGCAGCAGAAATTCGGGATAGTAAATCGTGCAAGAATTGTTAATGCCGTAGATTCAAAAATAGTACGATAAAGCATTGCTCTGTCTGAGACCGCACTTGGTATCGAAGCGTTTGGACAGATTCTTTTCTTACTCTGACATTTCACTTTTTCACATTTTCTCTAGTAACTTACCTCTTTAGTTATTTGATCGAGGGCATTATCCTCGGCATTTACACGCGTATTACTCCGCCTTCGTCCTGCTGCACTTGTGGTATCCATCGTTCCAGCGTTCTGTACTGTTATTGCTAACCCGTTTTAATATTTGCACTAATTTTGGTATTGTTGCTCGTATTTGTTGTAACTAAAAAAAAAAAGTGAAAAAAAAAGAAAAAGTTTAATAAAAAATGCAAGGATATACAAGATTTCAATTTTGTAAAAGTTTATTCAGTAAAAAAGTGTAAAGCGTAAATACGCAGCATCGAGTAAAGCTACAGCAGTGAGCTGTGGGCAGCAGCCGGTCGGTCAGTTAATTGAATGTATATACAAGTTTTATATTTAAGCCAACGCTTATAAATTAGAACCACTACAATAGCAACAACAACCACAAAAAATAATAAGAATATAAATGTCAATAAAACCATTTGGCCTCATTCAATATTTGCTCCTTATAAGGATTTAATATAATTCGTTGTGTATGTACGTACGACATTCATATATATGTTTGTATGTATGCTGAGTGCTCAGCTGCGTGCAGCAAACTGAAGTAGTCAACTAGAGTAACTTATTTGCTTTTCTTTTAAATAAATGCCGGTAAATTAGGCAACGAAAAAGTAAACTAAAAAAAAAAAAAAAAAAAAAAACTAATGTATCCACTTGCCTGTTCTAATTGTAGTAATTGGTGCCGCACTGCCTGCCTGCCTATATTGCTGTCCACTACTCCACCGCCAATCCATACACACACACACACACACCTCCACACCTTTAAACACAGCACAGCAGAGCAGAGCACAAAACAGCTTTGTTTCAACTGGGAGCGGCGGTGCGGCGGTTCTTATTCGCCAGGCACTCACGTATCACACGCAACAATCAATAACTTTATAAATATTATATTAATTTTATATAAATTTTTTATCCATGCGTTGATATATGCTATTTTATTGCATATTTTTTCCGCCGGAGTTGTTTTAGTGTTGAATAATTTTCTTTGCAGTGTTGAGTAAGCCACACACAGGCCAACTAACAATACATTTTTGTTGCAGTTTCGTATAGTTTTGTCGCTAGATGTCGTATTTTTATTCGGACCGATAGTATATATCGGTCCATTATCTATTATCGGTCTATTATATATTATTAATAATAGACAGACGACGTCGTCGAATATTGTAAAAAAAATATTTGCTGCATTTAAGTTTTTAAACTCATGAATATTGGCCAAAGCGTGCTTTAAACAGATTAAAAAAAATAAATAAATAATGGCAAAGAAAACATACGATCTGCTCTTCAAACTGTTGCTGATTGGTGATTCGGGCGTTGGAAAAACCTGCATACTTTTTCGTTTCTCGGACGATGCCTTCACTTCCACCTTTATCTCAACGATAGGTGAGTAGGTGTGTGCGCGCACTCACTACGCTATGCGATGCGGCTGAATCCAGTTGCCCCCCATAATAGAAAATAACATCATCATCATCACCACCATCACCAACCATCGTCATCGTTGTCGTTGGCTTTCATAAGAAAATAATATTAAATCATCAACAATAAAAGAAGAAGAAGAACAACAACAACAAATTCTGTAAGGATTGTATTGTATTTTAAAGTACGCCAAACATGGGCGTGGTTATGTTTTTTACTGTGCTGTGCTGTGCCGCAACAAAAACCAAACAACTAATCAAACTAAATGAAGGAATGGAATGCATTAATTCTAAATAATTGTTGAATTGAATCTTTGGACTTGATTTGAACGCTAATATAACTCGAACTAAATGCGCACAAACAAGGTCAAGTGTCGTCGTCTGGTTCATTACAAACAAACAAACAAACAAAGAAAAAAAATTAATGCCTTTAATAGACAAACACCTGACCGGAATCTACGTCTCTATGTGTGTGTGTGTGTCTTTGTGTGTGTGTGCCATTGTTTATTTTATTTTATTAACCAAAAAAATAAACTAAATTATTTTTGTTTTTTTTTTTATAAGCTGCACATCATTTTGCACTTTATTAATAACATTTAAAATATTTACAGGAATTGACTTCAAAATCAAAACAGTCGAACTCAGGGGTAAAAAAATTAAATTGCAAATATGGGACACTGCCGGACAGGAGCGTTTCCACACAATCACAACATCATACTACCGCGGAGCAATGGGCATAATGCTTGTCTACGATATAACAAACGAAAAAAGTTTCGAAAATATAGTCAAATGGTTACGGAACATAGATGAGGTACAAAACATTGAAATTACACAAAAAAAAAAAAATAAATATTTAGTTTATTACATATTTTTCTATTTTCTTCTCGCTTCTATCTAACAGCATGCAAATGAAGATGTTGAAAAATGATACTAGGCAACAAGTGCGACATGACGGATAAACGCGTTGTGAGCAAGGAACGAGGCGAAGCGGTATGTATGTTATTTAAGTTGGCGTTCTTATGATGCCGCATTTTAGTTGATAACATTTTTTAATTCGTAAAATTCGGTATGAGAATGTTTCCGAAAGCCTACAAATTGTCTTTGAACTCAAGAATTAGTTGGCGACAGAAGACTTGAGTATTGAAAAGCTTTCTCTGCAGTTGTGAAAAATGTACACGTAAATGTTGTAGCCTGCAATCTGCTATTGCAGACCAAAATCGTGAAAAGATTAGTGTTCATTTTCTCAGCAATCAAGGTTTAATCAAGACTTTGGTAACACATAAAATTTTAATAAATTTAATTAAGTCACCTAACTTCTCTTATTTTCAATAAAATATTTATTATCTAACGTTAAACGTTTTGTTGTTGACTGCATAGAAAATACTACGAATCTTATTTGTATTTACAATATAATAAATAAACTGCTACATTGCGTTGGTTTCACGGTGTATTATATCAGACACTTTACGTTACGTTACAATAGAACGAACATCTGTCGTCGCTGCTTGGTTTATCAATTGTAAACAATAACGTTTTGTTTTGTGTATACAACTTTTAATTGTTAATTAATAAATTCTTGATTGTTGTATGTTATATGTATACAATATATAATAATAATTTCTTTTTTAATTTATTACAGATCGCACGAGAACATGGTATACGCTTTATGGAGACATCTGCCAAGTCAAACATAAATATTGAGCGTGCATTCTGCGAACTTGCCGAGGCTATTCTAGATAAAACATCTGGACGTGAATCCGCTGAAAATCCTGAACGTGTTGTGATTGATCGTCGCAATAATGAAAAAGCGCCAGCTTATAAAAGTTGTTGTTCTTAAAAGCCTAAGCAATATAAACAATTAACAACAATAACAGCACCACCAACAATAACTAAAACTAAAGAGCTGCAGCAAAAAATGCAAAATAAAAGTAAAACAACTACAACAAACTGTGGATGTATCGTCTGCTTTTTGTTTGGAACATATGATGAACAAGGATTATGGAAAAAAAAGAGATATATAGTGAGAAACGGTAGCAATAAAAGAAGGAGAAAAAATGAAAAGAAAGAGATAGAAGCGTGAAAACAAAGTTATCCTAAGCTTAAAGTGAACTTGTAATATTTCAGCAAGGCTTATAATTAAAGTGAAGAAGATGAAGAAAAAAAAAAACAACACATCATACATAAAAAAAACCTACCTATCGACCTACCTAATACTACTTATGAAGCAAGACATAAACACACACACACACACACAGACATACACACACATACATATTTTATATATACTATATACATACATACATACATATATCAATGTGAAAACAAACTAAAGCAAAAAAAGAAGCAATTATATCATAGCCAATATTTCAAACGTTTTCAATATTGCGCTTCCTTTCACTCATTAAAAACAGTTCAACAAATACAAAATAAAAGGCGAAAAAAATAAATAAAAAATAAACTAAATCAAATTTTGAATAAAACAAATGCAATTTATGAGCTAACGAACGACAGCAGCTGCTGGTGATAGCATTTTGAAAATTTCGTACTCGAGCACAAATCAAATTTTTTTAATTAATATAAACGCACTCGAAACGCGCGAAGCATTTATACTTAAAATAAAACTTAATAAAAATAAAAAATTATATAAAAGCCGACTGCAATAGAGACGAAATTCATTATTGCTTTTGCCAAAACTCTGTCCCAGTTCATAATATAGCAAAATACTCGAGTTTGAAAGAAACGTAATGCATATAAATAAATCATAGTACAGAGACTTTTTTTCTTCTTAAAACGAACATTTGTAACTTAACTCGTTGTGTAAAAGAATCAAGAAATAAAACGAACACTTAACTACATAAAATACATACAAACAGAAATAAAGACAGACAGACAGACGAACAAAAAAACAGACGGACGGACACTACTTACTGCTACATACATATTGATATATACATATTATATATATAAATATTTTGTAATCGATTTAAATTGTTTTTTTTTTTTTCATTATTACTTATTATTATTATATTATTATTATTATGGTTAATATTTTTTTCTTAGCCTTAGCGAAAAAACGAAACAAAACAAACAAAAAAAAAAAAAAAAACGAATGAATGCTTAAACATTTTTGTATTATTTGTATGTATATGGAACTAGTGTAGTTTGTCCCAAACCAAATGATTTAAATTAAATGTAAAAAGAAAGTCATCATGCAGTCAAAAATGTGTATTTTTTTTTTTTTTGAATTTTCTTTTAGATATTAATGCAGACTGATGATCGCTTCACTGAATTGTTGGCTCCAGTGTATTTTTTTATACCCGACAAACATAGTGTGAAGGGTATTACCAGTTTGTCGCAAAGTTTGTAACGCATTTAAGGAGGCACCGGAGACCCCATAAAGTATATATATTACTGATCAGCTCGACGAGACGAATCGATTTAGCCATGCCCGTCTGTCCGTCCGTCTGTCTGTCTGTTGCAATGCGTTTTCCCGGAAAATTTTAAAGATATTGACCTGAAACTTTAAACTTAAGCTTTTTGTGTTCCTAGGCAGTTTGTATGTCAGAACCAAGGTGCCACGCCCACTTTTAGATATAGCCCCCATACAAACTTACTATTTTTTACGATTTTTGTATGAAAATTGTTATTATTTGTAAATGTATTTACTACAAATATGGATAAAAGCACTTTAATGCCTTCCAATTTCAAAAGAAAGGTGCCACGCCCATTTTTTTATACGGCCCCATACAAACTAAGCGCCCATTTTTCAGATTTTGTATGAAAATAGTTCTTATTTATGGATATAAAATCACTTCTACTATTATCCTATGAATATGCTTCCGATATGACAAGGATAGAGCCACTTTAACATATAGTCCCATACAAACTCACCTTCTATTTTTATATTTTTTCAAGAAAATGAATAAAGTTTCGTGTGGCGGGTATTTGAGCTTCGGTGCTTCCGAAGCTAACGTTCTTGCTTGTTTTTGATAATTTTCTTATTAGTTGAACTCGAGAACGAACAACTTTAACGATCGCATAATTTATTTGTTTAGCTATAAATAATTGCATACTTTTAGGCTGTTAAAAGTAATTTAACATAAAATTAAAGAAATAATTAAATATAGATCGTCAACTTCGGTATGGAAATGTTTGGTAAATGAAAATATCATTTTGATATACTGCACTTACTAGGTCTTCATTAATTTATTCTTTCAGAGTACTTACAACTGTGCCCAAAAAATAAGGTGACAGCTTGAATTTTAACTGAGCGCGTCAAAGAAGTTGGTGAATTGGTTTCTTATTTATTTTGATTTTTAGCTGTGACCCTGCAAGGTGTTATCCTTAAGCATAAATCGCATCATAAATACTTTGGGCTCTTATTTGAACGCAGAATCACGTTCAACCGCCATACAAATATGGTCAAAAATGCATTACGCTCGAGTCCCTTCAAGATGGCTTTTGGTGTAAATAAAATTATCGTTTGCCAATAAAGTGAAACTTTATAAAGAAATGTTAGCGCCAATATGGAAATACGGAGTTCATATTTATTTTATAATTGCAATAACCCATATTAAAAAAAATCAGAGAGTTCCTGCTTTTGGTGACGTCATTCCAAAAAATGTCTGTGCAATATGTGCAACGTCTTTAAAGACATCCAAATGCAAGTGCCAAAAGCCTATGTAGTCTTTAAAGGTCCCATCGGCGGTGACACCGTACACGACGACGTGGAGGCCCTACCATAACCTTTTCAGTCTATTTAAAAGATTGTTCCTTTTAAATAGTATATACAATATAGTCCTTATTTTAAATATTCCATCCTCTATATTTTGTTGTAAATAATGCAGGCGCTGAAGGTGTAAAAGAGCGTCAACCGACGAGGCTCACTTCCAATAAGTTAAAGATTTGGCCTTGAAAACCCGTCGATTAACGATAAGCTACCTTGCGGATGATGTTGGCATATTGCAAGGCTCATTCAATACAATGTTGAAGGGTGTTTTGGGCCTCAGACGCGTTAAGTCTAGACTCAAATCGTTCCACAACCATTGTGTTCACCTGATTTGGTGCCATGCGACTTCTAGCTGTTCAGCAAGCTCAGAATACCGCTCCGGTAATCTGCTCGTTTTGAGATAGAGCAGATTCAAGTCGTTGCGAAGAAGAACCTGAAATACCCTTTTTAAATTGTATCGAAAATTGGAAAGACCTTTGGCATATGTGGAGAGGAGTACTATGAAGACGATAAAATTGATTTGGAAGAATAAATAAAGGAAAACAGTAGCCTGGAACACGATGAAGTCGAGGAGTTCGCGCCTTTTGATATCGTCGATATGGCTGGTGATATCGAAATTGATGCTTGAGTAGGCATGAGACATAATCACAGATTTGTTTACAATATTTATATTGAATGTTTGTCAACTGAAGAAATGTACCATTTTCAAATTTTTCTGCTCGGTCAACGATTTTTAAGTTTAATGAGTGCTGCACACTTTTTAATTTTTTATACTATTTGACTATTTTAAAGATTGTCTTTCGTTTCGTTATACTTAGAATTATCTGGGTTTATTTTATTTTTAAACAGATATCAGCACACCTTTCTCCGCATTTTAATGTATCCAAACAGTCAAGTACTAAAAAAAAAAAGCAGATCGCCACTATCGGTGACGATATAATATTGCACAAAGAAAGACACTTGAACGATTAATCAAGAAAAAAAAAAAAAAAAGAGAAAAAAAGAGCAAAGCTAATCTTGCTGTCATTATCAAAAAACGAAAAGCCGCTCGATATCGATTAATATGGCAAGTAAATATGTAACCCCTGCGAACAGTTTAACCCTAATTTTGACTATAAAAACCCATTTCGTTCTTGAAAATAATATCAAACGTTTTTCTACGTTAACCAAGCAAACAACATGAAGTTTACACTATTCGCACTTGTTGCAGCCTTCTGCCTGTTGAGCGTGAGTACTGAACTGTTCAGTCGGAACTTCAAGTCCTGAACAAGGACAACTTAACATTTCTCTACTTTTAAACGTACAGGTACACGCCAACTTTGTTGATGTGGAGCCATACAATGGATTCGATGAGAGTAGTAATGTTGAGATTGATGATTTCGCTATAAATGTTTGGCAAATTATTGGTTATGGATTGCGCGCAACCAAGACTGTGAATTGCATGATCCAATGGATTGTCGGCATTAGGGGTAGTGCTTTGCAATTCAATAACGGTGTTCTTGGCTGCGGTAAAGTTCTCGGCTCACAGGCTCAAGCCATGGTTAATGCCAACTTTGCCATCATTTCGACTTGCAACGATATCATTAATCTGAAGACGAAAGTTTGCGCTGAATCTACTGACGCTCAAAGCTGCTCGTTCAAAGTTCTTGAAACTATCTGGAATTTGGAACAACAAGTCATGAATGTTGTTAATCTGGCAAAGAATGTACCAAAAACAAGTGTCGCTTCTGGTCAATGTGTCTGGAAACAGGTCAATATTCTCACCGCTTACTATACACAACTCCCAAACTTCCTTCAGAAGTGTTCTAAGTTGACCTCGTAAGCTCGTGAATATTTTAAATGCAGTCAAATATTTTATAATCAACATAATTCGATACTAAATACACATAAACACTTTTGAACATAATATTTTGTTTTCTTCTGTTTTTTTTTATTTATTTATTTATTTTTTTGGATTTGACGGAGAGTTTGTAACGTATTAAAGAAGGCATTGCAAATCATATTCCGGATCAGCTCGAGAATGTCAATTCGTATGTCCTCTCGGTGCTGCCGGATTTAGTACTCTTTAGTACCCAAAAATAGTACTTTTCTTTAAATAAGCCTTTTGCTTACAATTAATAATTGTAATGATTATACTGTATACTATTTTCTCAGTAGAGGTTACGTCCGTTGCATTGTAAAAGACTCTCTTATAATCTTTTGTATATATACATATATATATATATATATATACATTTATATATATATATATATATATATATATATATATACTAGAATCTACCTGCGGCTTGCTCGCGTTTTTTTTTGTTTCTATTTGTTGGCTAAATATAAATTGTTCAAAAAATTTGGGTTCAAATTTTGGATTCCCTAAACACGACTAACCATCATTCAAATGCGGCAAGTTTTAAGTCTCTACCCCTATTCAATCCAAAGATTTTACTTTTTCAAAGCTCCCATTAAGCCCCGGCCAACAGTAATAAAAAAAAATTGGTCAAAAAATTTATATTGGGTCCCAGGTCCAAATTCCGGAAATCTCTTGAACACCTTGAACGCCAAAAATGTTTTTAACCATCTTTCAAATGAGCCCTGTTTCAAGGCTCTACGTCTATTCACTTCAAAGATATGGCTTTTCCGGTTTCAAGGCCCCCATTAGGCCCCGGGACAAAATTTTCAAAAATCCCGGGATAAAAAGTATCCTATGTCCGTCTCCTGGCTCAAGCTACCTCCACCAATTTTCAGCCAAATCTGTTCTGCCGTTCTTGAGTTATAAGTGGTGTAACTAACACGACTTTCTTTATATATATATAAGATAAATATATAAATGTATAAGCGTATGTATGTATGTATAAATAGCTATTTCTTATAAGATGTGCGAAAGTGAAGTAGCTGCCCTAAAAACAAAAGTATAAATTTGCCTCTCCTGGCTTTACCCTCTCTCTCTCATTTTGGGAAAATTATAGTAATTTTTTTTAGTCGTAGTTTAGAGCGCATAAAAAGTGTACGGTAATTGTAAAAAGGGAACTCTGAGAAATACATTTTTTAATGGATGTAGAAATTCGTTTGCTTCCTTAAATAGGTCAACGCACAAATTGTTTCTTACACAAATAATGCTATGGAATCAATTTACCGTTGACTTCCAGATAATAAATCTGCTGAAAATTCTTCAAATTTTTATGTGACTCTTCACTAGAGCATTTGATCATATGAAATGGATGCAATCCAGATATTGCAGAAGCTGGAATAATTTCATTTGAGTCCAGATACGGTAAAATTAAAAACTTGTGCTCAGCAAAAATTTTCGAAAGAGTTTCAAAAATTTCCTGATGGTCTTGCATTTGGAAATATTGTTAACGATTAAACTGATTTTATACCGACGAGACAATTCGATCTAGCCATGTCCGTCTGTCTGTCTGTCCGTCACTTGCGAGGTGATTTATTCGCTTAATTTAAAAGATTTTGAGAATGGAACTAGTTATAATTTACGCATGTATTCACTTCAAATTGGGAAAAACACATCTAATGTCATCTTATGTATATACCACCGATATTATACGGATCGGGCGACTATAACTTATAGCCCTTTGCAAACTCACCTCTCATTTTCTGATATATTCAAGAAAATTATTATATCTGTATTTTTATATTAAAATTTGATACCTAAATTGCGTTTCTTTGACAGCCATTGTAGTACATCAATCAAAGCCTAATCCAACGTGTTGTAACCTTATTATTCTGTTTGTGTTTTCGTAAAGATGAAAAGCAATCAAAGCCTGTTCTTTTCGATCTTTATCAGCTGACTAAACCGCTAATACGATGTAAGAGTCAGGTTTATTTAAAGTCGAATATTTTCCGACTGAAAAATATTTTGAAAAATTTAAAAAAATGGCTCCATAAAGTGTGAAGCAAAATATTATTACAAATTGTACTTCAATTTAATGTTATTTTTTATTTCAATTTAATTTTTTTGCTCCACCATTTATTGGAACCGGAAATTATCAAGGCATGAGATATTTTTAATTATTTATTCGGAATCATATCTTGTATCAATCGTGGATGTTTATCAATTGAAGATCTTTACCACGATCAAAGATTTTTTAGTTTAACTTTTAAAATTGTCACGCTCTTTGGCTATTTTAAAGATTAGGTTGAGTTTCGTTATACTTTTTTGTTTTTAATTTTAAATGAATATCAGCACACCTTTCTCCGCTTCTCATTTTGGCGTATTCAAACATTCGAGTACAATGCAGATGGTCACTATCGGTGACGATATCATTAAAAAAAAAAAAAAGACACTTGAACGATTAATCTAGAAAAAAAAGCAAATCTAATTTTGCTGTCATTATCAAAAAACGTAAAGCCGCTTGAGTCCTATTAATTTGCAAAATATGTGACCAATGCGAAAAATAAAAAATTATCAGTTGCTGATTTTTGACTATAAAAAACCCATTTCGTTCTTGAAAATAATATCAAACGTTTTCTACGTTAACCAAGCGAACAACATGAAGTTTACACTAATCGCACTTGTTGCAGCCTTCTGCCTGTTGAGCGTGAGTACTGAACTGTTCGGTCGGAACTTCAAGTCCTGAACAAGGACAAGCTAAAATTTGTATACTTTTACACAAACAGGTACACGCCAACTTGGTTGATGTTGAGCCATACAATGGTGTAGATGAGCTCTCGCCATTTGATGACGCTGATATGGATGTTGATATCGAAAATTTTTTGATTAAAAAGAACATTGGTAGAACATTGCGCGTTACCAAAGGTTTGAACTGCTTCATCAAATGGGTTGTCGGCATTAAGGCTAGCGCTTTGCAATTCAATAGCGGCATTGTCAGCTGCGGTCAAGATCTCGGCAAACAGGTTCAAGCCATGATCAATGCCAATGTTGCCATCATTTCCACTTGCAATGATATCATTCATTTGAAATCAAATGTTTGCGCTGATGTTTCCGATGATGATGATTCTACTGATCCCGTGGCCAAAAACTGTTGGAGTGCAACTCTTAAAGCAATCATGAAATTGAATTACCAAGTAAAGAAAGTCGTGAGTATGTCCAAGAAAGTACCAAAAACTGGTGTCGCTTCTGGTCAATGTGTCATGGATAAGGTCAATACTCTCACCGCTTACTATACACAGTTCCCACAAATCATTGTGCAGTGCTCTAAGTTGACCAGCTCATAAATATTTTACCTGTAGTAAAATAATTTAAAATGGACATAAAGCATGTTGGACTTTCAATCATTTTGATTGTATGAATTTTTTTTATGTGTAAAAATTGTTTTTTTTTTTTAAATATTTTGATTTAAAATTTTAAAATAAAGTGTGTCCTTTGAATGGTTTAAAAAGAAAACTTTTTGTGTTCATACTTTTTTTTAACAAGCAATTATAATTATATTGGTTCGCTGCACACCAACCCACGGTTCACTAGTGACGAACAAGTGATTTCACTCATAAAATTTTGAAAACACTGATTTTCTTGGCAGTAGTGATTTGCTTACTATTTAGATTACCATTCAGTACTTACCTCACCAATTACTGCTAGCAACGAAAATCATTAGCTACAATTTACTGTGAAATTTATTCTCTTTGCAATAATGGAATAATGAGACAGCATGACCACGACAACTAGAATTAATTAATAAACATTTATGCTGTGGTAAGCGATTTCAAAGGACCTCTTGTGAATATGGTTTTATTACGTGAAATAATAAAAACTCTTAGAGCATCGATTAACTCGACACGAACGGATATAATCGAGCTTTAACTTACTCGAGCCGATGAGTCGACTAGCCGAACGATTTGATTTAGCTTATTTTTTTCTTCTCGAATAAGCGAGTTAACATTAAATCGATTATCCGCAGTTTTGGTTATCCGACCGTAGTTAACCGCTTTCTTTCATTATACGTTCTTTCAATAAATGCTAGTGCTATAGTTGAATGGAGTATCCGACCAACTTAACCGAGCATCCGACTCGATTTGAGTTTAAGTTGATATACTCGAATCGAATAGTACCGAAGTCAAACGAGTCGAGTCAAGTTGATCTCAAATCGTTTTTATTTCGAGTTTAGTAATTAACCGCTTTCGGATAATTCTAAGAGCAGAAAGCATAGAATCTTTTTATAAAAGTTCTATGTAGAATAGATTATAGTCTTCTGTAGGGTAAACTATGCCAAAAAACGTCTTCACATAAAGACTCAAAAATTTGTTGTAGAGTTGTATGGAGACGACTTTTTAAAATGAAATTGTGGAATTACTTTGACAGACAGCGGAACGATTGATCGTGGCTATATACAGTTACTGTCTGGTCAGTATAACCAAGTGAATAGCAACTATAATTTTTGTGCTGATTAAATTACGTTTTAATTACTGTTCCGTCATGGAATTGTGTGTTGAGCTTGGTTTATTAAAAAGTGTCCATTTAATACACATTTAATTACCGGGCACATTGTTCTGGTACTCTTGACTGCCGCTTTCTCAGCTAATTTGACACCAAAGGCAATAAAAGTTTTACGGGCTGCTCTTTCGGCTGGCTCTTTTTGTTTTGCATCTGTTTTTGAAATTCGAGCTTTTTCCCGGGGTATTTTTGTACTTTTGTTTTATTGCAGCGAGACCAAAATATGTTGGGACTAGTATGAAAACATACAAAGGACTAAAAATACGGTTTTGAAATTTATTTTTGTTTTTGGTTGCGTTGAGCCGAAATATGTTGGCCCAGTAAAAGACTAAACAAAAAAGCACTAATTTAAAAAAAATTGTATGGTAAAAGTTAAAAACGGACTTTATGAATGGACCGAATATGCCGAATGCATTGTTTTAGTGGTCTTGAGTAATTCCTGTTTTATTGCCTTTCAAATGAAACCGTTTTGGGACACATCGGTTAAATGTTTTCAAAACACATAGCGGACATAGAAATATTTTTGTTATTTTATATAAAAAGAAAGATAAAGGTTATCATTTTGGTAGATTACGATATTTTTGTTGTAAAATTATTAACCAATACACGCCCTTTTCTTTCTTTTATTCAAGTTCATTACAGATCGCTTTTATCGGTTTTGATATCATAAAAAGAAATAGAGACACTTCAACGATTTATCAAGAGAAGCCATTTTTGTTATCTTAAAAAAAAAAAAAGGGTAAAGCTGGTAAATAAATTAATTTGCAAAATATGCGACCAATACGACCAATGCGAACAATTGATCGATCGTTGATTGATATTGACTATAAAAACCCATTTCGTTCTTGAAAATGAATATCAGACGTATTTGTACGTTAACCAAGCAAACAACATGAAGTTTACACTATTCGCACTTGTTGCAGCCTTCTGTCTGTTGAGCGTGAGTGGTTTTCAGTCAGAAAGTCTATTCCTTAACGTAAGAACATCATAATTTTTTATTCTGTACTTCCTTTTAACAGGTCCATGCCAGCCTTGCTGATGTGGAGTCATACGATGATGTAGATGAGCTCTCGCCATTCGATTTCGCTGATATCCCTGATATGGATGATGATGATTTTGCTGAAATCGATGTTTTCCTTCTAAATAGTCTCTGGCGTTGTCTTCGTGGAACATTGAGAGTTACAAAGGGCGCGAATTGCATGTTCAAATGGGTGTACGGCATTTTGGATAGCGCTTTGCAATTCAATAACGGCATTGTCAGCTGCGGTCAAGATCTCGGAAAGCAAGTCCAAGCAATGATCAATGCCAATGTTGCCATCATTTCCACTTGCAATGATATCATTCATTTGAAATCAAATGTTTGCGCTAACACCGATGGTGATTCCTCTGATCCTGTGGCCAAAAACTGTTGGGTTGCAACTCTTAAAACAATGTGGAATTTGAAGAAGCAAGTACAGAAAGTCGTGAAAATGTCCAAGAAAATACCAAAAACTGGTGTCGCTTCTGGTCAATGTGTCAAGGATAAGGTCAATACTCTCGTCGCCTACTATACACAATTCCCAAGCTACATTAAGCAGTGCTCTAAGTTGACCAAGTCGTAAATGTTTTACTTCGAATAAAATAATTTAAAGTGGACTATGAATATGAATATGTAAAATATTGAATAAACAATAAAATATGTGCTTTTTTTTTAAGTGTACCTATATGTATATTTTTTATTTTTTTTATACAAAATGTAAAAAAGAAGAATCTGATTAAAGTTGGTGAGTTCATTTATGAATTACTTTTTGAGGTGCTGAATATGTATATAGTACTCGTAAATAAAGACTGAAGACTTCTTCGTTGGAGTCAAAAAGCTAAACCGTTTTGTTCATTCTGAAATCCTCCCGGATGATCAAATGGTTATTGGGGATTTATTATTTATTCGCTGTGAGGCGCCTAGGCGAGAGCATTCGCGGAAAACGGCCGGAATTGTGGAAGGACAACTCGTGGATTTTACACTATGACAACGCACCATCTCATTTTGAAGCGATTTTACAGGATTACAAACCACCGAATTCACAAAACTAAAATTTCCTCTTCGGGGAAGTGTTTTGAGCATATTTTAAAGGCGATACAATAAAATCCGATGGTAAATTGAAAAAATGTGTTTTTTAAATCATTTCCGTGTACTTACTTTACAATATGTATGTCCTACATTTTCACAGACTAGAGTATTTTTTTCTTTCTTATATTCAAAGTATCACTATTTTAAACTGAGTGAAGTTGTTTTGCAGCTGAAGCTGAAGAATTTTCATTTTTATATTTTATAAAATTGGAATTTTTTCCCTTTTTCTCACACGTACTCTCATTTCTTCGCAACTTATTACCGTACTAGAATCCTGGCCCTAAACCACATTAAATTGTCTCTTGCAGGGGAAATAGGAAAAATGTTTAATATGACGAATTTCCTTCAAGAAAGTATCTCAATATATTACAAACAGTTTAATAGATTCTTCATTAAGCTAAGAAGAAGTTTATGTTAAAAAATATATTCTGCAAGGCTTAAGTTGTATGACAAACTCAAATAAGTTAAATATTTTTCAAAACTGCTTAAATGAAAGGCTGAGTAATAAACAGACAGACAGACAGACAGACAGACAGACAGAAGAGCAGACAGACAGTGGCGAACTGGTCTACCAATATAATCAAAGCCATTTGATAATATATACTATAGCTCCCGTGGACTCAGGATTCTAAGATCGAAGCGTCAAAGCGAAGAAGAGTCAGACAGACTTAAATATATAAAATTGGGTTTGTTCTTTTTAGTGATTCCTACAGATTGAGTTTGAATTTGACAAGTTTAATTTGTTTATTTTTTCACTTGAGCATCATGATAAGCTGTTAGCTATTAAGATTTATTCGATTCAGATTACAACAAAATAATGTCAACGTCAAAATTTCGATAGTTCTTAACTCGCAAGCATCTATATTATTTAATTTTCTAGAACACAAGTTTGCACCGAAAATGCTGCTGGTTCCTCATGAATCTATTTTCATGTATTTTTAAACGTAGGTTCCGAAAATGGTCACCAAGAAAATTTCTTAAGAACCGTTCAAGAGACATCCTTTGAACTTTTTTCAGTTTTTACGAGATATTTTGGTGGCCATTAAATACATGGAAATAGCTCCATGAGAAAAACAGAATCTTCAAAAAAGTAAAAATTTGTAAACTAGTGAGGTACTTTCAAGATTGCTACTGGGTGTGCGTGTGTGGTAGCGATTGAATAGATAGTTTTATTTATTTTTTTTTTTTTTGTAAATAGCTTTTTATTAAAAATCGGCATAAATATATTGTATGTATATATTGTATGTATATATATATATAAATTTTATTTCAGATTAAGATAAAATTCGGTACGCTATCTTGAGCACATAAATACGATAATAATAAAAATAATAACAATAACAATTCAAAGGTTTGCTGGTGTTCTTGATAACAGCACCGAAAAATATTGCTTATTATTTAATAAAAAAAAAAAAAAAATAAATAATTTTATTTCATATCATATTTTTTTATTATTATTGTTTATTTATTTAATATTATTTAAAAAAAAAAAAAAAAAAAAAAAGCATTTGATAACACCATATTTGCTGTTGGAAGCATGCGGGATTGGGGTTGGAGTTAATATTATTTAATTAATTAATTAAATATTGCACCGTCAAAACCCGAAATAAAAAGTATAGAAAAAAAAAAAAATGTATTAAAAATATTTCTTTTTTTTTAAACTACCAAAAAAAAAAAAAAAATTAATAATGAACAAAAAATTTTAACAAATTTAATAATATTTTTTTAAAATATATTTTAATTTATATTGTAGTTATATTATATATATAGTTTATATATAGTTATGTATGTATAGGTTAATATAAAATTATAAATTTTATTTAAATAAAAATTTTCAACAACTTTTACTTCATTTTCGCACAAATAAACTTATTTAACTAATTTTTTTTTTATGATTTATAATAATAAAATTACTTAAACTAAAAAAAAAAAAATGTTTCTTTATATGCAAATATGTTTCTAAATAGCTGCATGTGTGGATGTGTGTGTGTGTGTGTATATTTATGTAAATTTAAATTGCAATGAAATGCACTTAAAATGAAAAAATAATAAAAAAAAAATAAAAAAAAAACTTGACAATTAAAAAAAAAAAAAGGTTAAGAAATACAGCCAATAAGCTACTCGATTGCTGCTTGCATTTAAGCCAAATTGTCTAAACTAAAACTTTCCAAAAGCAAAACTTTCACTTGCTTGCCGTCGCCATCGCCTCGCCGTCGCCGTCGCTATAAAGCAGCGAACTAGCAAGCTGCGGCTACAATACGCCGCTTCGCTTGAATGCTTTTTTTTGTTTTTGTTTTAATTTTTTTTTTTTTAATTTTTATTTAAATTTAAATCAAACTGAGCCTGCTATTAGTCTTACGTAGCTGCGCACGCCACGGTATAATATTTCCATTATCATCCTCATCCTCATGCACATCATGCTGTAATTTTCCATGTTGTTGCTCTTGATGCGGCTGTTGCTGCTCGTCCTCGTTGTTGTATTCCGTATTATTTCCATATTCACTGCCGCTATTTTCTTTATTGCCCATATACTGTTGCTGTTGCTGTTGTTGTTGCTTGTTGCATTTCTGTTGCTGCTGCACTTGTGGCTGCTGTTGTCGTTGTTGTTGTAGTTGTACAGGATACCATACTTATATTATCAATAGACATTGCACGATTCTTAAGACGCCATGTATCAGCGATACGATTATTTTCCTCAACCTTTGGCGTATATATTGCCGCTCTGTAAAGTTCATAGAGAACATTACCATTATTTGAATTATTTATGTTGTGGTGCGTTTTTTGTTTCAGTGTACTTTAATTTATTCTCAGTCTCCTCACGACGTGCCAATAAATCACGTTTCCATTGTGGTATCTGGGATAGACGTCGCGTTTCAGCCTCCTTAGCCATGCGTTCCTCAAAATCACGTTTGGCACGCTCCGCCGCTTTCTTAGCCATCATTTGACGTTTCCAATCGGGTATTGTATTACCGGCTTGATCCTTTTCCGGTATCTGTAAGTAAATCTATAAAAAAAAAAGAAATAAAGATTCCAAATTAAATGCGCTGGCCAGTTATGTATATGGGACGCTAGACTACGCACCTGATCAACATAATCGTTGGCCGTAAATTGTTTGCTAATCTCTGAATAATGATCCGAATCAACGCGACTGGCCATTTGCTGTTCCACTTTCATTTTCTTGATGCCCGGTATATCCTTGGATATTTTTAATTCCGCAATTAAATCGGTTTTTAAATACGTATCCGATGTCGATGATAGACACTGCATGCTCAGGCTACGCGCAGGCATCTGATATGGTTTGGGTACCTTTTGTGTATCGGTGCGGCGTAGCTTTAAGTGAAATTTTTTTTTTTTTTTTTGGTTTTAGTTAGCAAATATTTTGTTATGTGTGTGTTGTGTACACTTACTTGCACACTATTAAGATCCTGTATAGAGATGGCCGATAACGGTTGATGTTGTTTGCGCGTTGCCGTATCGCTTGCTGTTGCCGTAGTATTGCCATTGTTATTGTTCGACTTGACGTTGCTGTTGTTATTGTTGTTGCTGCTATTGCTATTGTTGTGATTGCTGTTACCATTGTGCTGTGCTTGCGTATGATGCATCATTGTTGCCGGCACTGGTAATGGTGGTGGTGGTGGCGGTTTTGGTGGCTCAAAGCCCATTGGATGTTGATTGGCCACTTGGATTTGCATATAGTCCTCGGTATCGGTGGATCTATAAACAAAAAAAAAAAAAAAAAACAAAATTATAAATTATTTCAAACAACAATATTCAACATAATAATTATTGGGCGTGTTGCAACCTAAGCCAGGTGGTGCGACGTGTACGCAGTAGCATCGTGCACGGCCGGCGCGCTGAATTGCAACTAAAGCGCATGAAGTGTTTCGTTTAAGCTAATTGCTCAACCTAGTGCAGCGGCGGCGGCGTTCTATGATGCACGAAGGCGTCTACGATGACGACGCGACGTCTACGTCGACGTAAACTGCGCAGCAGCATGCAACATGTTTGTGGCATGCAACACGCATAATTTCATGCACACTTGAACGGAAGCCACAAATGAAGCTAATGGTTGCTGACTTGCTTGTAGCTTAATATTAACTAGCAACAGCAAACATCTTCGTCAACGAAAATTAGTGTTGCTGTTGTTGTTGTTGTTGCAACTGATGCGCAGCAAAAGCAGAACGAAACCGCTTCTCTAGTTCAGACAAATGTTTTTTTTTTTTTTTTTTTTTTTTTGGTGTTGCTAATTCAAATATATTGTTTGTGCTTAATTATTTATAAAAAAAATAAGAATGAAGTTAGCTCGACTACAATATACGCTGCTGCTAAACTCATAGTAAAGTCTCTGAGATTGTTGTCTCATGCCACAGATTACCGGACGGACGGACATGGCTAGCAATGGGTTGTATCATTCAAAACTGTTCTTTAACAAAACTCTTTGATAAAAAAGAGAAAATATTTATTTTTTTATGTTTGAAATTAAAAGCTAAACAAAAAATTAAAAATAATAACTCACCTCGCCGACGAAGGACACGAACGCTTATCGCTGATGCTCTTTAGATACTCAGACGGCTTAATGAGATGTGTAACGCCATCTTGCGATTTATTTGGAAAACTTGGCGGTACAAATGGCAATACCAATTGTTTATTAACCAAATTTGGACCACCTGGACGTGAACCAGGACCACCGCCACCGCCAGCTCCAGCATTAGCACCAACAGCATTATTTGAGGATTGTGATGGTGCATAACAGCTGCCATATTGTGATTGTTGTAGTTCGTAATGATCTTCGGCAGATGAACCATAAATTGGATGTTGTTGTTGTTGTTGCTGATGATAGGGATGCTGTTGATAATGTTGTTGTTGTTGTGTTGCTGTTGATGTGGTAAATGCTGATAGTGTTGTTGCTGATGATTGTTGTTGTTGTTGTTGTTGCTGTTGTGGTTACGATTTTTATTATGTCCATAACCATAGTTGTTGTTGCTGCCATTTTGTTGCTGATAACCATGACTAATGTTGTTGTTGTTGTTGTTTTGATTTTGCCCATTACCCATTGTCTGAAACATTTCGCCGTTAGTTATCATATTACCCATACCCATAGCACCTGGTCCACCAGCAACACCGGCGCCATTAACAATTGCGCCGTTAGCAACATTGCCGCCATTTAACAATTTGGCTTTCTTGTTCGCTGAAATTGAACAAATTTATGCATATTAATTCATTTGCGTTGAAAAAAAAAAAAAACAAAAAAAAAAAAAACTTCAGTACAGTTCTCTGTTTCTGTGCAACTTTTTGTATCTGTATCTTTTTTTCTTAGATTTCTAATATATATAAATATCGATATATAGTATATATATATAAATAAATGCGCGCTTTCCTTCGTTCTGCTCACTTGAACAATAACATTAAAAACAAAAAAATGCATTTGGGCTAAGTGCAGCTAAACAGAGATTAAATATTTTCTATATCTATAATTTGTATCTTAAAGATACATTTTATAAAGTTACCGCTATTGTGCACTATAAAAGAATTGCTTAAACATTTTGTTATCATTTAATCTTAATTTTTTTTTTGTATTGCTATCTAATAGCTTTAGGCAATTACAGTATTTGTTTTTATTTTTTTCGTTAGCCTACATCGATAAGATACACGAAACTGAAAATGCCGGCAATTTGCTTTAAATCACGACCTACGCCTTCATTGGTATTATTTATTTATTATTAATTTTTATATAAATATTTCAAAAAGTTATTTGTTATTTTTGTTTTATCATTTAATTACTATTTTATTATCTTTTGATTGGTTTAAAGTAAACAATTTGTTTTTTTTTATTTTTATTTTTGTTTTTGGAGCGTGCAAAATCGTTTATAGCAAAAAATTGGCTATTTATGTACGAAAATGTTTGTAGTTTAATTAAAAGTTTTTTCTTTTATTTGATAAGCAAACAATTTGACAATTTAAGCTGATTCGACTTATTTAAGATGATGGATTAAATTGTAGTTCGATGACAAAATTGAATTTAGTCCATCTGGGTGTTGTCTGTCTGTCTGTTTGAGGTGTTTGAAGTCATACTCATATATATACGGGCTAATATGAGAAGAACTGGAAACAAGGATTGCAATAACACGCATCTTCACTGATCTTCACTGATGGATCCAAGATGGACTTAGGTGTAGGTGCCGCGGTATACAGCGCTGAGCCGAATATTAGGCTCTTGTATAAACTACCGAACCACTGCAGTATTTTTCAGGCGGAGGTTTTCGCAATACGGAAAGCGACGAAGGTAATACGTCAAATTAAAGATCCGCATAAACAAATAGCTATATTTGTCGACGTCGCCGACACCATTTGCTCTAAGAGCGCAGGGAAGCAATAGATGCTTAATGCACCGGACATAGACGTTAATGCGATGGCGGACAAACTAGCAAAAGAAGGAGTTGGTCTAGTCCAAAGGAAAACAATACATCTACCAATCGCACAATGAATACTGTATTGCATTCTGGAGAAGATTGACTCGATTGAATTTGGAAAAAAGTGGAAAAGAGGAACAGATCGGACTGCGGAGTATCAAAAAAAAAAAGGAGGCGGGCGGCTGACCGACATTCTAACGGATCATTGTCTAGCGGCTGCTCATGATAAAAAAGTAGGAATAACCAATGAGAACAGTTGCCGGAAATGCAAGGAGCATGGTGCCCTAGTGTCTCTGAAGCACTATGTCACTATGTGACTGTATAGCTATCGCAAAAATAAGACTCAAAACACCTTGGGTCACCCTGAATAGAATCACTGGAATATGCGGCCAGATTGATGACTAAACAGTTTTAAACTTTCGCCAAACACGCAAGAATACGACAGGAATACTGAACGTCTTCCGAATAGGCATCATTAAGAACCAAGTTAGTCTATGTGTGACCATTTTGTCGGACAGTTTGTAACGCATTAAAGGAGAAATCTTAGACTCTATATAGTATAAATATTTTTGATCAGCCAATGACGATCGTTATCCCGTTTGTCTGTTTGTCTGTCTGTCGGATTCTACCGAAGTTAACGTTTTTATACCCGCCTCAAGTGGAAGGGGTATTTTTTGAAAGTTTGTAACGCATTGAAGGAGACATCGTAGACCCCATAAAGTATATATATTTTTTTGATTAGCTCGATGAGCCGAATCGATCTACCCATGTCCGTCTGTTTGTTTATTTTTACGCATTTTTTCGATGAAGATATACAGATATTACACGAAAGAAATTTGGAACTTAAGCTTTTCTCGGCAACGACTACTTTGTATGTTAAAACCACGCCCATTTTTAGGTGTAGCCCCCATACAAACTTACCAGAAAATTTTCGAATTTTTGTATAAAAAATAGGTATTATTTATAAATGTATTCACTCAAAATTGAATAAAACACTTTAAAACATCCAATGTCAAAAATAAAGTACCACCTCATTTAAGGTGTAGCCCCACACAAATTTACCGCCCATTTTCCAATTTTTAAATAAAAATTGGTATTATTACTGAATTTATTTACTCCAAATTGGGTAAAAACACTTCTTACATCATCCAATTCCAAAACCAAGATGCCACGCCTATTTTTATGCATAGCCTCCAAACAAACTCACCGATTATTTTTTGAACTTTTGTATGAAAAATTAATTATTCTCGTCTATATATTTCTAAATGTATATAAGCCACTGGTGATCACACATAGTAAACTATTCAAAGATTCGTGTGGCGGGTATTTATGCTTCGGTTCCACCGAAGTAAGCGTTTTTCCTTGTTCATTGTTTTATTTTCTTGTTTCCATGTGATTTCGGAAAATGTTTTATGCTTAAAAACTTTCATTGGTTTTATTGTATATTGGCCTAAAGCGTGTCCGTAACACAAATTATTCCGAATAACCCCAGTCTCCCCCTATACATCCCTATACATCCATATAACTATTGGGATACTTTAATTAAGAGGGTTTTTTTTTTTTTGAATGAAAATATTTATTGATCTTCTGTGTTGCCTCATTTTAGATTAAACTAGAATACACAAGTACTGACATAAGAGTGCATACAACTATAAATGCTTTTAATGAGTATCAGAACAGACGTCTTCTTTTGGATTTCATTAAACAGAAAATGTATCTTTAATTATTTATTTGCTGTTGTTTATGTTGTTTGTTGTTGTTTTAGTTGTTTATTGCGCTCTGTTTGTGTATAAAATGCGTTCAACTTTCACAAAACGTACAACAATGCAGCATGCAACATGTTTTGTGACAACAGCAACCATTGTAACAACAGCAGCAGCAACAACAACAAGAGCAGCAACAAAGCAATTACGTATATCTTATAGATACTTTAGCAATTCCTACATACATACATCTTTATTTATTTGTTTGTTGCTTCGTTTGTTTGTTATTTATTTTTTTTTTTTTTTTTTTGTATTTCTGTTGCTGTCACAAGAAACGCCGTTATCAATGGCAACAGCAGCAACATTGCTAGAAACTAGCAGCAAAAAAAAAAAAAAAAAAAAAAACAAGCAACATATACGCGTACACAGCATAAATGATAAATGCGATGCTCTATGGTAAAGAAAATTTAAGAAAATATAAATCAACTTCGTATCGAAACAAGTTGAGCCTGTTTTGTACGCTTTGAAGAAAACTCGAAATGAAAAACTGCACAATCCATTGAAAAATTGTTTGCTCGAAATTAAATTTGAGCTCATTGAACGTTGACATTAGTGTCGTTCGTCGCTAATACTAACTGAATCGATCGATAGTCAGATGGACGGAGAGGCGGACGGACGGACAAGAGGATAGCTAAACTTGTTGCTGAATTTGGTGGTAAATACATTTTTTTTTTTTGTGACCTTGTCATTCAACATTTTCAGTTAAGTGAATAACTAAAAAGTTGTCTTGTTTTTTTTTTTTTATATATGGAAGTGGCTTTTGCACTTTTGTATATGCGATGAATATGAATTTCAATTGTTTCCGAGCTCCTTTTCGATTGAAGATAATTTGTTGGGGTTTTTTTTATACTTTTTTAATACAAAAATTTTTGTTTAGCTTTACATATAAAATACATAAAATATACGAGGCAAGGCCATTTCGAAAAGTTATTAGCAGTAAAATTTTTCAAGAAATCGTTTTGGCTTTCACATAAAATAATTCTCATTGACTTTAATGAAAAACTAAAATCGATAAGATTCGATAGATATTATGTTGGTTTATTGAATCGATTAAATTATAAAATAACCAGGACCCGGTTTGTTTTGAAGAAAAACAAAAAAGAACGCTGCAATCGAGTAAGCTGGACTACGAGATATCTACTCTGGGGTATATTTGTATTGGGGCCATAATGCTATACCATGTTGCGATATTTTATTTGGACTTTGTAGGCACAATTCGTACTAAATTAAGAGTTCAACGAAGTATTTATAAAACAAGCAAAAACGTTAACTTCGGTAGCACCGAAGCTCAAATACCCGTTACACTAAACTTTTCATCATTTTCTTGTAAAAAAAAAAAAATTGGAAGGTGAGTTTGTATGGGGTCTATATGTTATAGTGGCCCGATCTTTGTTATATCGGTAGCATATTCATAGGATAACAGTAGAAGTGATTTTTCACAGATTGAAGTGATGTATCCATAAATAATATCTATTTTCATTTAAAATCTGAAAAATGGGCGCTATGTTTGTATGGGGGCCATAACAAAAAATGGGCGTGGCACCTTTCTTTGATATTGGATGCCATTAGAAGGTTTTTTACCCAATTTGTAGTAAATACATTCATAAATAGTAACTATTTTTATACAAAAAATACAAAAAACAAGAAAAAAGTTAACTTCGGTTGGATCGAAGTTTATACTATATACCTGTTACAAATCATTTGACGTTGATAGACCTTCGTGTGCAGCATTTGTATTAAATTTTATTTCAAAATACTAAACAAATTAAATATACTCTTAAAAACTTAGGAATTCGCGGTCCGATTTGGACCAATTTTAAACTGAAGATTTGGCATGGTATAGGAAACATTTTGACCATATTTGAAGCCATTCGCTTTATAAATACATTTTTTTCATATAAGAACTTGAAAAAATGTTCTACTTTGTATGGGAGCTATACCTAAAAGTGGGCGTGGCACATTGATTTTAACATAGAAACTACACAGGATCTAGAAAAGCTTAAGTTTAAAATTTCAGCCCAATATATTTAAAACTGAGCGAATAAATCGCGCAGCAACACACAAACAGACGGACAGACGGACGGACGGACAGACAGACGGACATGGCTAAATCGATTCATCTCGTCGAGGTGATCAAGAATATATATACTTTATAGGGTCTACGATGCCTCCTTTAATGCGTTACAAACTTTCCGACAAACTGAATATACCTATTTACACTAGTGTAACAAGTATAAAAAAAAAAAAAACAAGGAAAAACGTTATCTTCGGTGGAACCGAAGCTGAAATACCCGTTACACAACACTCTTAATAGTTTATTTGTTCACCAGGTGCTCAGATTAAATTTCATGATGAATTTAGTTAAATTTGTATGGAAGCTTTATGTTATATAAGCCTGATCCTTATCATATCGATAGTGTTCACTTAGGCTTAAATTGGAATTGGTTTTACCAAATTTTAATTGAATTCATTCAGAAAAAATAAATGTTTTCATACAAAAAATCGAAAATAGGCGGGAGCGAGTAGATTCATAAATAATTACTATTTTTAAACAAAAAATCGAAAAAAAATCGATAAGTTCGTATGGGGGCTATACCTAAAAATGAACGTGGTACTCTTATTTTCGAACTTAACCTAGTCGTTACCGAGAAAAGCTTAAGTTTAAAATTTCAGTTCAATATCTTTAAAACTAAGCGAATGGATCGCATAGCAACAAACAGACGGACATGACTAGATCGATTCGTCTCATCGAGCTGATCAAGAATATATATATGCTTTATGGGGTCTCCGATGTCTCCTTCAATGGGTTACAAACTTTCCGAAAAACTGATAATACCCTTCACACTATGTGTGGCGGGTATAAAAATAACATTTTGGGTAGGTTATTATGGGTGGTACCTCTTAAAATAGGGCTTAAGGAAAACCGTTTGTAAGTAATCTGACGTCTTAAGAAAGTCTTAGTTTCGAGTATGGTGACCTTATCTCTTATAATCTCCGAGATAAACGTTTTCATACGGTAGAAAGCAGGACGGGTGGATGGACAGCCGGACGGAAAGACATAAGTTGCTATATTGACTCGCCTTTCAATGCTGATCTAGAATCAAATGGGGAAATGCATTACAAATGAATGGGTGAGCAGATGATCATAGTTAGTTCGAGTCAGCTTTGGATGCTAACGAACGAGTACAGTGTATAAAAGAGTCAGGTCACAAGACATTCTTTTTCAAAGAATGTTATTGTTTTTATTATTCTGTGAGCTGAAAAAATAAAAAAAACTTAAATCACGTTTGTTGCTATATAGCTGTTAATATCAGCGATATCGGGAAAAGTAGTACTTAGAAAAATTTCTCAGGAGAGTCTTACTTAGGAGAGTCTATGTTTTAAATATGGAAGCTCTGTCGCTAATAGTCTTCGAGATAATCGTTTTCACACGACAGACAGCATGACGGACAGACAGTTAGACATATCTAGTTCGACTATCCTTCCAATGCTGATCAAGAATATATATACATTATAGGGTCTGTTACATAAATTCGCACAAACATTTATATTAGAAGCATTTTGCTTTGAAATTTGTCCAATATTTCAATATTTTTTTTTTTTTATAAATAACGCCATGCACGCGTTTACTGTACATTTATATTGTTTGATTGCTCACTGATCTTTCACGCATGCGCATAAGGTAAGCGCGCGTGCGCGAAAGTACGTAAGAGAGCTATAAGCAAATTAAAGCGATGTGCTGCAGGTTGAGACAGTCAATAACTGAAACATTTCGTGGCACACAGTTGCTGCATGTATTTTATTAAGTTTTCATTTGACACTATGTATTAAATATATGTATAATCACTTTACTTGAGTCACAGTTCAGTTTATGATATAGTTTAAACAAAAACAAAAAAAAAAAACAAAAAAAAAAAAAAAATTTAAAACACTCACAACGTATATGAAAAATATCAAAACTTGCAAAACGCAATGTAAAATAATTACGACGCGAACGATTCTTAAGGCTTAACATATTTGCTGCAACTTAAGATGCGAATATACGCGACGGTGTGTTTCCTTAAATAAACAATTTATTAGAAAGTTCAAAAAACAAAAAGATGCACGCGCGTTTGCACTTTTGCACTTATACGGAAGTGAAGTTGCCACCACCACAAAGCAAAAATGTTGCAAATTGAAAGGCATGCGGCTGCTTGATAACTTCAATGAATAACAATCATTATGAAGGTAACAAAGGTGGGTATGACTATAACTACGGAGCACGTCTTTGACTTTTGTGAGATACGAAACAAAACGAGATGAAATCGCGTCGGTGGCGCTGGTGTTATTTTGCTGTTGCTAAAGTTGATGTGATGTTGTCTTGGCAATGGTTGCCAGCAACCTAACTCAAGTCAATGTATTTGCTAAAGCAATTCACCCAAGACGAAGATGACGTTCACACACACACACACACACATACATACATACATACACACATGTACATAGTTGTCTATATAACTCCCATTCAAACACATTCACTTTCATTCGCCAACAACATATTCACATGCAGTAAAAAGTTTTTTTTTTTTTTTTGCCACCGACGCTGTTGCTGCTGCTGCTGGTGCTCTGCTGCTGCCAATTGCACTAAACACTTTGCAACTTGTCTATTGAACTTAAAACCGATCATGGCAATATGGCGAATTTAATTGAAATAAAACTGCTACAATTGGTCCAAAGCGGACAGACGGACAGACGGACAGACAAAATGGCAGACCGACATAAAGAAAGTTGTTTGTAGTTGAGACCATATTCCAAACTAGATTCAGATAAGTTATATTAAGTGTTTTTGTCATTTTTAAATGTAACGCAACATGAATTATTTTTTATTATTATTAATTTTTTTATTTTTATTTTTTTTTTGCATTTGCCTTATAAAGTGGTCGACTTTGACAATCCAATTCAACACAAATCACAATTTATGTTTACAATTTTCCCAAGATTTGTTTTTGTTTTATTTTTTTTTTTTTGTTGCAGTCATTTCCATTGTCAAGATTTGTTGTCAATTTTTTTAGCTTGTTTTTCCTGACTGGCTTCCATTTTTACCATTTGAAGGTTTTGAAGCTTGCCGTCAAGCAACTTGTTTCTTAAAATTTTCTTTATCATTTTTCTTTTTTAAATTTGTGAGATGTTTTTATTTATTTATTTATTTTTTTTTGTATTTATCTTTTAAATGTAAAAATCGTGAACAAACAGTTTAATAATTTTTTATGCACAAATTTCCATATCTTGTTTTTCTTTTCCTCCTCCATAACTAAACGAACGAACGAACGCGTGTATGCATGTTATAGGGTCGTGAAAATTGAAGACAGTGAACAAAAAAAGCAAGGAAAAACATTAATTTCGGTAGGACCGAAGCTCAAATACCAGCCACGCAAAACTGGTGTAGATAGTATTTCGCAAAGGGAATGGGTTACGTTCCATGTTTCGATAAAATTCAGTCTTAGACACTATTTTAGGGTTCATAAAAGAAGCAAATGAGTTAAAATTTAACATAACAAGGAAAAGCTTTAACTTCGATGTTTCAATACCCGCAAAACGATTATTAGATGAACTTTTCTTAAATGAATGTGTGAGTTCGGTTTGTATGGATGCTATATACTACAATGCACCAACTTTAATCATGTAACCTACTGTGAACATGTGATGCTACAAGAATTATTTTCACCAAATTTGATTGAAATAGCTTCATTGGATATATGTATGCAATAGTGGTCCCATCTCAATCATGGGTTATTTTCTGAACATGTGTTGCTGTTAAAAGTAGTGTTGGCAAAAGAGTGATTTTTGAGTCACAGTGTGATTAGCGACTGCGGCTTGAAAATCGCAGTGACTGCAAAAGTGATTAAAACGCAGTTCGAGGAAAAACAATCAGCGATTACAAAACAGGTTCAAATCGCAAATCACTGTGTTCAGTCACAGTGCAACATTACGATGATTAAATCACTGTGAAAAAATCACCGAATGTAATTTTTTAGCCAACACTTGTTAGAAGTGTTTTACTTTATTTGACATAAATTACTGTCCAAATAAATAATTTTTTATTAAAACAACGAAAAAATTTGTATGGGGACTATGCCTAAAAATAGGCATGGTACCTGGTTTTAACATTTTAACTGCTTAGGGCTGAGTAAAGCTTAAGTTTCGACTTTCAGTTCAATATCTTTAAAACTGGGCAAACGAAACTTGTAACTACTGATTTACAGACGGACATAGTTTGATCGATTCGTCTTGTCATGCTGATCAAGAATATATACAATATATATATATATATATACTTTATAGGGTCTACGATGCCTACTTTAAAAAAAGTAATAGTACTCACAACACTATATGTGACGGGCATAAAAAGCAGAAAGGAAAAATATTTATTTCGGTGCTACTGAAACTTTTATACACGTTTGAAATTTTTGCAATGAAGTACAACAAAACTTCGCAATTCAAAGCGTTACAAGCTTAATGTAAATCTGTAATTAATTTTGTAAATACCCGTTATCACTTAACTTGTTATGGGCATAAAAAACAGCTACCAAAATCAGTTCCGCATCTCATGCAGATAATCTTCAACATTGAAAAAGAAAAAAAAAAAAAATTAAACTTAGACAAACATAAATATTTGTCCAACTCAATTATTTCAAATTCAATTTGATGTAAGCTTTTAAAATTACTGATTATCCTTTCTAACAATCTCAGTCGAAAATGAAACAGGTTGTTTATTTACAAATGATTTTGCTTATTAAATATTTTCTTTATTGAGGGTGAATGACATCGTACAATTCAATTGAAAATAAAGTCTAAAGTTTAAGTAAAAAATATAAGAGATCGCGAAAAATTTGATAGGATTGTCGAAAGTATAAAGAAATAATTTACGCTTCAGTTTTAAATATCGTTTTCAGACTTCTGTAAAATTTTTAGAAGTGCTGTTCTTGGAAGAATTGGACTAAATTTATAAAATTACCATGTGACGACTTTTCTTATGAAGACTTTGACCACTGCGTGAAGTATAACATAAATGAGTTCGAAGCGAAAAAGTTCACCGTTCTTCAAATATTCACATTTCGCCATTTCATGCAAAAAAAAAAAAAAAACAAAGAGAACATCGGCACACTACGTCTATTTATTGACTTAACACAAAATCACTTTCGGTGATTTTTTTCACAGTGATTTAAAAATCGCAATGTCGCACTGCGACAGAAAGATGTGATTTTCGATTTTCTTGTTCCTCAGTAAATATGTTCAGTAATCGACGATTTTCTGTATCACTCTTCGCGAACAGTGAAACTTTTCAGTTATCAGTGATTGGTGCTTTTATCACTCTTCGCGAATCATTCATACACACATGAACACCGAACCTGTACAATTTTGTTGGTACATTTGCCAGACACTTGATTCGTCAAAACTTGCAATTCACCGCAAGCGCGGTCTATTGAAACGATTGAATGGCAACAAAAATACGAACAGAAAATGAAGTGAATTGTTACAGTAAGATCAGTGTTTTATTTTTGCATGAATTAAAACAAAGTCGGTCTGTTGTGTTGGTGTAGCGAAACAGTTCAGTAAGCGGCGATTTTGTGTATTACTCTTCGCGAACAGTGAACCTGTTTTGTAATCGCTCATTGATTTTCCTCGAACTGCGATTTTATCACTGTTTGCAGTCACTGCGATTTTCAAGTAGCACAAATCACTCTTTTTGCCAACTCTACTATAAAGCCATTTTTGAGATGCCGATAAGAGCGATATGATATACTGCCTACACTTTATATTTTAGCGAAAATCATTTGTTTGGATTGCAAAGAAACTCTGCGAATTAAAAGAGATACAAAGAGAGCACAGTCTTTGAACGTTCGAGCATAATTTCATAAAGGAAAGTTTAAAATAGAGTCTAGCTATGATTTGAAGCCAAGACGAATAACTTAGACAACATTTCTTGGCCATGGATAATTCCAACTTCGAGCTTGCAAAAAATTTGGTACATTAAAAAGCTGCGACAATAAATATCAAAATTCGACGAGAAATTGCATTTGCTAAACGATGTTACTTCAGGTGTATTAAGCTATGAAGCAAAGCACTAGAATTGCTCCAAAAAAAAAAGAACTAGAACATCAAAAACATTCCAAATAAGAACATTTAACAGACAAAAAAAAATGCAAACGAATAAATTGAAGTAAATTAGATTCGAATGTAGATTGCAACATGGAGTGCACAGCTGCAACATGTTAAGAATTAATAAATCGAATCATGTAAATGGAATAAAGAGAAGAAAAAAAAAGAAAAAGAAAAAGAAGCAGAAAAATAATAAAATGACCCACTAACCTGATATTGTTGACATGGTACGATTGTGATTGCCGCGCACCAACTCCGATGGACGTAGACTAGGCTCTTCGATTACTTCTAAACCGGAATCAGAATCCATGGCATCGGTATGCAGATTGTTGTGTGAGTTACTGCGATTTGTAATGCAGGAGGCAGCAGCAGCAGCAGCCACAGCCGCAGCATTAGCATTGACCGAATTTGGTGACAAATGTTCTGATATGTTTTGTTGATTGTTGTTGTTGTGCTTGTGTAGCGGTGCACGTAATGGTGGCGGCAATGGAGGCGGCGGTGGACCGTTAACTGTAAAAAAAAAAAAAAAAAAAATTGTTAAACTTTCTAATACACCCACAATAAAATATTCAACTTACCAATTGTTGCATTTTGCATTGGCGGCGCCGATGAAACGCGCTTTAGATTTCGATTGCTGTTGCTACCATTTGTGTTGTTGTTATTGTGGTTGGCATTGCCATTGCTGTTGGCATTATTGCCATTAGATGCCAACATTATATTGCTGCCACCATGCTGTTGTCCATGTTGCTGCTGCTGCTGTTGTTGCTGTTGTTGTTGCTGTTGTCCATTGATATCAAGATTATTACGTATCATTGAATTCTTATGCGTTTGCTTAGTACGTTCGGCAACATCCTCCGGCGGACAGACACTCTCATACGTATCGCTTTTAATGCCACCGCTGCCATTGCAGCTACTATTGCTGCTATTCAATTGATTCTTTAGATTAACATTCTTTTGAACTGTAGCTGCTATCTTTGCGCGTTACTGGAACGCCACCGTTGCTGCCACCATTTGCTGCTCCTGTTGTTGTATCATATTTGCCATGTAAGCCAATTATGGATTGCGATTTATTGCGATTGAGCAGACTCGATGAGTTTTCACGTTTGTTATTCAAATGCTGCATGCAGGGAGACAGAAAAAAAACAAAATATTAGTTACAAATCGAATAAAAGTATCTCATACGAAGTACTTACATGATTGCTATATTGCAGCACAACATCTGTGCTACGCGTCGACGAGGCACTCGCTGAGCGTGAGTGTGAGCCACTGTCACGTGAACGTGAGCGTCCGATATTGTATTTTTGTTGATGTTTACGTGCATCTTCGCGTACTAAATAAATATCTTCATAATCATGATCATGTGTGGCAAGAGCAACACTATTGTTGTTGTTGTTGTTGGATTTATTTATATTATTATTGTTGTTATTGTTCTTATGATTATTTTGATGTAGCAAAAGATTACCGCCAGAATTATTGTTGTTGTGTAACAACAAATTGTTGTTGTTGCTGTTGCTGTTGTTAAGATTAATATGCTCAATGCCATTGCCATTGTTGCTGCCGTTATTGTTGTTGCTGTTGTTGTTGTTAATGTGATTATGCCGATTAAAACTTTGACTACGCATATGATTATGATTATGATAGATTATTCGTCTTTGGCGAATTAAAACTTGATGGTATCGAAACCGATTCATCTGAACCGCTACCAGCGCCACTGGAACTTGAATGCACATCAGCTTGTATTGTTAGCGCATGTCCATTAATGCCAGCGCCAACACTTCCAACATTATTGATGTTGTTGTTGTTGTGGTTGTTGTTACCATTGCCGCCCCCATGATGCAGCTTTGGTGTACTCGCATGATGTGCACGTTGATGCTGATGTTGTTGTGATAGCTGCTGTTGATGTTGTTGTTGTTGTTGATGTTGTTTAACGCTGCTACTGCAATCCGAATCGAATAGATCACGTACACGATTATAAATAATCTCTTGCGGATCATGTAAAAAGAATGATTCACCGGAAATGCTGCCATTTGGCGATGGTGTAGCATACATGCCACCACTATTGCGCATCGGATTAACATAAAGTCCATCATTGTGTGGCGGCATCAGTGAACCGTTGTATAGCTTCTCGGATGAGGAGCGCGATTGTTGCGATTGTGATGAGTAGAGCGCATCGCTGTTTTTGCGCGCTACAATCGCCGATGGAGGATGTAAATAGAATGGCTCCACGTCGGAGCTAAGTGTGGATGATGATTTCGATTTGATGGTATTGCTGCGACTTGTCTGTTTGCTGCTATTTGAATTGCAGCTGCCGTTCATGCCCATTAAATGCGCATGCGCATGCGGATGCTGTTGGTGTTGTTGTTGTTGTTGCTGTTGTTGCTGCTGTTGCTGATGAAGCGTAGCCGTTGGCTGTGATTGTGTTTGGGTAAGTGGCAAATGTTGTTGTTGCTGCAATTGTTGCAATTGCTGCTGCTGCTGGTTGATGATGTTTGCTCGTTGAAGTCTTGTGACGTTGTGAGGTGCTTTTTTCACGTCCACTATTGTAGTCCACTGAGGTGCCATGCTGCACCAAGACATTTAGACACTATTGGACATCAACAAAAAAAAAAAAAAAACAAAAAAATGCAACAAAACAAAGAAAAAAAAAAAGCAAACAAAAAGAAGAAGAAATGAGAGCGGATTAAAAGTTGTTATTGTCGTTTTTGTTGTTTCTATGATTGCTGTTGTTGCAATAATTGTCGCAGCTAAACGCTATGAAATACACTTGGAAAAAATATTTTAGCTTTTTTGAAGAAAAAAAACTAGACGTATTGTTTCAATTTAATTTAAAAATTATGTTCCTTGATGTTAAAAATCAATAATCAGAGAGAGGAGAAGAGAGAGAGAGGTGGAAGTATGCACAAAGTTGAATTTCTAGAAAAGACCGTTTCGGAAGCAATTGCTACTTTACTAGATAACACTAGTTTACAGCCAAAAGATTCTGGGTTCCCATGTATTTTGGGCCGTGCATTCCAAAAATGGCCACGAAGAATTTTTCTTAAGGATCGTTCTCGAAATATTCTCAAAAAACAAGTTCTTTTTTGGACTTTTTTCCGTTATTACTATACATCTAGAGAATGGATAGTTTGAAACAGCCGAACCTATAACATCATTTGAAATGTAATTAGTTCTTCTACGATGACGATATGCTTGTGAATATCAATACCAAATGTATCAAGCGTTAAAAACACGAAAAATTTGAAATTTTTTATGGTTTTTGAAAATTGTTCATTTCATCCATATTTATACCTGTTTACACATAGTGTAAACAGGTTTTTTATATTCAGTTTGTCGGAAAGTTTGTAACGCATTAAAGGAGGCATCGTAGACCCTATAAAGTATATATATGTATTATTGATCAGCTCGATGAGACGAATCGATTTAGACATGTCCGTCTGTCTGTCCGTCTGTCTGTTTGTTGCTGCGCAATTTATTCGCTCAGTTTTAAAGATATTAAGCTGAAATTTTAATCTTAAGCTTTTCTAGGTCCTGTGTACTTTCTATGTTAAAATCAATGTGCCACGCCCACTTTAAGGTATAGCTCCCATACAAAAGTACTAAATAAATTATTTATTAAATTAAGGTTATTTCATTTTAAACACATAAAGCCTAGGATTGTCTTAATCGGACTAAAAGCGTGAAAGTTATTGAGTAATAAGTAAATTCAGACAAATTTATTTATTGATTTGTATAAGAGGGTACCACTACAAAATTTGAAGAAAAAAAATTAAAAAAAAAAAAAAATTTCAGTTTTAGGTTAAGTCGAATCATATTTTCTTCAAGTTCCGATGCTAACAAAAAATGTAAGGGTACCCCCTAATATAAATCAATATATAAATTTGCCTTATATATAGTAGTAAGGGAATAAGGTCCCTAAAAACAGTTTTTTTTAAGAATATCTTCAGAACGATCCTTACGAAAAATTCTCGTGCCCATTTTTGAAATCGACGGCCCAAAATATCGTTTGCTATATCTATCGTAAGAATACAGGGTATTAAAAGTTCATAAAAATAGTTTCTTTGTTTTATTTTTATTTTTTTTCAGTGTATAAGCGTTTCTATCGACAGCATTAATTAATGTTATTTTAACTGAATGCAACTCACCTCAACTTGTTGATTTTCAGCGGCATCATTTATTGGCGATTTACCATATTTGTCCAGAGATAGTTTTGCGCCATGATTGAGCAGCCAGCGTACCACTGACAGATGGCCACGCGAGGCGGCAAAGTGCAGCGGTGTGGCGCCATCACCGTCGCGTAAATTCGGATCGACACCTTGATCCTGTACCTGTAAAAATATAGTAAAATATTAAAGACATCTTAAAAAAAAAAAGTCAAAAAACAAAACGAATAAAAAAAGGAAAGAAAATTAGAAAAATTAGAAAGCGATATTGCACAACTCAAGAAATGCAAGTTGCTGCTGCAGCTGAACCGAAACCGAAACTTTGAATTTGGTTCGGTTGCCGTGTCTTGTTTTGTCTTGTCTCATTTAATTGTATTCGCGTCGTAGTGCAATTAAACATTTTGAGAGGCTATTATTATTTTATTTGTTATATATTATTACTAGTCTGGATCGTATGAGACAGATTTAAAAAAAATTTTATTTTGTTGATTTCTTTCTTTCTTTGTTTGATTCGTTTTGGTTTTTCATTTTGAATTTTGTTGCAGCAAACGACTGCACTTTCCAGTATTTTTCTTTTTTTTTTTTTCCTACACTTGTTTTTTTTCTTTTCTTCTTTTTCTCTCTTCATTTTCATGTTGGAAAGTATTTTCTTTGGCAGCAGCAAAAACAACAACAATGGTAGCAGCAACTGCTGCAGCAGCAGCAGCTGCTGTTGTTGTTTTTGCAACTGCCTACAAATGCATATCATTGCTATTTAGTTCAGTTTAGAAAGGTGATTTTCAACTTCTATGTCTTCAGAGTATATATGTAATATACTATATATACTATATATATATGTACTATACAATATATATTTACATAATATATAGGATCGATGTTTAGACAATTGCTTTTTAAATCAGGAAAATATATTTAAGGATTTTATAAAATTTATGAAATATATATATTATTTGCATACACTATAATACTTCAAGTTTGGTGGCTACTATACACTTTAGTCTCCGAGATGAACAGTTTGATACAGTACACAAACAGACCCTTTTAACCTTCGTTTAGGGGGTATGAAAATATTATTAAGGTATTCACATGCTTTTGTAATTGTGCAATAAAGTAACATTGCACTAGAGGCATTCGGATCACCCATTTGTGAAAAATAAAGCTGTACAACTCTACAATTGTACAGCATCAGCAGTTTGATACTTGCTATGTTTGTTCTCGTCAAAAAGATAGGCAAACCAAAAAAAAATCAAGGAAAAACGTTAACTTCGGTGGAACCGAAGCATAAATACCCGCCACACTAATCTTTGAATAGTTTAGTGTGATCGTCAGTGGCTTATATACATTTATAAATATTATATATAGACGAAAATAGTTAATTCTTCATACAAAAGTTCAAAAATAGTCGGTGAGTTTGTTTGGGGGGCTATACATAAAAATAGGCGTAACATCTTGGTTTTGGGAATTGGATGATGTTAGAAGTGTTTTTACCCAATTTGGAGTAAATAAATTCATAAATAATACCAATTTTTATTCAAAAATTGGAAAATGGGCTGTAAATTTGTGTGGGGGCTACACCTAAAAATGGGCGTGGTACTTTTTTTTTTGACATTAGAAGTGTTTTCAATTTGAGTGAATACATTTATAAATAATACTTATTTTCATACAAAAATTCGAAAATGGGCGGTAAGTTTGTATGGGGGCTATACCTAAGAATGGGCGTAGCACCTTGCTTTCGACTTTGGATGACATAAGAAGACTTTTACCCAATTTGGAGTGAATACATGCATAAATAATACCTATTTTTATACAAAAACTCGAAAATTTTCGGTAAGTTTGTATGGGGGCTACACCTAAAAATGGGCGTGGCAACTTGGTTTTAACATACAAAGTAGTCGTTGCCGAGAGAAGCTTAAGTTCTATATCGCAATATCTATATATCTTCATTGAAAAAATGCGTAGAAATAAACAGACAGACAGACAGATAGACGGACATGGGGTCTACGACGCCCCCTTCAATGCGTTACAAACTTTCAGACAAACTGAATATACCCTTCACACTATGTGTGGTGGGTATAAAAAAAAAATATCAGTACCAAAAATTCGAAGACTTTAAAATACTGGGACCTTTGGCAGGATAACATTAGGATAAGAGCACAATTTTATTTTCAGTTTTTATTTAAACAAGAAGATATCCAGTACCCAATCTTTGAGCACCTCATGTTAAGTCTTATCTTAGTACCATACTATCTTGCATTAGAATTTTATACAAAAACTCAAAAAAAAAATTGAGTAAATTTTCTATGGGGCCTTACCTAAAAACTTTTTAGTCCTATCTATATTGGAATGTTTCATTGGGACTATCAAAGACATAATTTCTCTAGTAAGAAACATAGAAGTTTTTATGAAAAATTTACGCAAAATGTTGGGGTACTTCTTAAAATTGAGCTAGAGAAACCCCGTTTGTAAGTGACTTCTTAACGGCTTAGGAGAGTCTAAGTTTCAAATATGGTGCCTCTATAGTCTCCCAGATAATCAGTTCTATACAGCTGAGAGCATGACAGACGAACAGACAGATATAGCTAGATCGACTCTTCTTTCATATATCGTATATATGATATAAGATATATCTTAAATATAAAATTCTGGTGTCACAGTGTTTGTAAAAATACTCCTTTTGAAACGGTTTGACCAATTCCTATGAAGTTTTGTTCATAGGAATTGGAAACAGATCAACCAATTTCAATGAAATTTTGTAGATGTGCATTTCTTGGTCCAAATAAAAAGATAGGACAAATGTAGTTTTAAAAAAAATGGGCGGTTGACGTGTCCCACATAGAATAAATATAGAAAAAGAGAAATGAAATTCGGTATACATGTTATACACCGAGAAAACTATAATTCATTGTGAAAAATGGGCAGCGGGCGTGGCACCATATAAATGAAAAGAAAAATAATTATCATATCTTTGCAAATAATAATAACTTTTTTCTTCCGATTTAGTTTTTTCCCAACTACAGCTCACCTTCTCTGTCTGTTATATTTCACATAATCTATAAATCTTTAATAGCGTTAAGCGTTAAGCTGTAATTATGTAATTGAAACCGTTCAAGGCGAAATCTGTAAATGTGCAGCGAATTATATGCAAACGCCTAGAAACGACAAACATGCTGCATAAAGCGATTTGAGCGGTGTTTCGAACTGCACACTTTTATGTTGTGACTGTTGATGTTGTTGTTGTTGTATTAGATACAAAACTATCTTATGCATTTCTCTTGGAAATTGTGCCAACTAACAGTCTCAAGCGTAACAAGATCGTAAACGATAAATTGGTAATAATGATTATTTTGAAATCGAGACCAGACGAGACCTGACCAGACCAGAACAGCAGAAAAGGCACGTGCCATATCACTTTTATGTTGCATCTCATCTTGCAGTTTTTTTTGCAGCTAGTAGATACATAAATTGATTGATCGATGCAGAGTATTGAATTTTTTTTTTTTTTTTTTTTAACTATTTGCTTTGCTATTTTGATTTAATTGTTTAATTAAAATTCATTGTTTAATTTTAATTTGTTGTTGTTGTTGTTGCTGCTGCTGCTGTTAGCACGCGTCATGCAAGTTATTTAAGTCTTCCTGAATTTAAGGAGGCATAACCGGTTGCAATTTGTTCGTTTTTTGTTTTTTTTTTTTTCATTTAACAAAAGCTACAATTTTTGCAAAGTGAAGTTTATTGTTTTTATTTTTTTTTTATTATGCATCGATTACGAAAATGTTACGTTGAACGTTGTCACAGGAAATAGTTAAAAATTTTAAATTTAAAAAACAAAAAAAAAAAAAAAAAGTTAAATATGTAAGAATGCTGACTGTGTTGAGTTTGTGCTTCATAATGAGATACCCAATCACTGCGCTAAATTTGGAAATAATTAAACAACGACACTGCTTATCATTTCGATACTACAAATATTTTTTTTATACACACATAGTGTAGAGGGTATTATCATTTTGTCAGAAACTTTGTAACGCTTAAAAGGAGACATCGTAGACCTTATAAAGTATATACATATATTGTTGAACAACACAACGAGACGAATCGATCTAGCCTGTCTATCTGTTGCAAGGTGATTCATTTGCTTAGTTTTAAAGATATTGAGCTGAAAAATAAGCATGCCACGCCCACTCTACCGCTCATTTTCGAGTTTTTGTAAGAAAATACTTATTATTTCTGCTTATTTCGATCCTAAGTCATTTGTATGTCAGAATCTAAGTTAACGCACCCAATTTTGAGGTATGGCTCCCATAAAAACCTTCAGTTTATTTTCGAGTTTTTATATGAAAATAGCTAAAATTAATTAATTAGAATTAAAACACTTCTTATGCCAACACATGTCTACACATGAGATTTGGTAAAGATCGGTTCGCTATAGAATATAGATCCCAAAAATCCAAGGCTTATCTTCGAGTTTTTATATAAGAAAATATTTATTTATTAAGCCAATTGCTTTAAATTGTGTACAGCAAAGATTTAATAAGAATCCGTGTACTGTAAACATTGCTTTATGTCCATTTTAAATTATTTTACTGCAAGTAAAACATTTACGAGCTGGTCAACTTAGAGCACTGCTTAATGTAGTTTGGGAATTGTGTATAGTAGGCGACGAGAGTATTGACCTTATCCATGACACATTGACCAGAAGCGACACCAGTTTTTGGTACTTTCTTGGACATATTCACGACTTTCTGTACTTGCTTCTTCAAAGTCCACATTTTTTTAAGAGTTGCAGTCCAACAGTTTTTGGCCACAGGATCAGTAGGAATCATCATCATCGGAAACATCAGCGCAAACATTTGATTTCAAATGAATGATATCGTTGCAAGTTGAAATGATGGCAACATTGGCATTGATCATTGCCTGGACTTGCTTTCCGAGATCTTGACCGCAGCTGACAATGCCGTTATTGAATTGCAAAGCGCTATCCAAAATGCCATACACCCATTTGAACATGCAATTCGCGCCCTTTGTAACTCTCAATGTTCCACGAAGACAACGCCAGAGACTATTTAGAAGGAAAACATCGATTTCAGCAACATCATCATCCATATCAGGGATATCAGCGAAATCGAATGGCGAGAGCGCATCTACATCATCGTATGACTCCACATCAGCAAGGCTGGCGTGTACCTGTGCGTGTAAAAGTATACAAATTTTAGCTTGTCCTTGTTAAGGACTTGAAGTTCCGACTGAACAGTTCAGTACTCACGCTCAACAGGCAGAAGGCTGCAACAAGTGCGAATAGTGTAAACTTCATGTTGTTCGCTTGGTTAACGTAGAAAAACGTTTGATATTATTTTCAAGAACGAAATGGGTTTTTATAGTCAAAAATCAGCAACTGATAATTTTTTTATTTTTCGCATTGGTCACATATTTTGCAAATTAATAGGACTCAAGCGGCTTTACGTTTTTTGATAATGACAGCAAAATTAGATTTGCTTTTTTTTCTAGATTAATCGTTCAAGTGTCTTTTTTTGTTTTTATTTTTTTAATGATATCGTCACCGATAGTGACCATCTGCATTGTACTCGAACGTTTGAATAAGGTGTGCTGATATTCTTTGAAATAAGAGCATAAAATTTTTTAAAGTTAAACAAAAAAAATATTTGATCATGGTTAAGATCTTCATTCATGATTGACACAAGATATGATTTCTTATAAATAATTAAAATTATCTCATGCCTTGATAATTTCAAAATATTCCAGGTCCCAATAAATGGTGAAACAAAAAAAAAAAAATGAAGAAAAAGCAAAATTAAATTGAAGTACAAATTGAAGAACATTTTTTGTGCACTCTATGGAGCCTAAATTGTGTACCTGTCACATAGTGTGGAGAGTATTGACATTTTGTCAGAAAGCTTGTAACCCATTAAAGGAGACATCTTAGACCCTTTAAAGTAATGTTGGCAAAAAGAGTGATTTTGAGTCGCAATGAAATGAACGACTGCGAGTTTAAAATCACAGTGACTGCAAACAGTGATAAAATAGCGGTTCGCGAAAATACAATCAGCGATTACTTAACAGTTTTACTGTTCCGAAGAGTGATTCACTTAACATAATCACAGCGGAAAAAAGAAAATCACTAATTTCAGTAGCAGTGTACCATTGCGATTTTTAAATCACTGTGAAAAAATCACCGAAGCAACACTACTATAAAGTATACATACATATGTATTCTTGATCAGCACAACGAGACGAATCGATGTAGCCTTGTCTGTCTGTCTTTCTGCTTCGAGATGAATCATTTGCTCAGTTTTAAAGATATTAAACTGAAACAAAGTTTTCTCGGTCCTAGTTGGTTTGTATTTTAATATTGAATGCCACGACCATACAAACTTTTCGCTCGTTTTCGAGTTTTTGCTTGAAAATAGTTGTTATTTCTGATTTTTTTTTTTATCATAAACAGTTTGTATATCAGAAATATGAGGTACGCCCAATTTTTCTACGCCTTATTTTCTTATGTCAATACAAGAGATTTGGTATGGATGGGGTCACTATAGATTATAGCCCCCATACAAACCCAAAAATTTTAATATATTCATAAGAATCAGGTAACTATATATAAATTGAATAAAAATTAGGTTACTATATCAAATAGTTCCTAAACAAAGTAACCTCAAATTTTCAAGATTTTGTTTAAAAAAAATTTGTAAGATGTAAACGTTTTTTCTTGTTATACTGAAAATTATGTTAGATTAAAAATTTGTAAAAGGTAAGTGTTGAAAAAGTTTTTGTTTATTATTCTTTTTTTTCGACGGATATGCAAAAGTTGTTTTTTTCGCGTCTAATAGCGCATGTCCTCTATATATCCGCTGCAATCTCTCTGTCTGTCTGTCTGTCTTTCTATGAAATTGATACCAAAGCAAATGCTGAAAATAAGAACAACTGATCAAAGATCAACCGGCAACACCGTTAGATTTGCAACAAGACACCTTTTTGCAACAACTGCCAAAGCAACAAATTGCTCAATAAAATTTCAAATTAATCGAGGATAAATAAATAAGAACAGAAAACGAATACGAATACGAACACTGAATGTGTAAATAAGTAAACCAGCACGTCGAGCTGTTATAGCAAAAAAAAAACATAAATGCAATCTCGATATTTCGAACATCTCCAAAACTGGTTGTCAATTTGGCAATTGTCAACGCGAAATCGTTATGCATTGTCAACACTGGTAAACAAGTGTTAAAAACGAAAAAAAAAAAAAAAAATTCTAAAAATATCTTGATTTTTGTTTTTGAAATTTGCTACAAATATCTTGATTTTTGTTGTTGTTGTTTTTTTGTTTGCGCCAACTTTCCCAAAATGTCAAAGTAGAAGTTGCAGCTGATACAGTCTTTTTTATTTTTATAAGACACAATTTTTTATATTTCTATTTTGCTAAAATCTTTTAAATTTCAAATATAATTTTTCAATACACTATATGCAACTAATTAGTTACACACACTTGTACAATATTTCTTCATCCACTTACCATCCACTTGAGGCAATCCAAACAGCCCATTTGTGAAGCGGCATGAATCGGTGCCATGCCGTCGCGTGCGCGTACATAAAGTGAACCGCCAGCTTCGAGTACCAGAAACTTAAGCACTTCCAGATGTCCCTCCTGCGCAGCCAAATAAACTGGCGTGACATCGTTGTCCATTTGCGTATTTGCGCTAATTTTTTTTTTTAGAATAAAAGATAAAAAGCAGAAAATGCATGCAATGCACATTTTGTTAATTAAATACCGAAAATGAAATCATTTAGTTTTAAAGAGAAAATTTCAAATAAAATAAATTAAAAAAGAAACAAATTTAACAATTTACCGTTTCATTTTCGAGTTTTGGTATTTTTAAGCTAAAAAGCACTTTTTTTTAATAAAAAAAAAAATATTTAAAAAAAAGTAGCTATTATTTGAGAAAATTATTAATTTTAAAATTTAAAACGATTTATTTAATCAATTTTATTTTGTAGAATTTCTTTTAAGTTTAAATATATTTTCGTTCCACATTCTTAAATACGTTCCACATAAATTGGTCTATGAAATAATTAATAATTTAATTAAAAGTTGTTTGTTTCAAAAAAAAAAAAAAAAAAATTCAAACTAAATTGTGTTGTATGGCAATGCTGTTAATGGGCAACGCTTTATTGTTGTATATTGCACACCATCTCTCTCGCACCTTAATACAGTGCTGTATCAGTGGAAAAGAAGGCCTTCTTTCTACATTCTTTTTATACCCGCCACACATAGTGTGAAGGGTATATTCAGTTTGTCTGAAAGTTTGTAACGCATTGGAGGAAAAGTCGTAGACCCCATAAAGTATATATATTCTTGATCAGCTCGATGAGACGAATCGATCTGGCCATGTCCGTCTGTCCGTCCGTCTGTCTGTCTGTATGTTTCTAGGCATCTTTTTTGTTGAAGATATAAAGATATTAAGGTGAAAGTCGGAACTTAAGCTTTTCTCGGCAACGACTATGTTAAGTTCGAGAATGAGAGTGCCACGCCCATTTTTAGATATAGCCCCCATACAAACTTACCGTTTTTTTCGATTATTTGTATAAAAATACTAATTATTTATGAATGTATTCGCTTCCAATTGGGTAAAAACATTTCTTTTGTCATCCAGTGTTAAAACCAAGATGCCACGCCCTCTTTTAGGCATAGCCCCCATATAAACTGTCCGTTTTTTCCCATTTTTTGTATGAAAATAGTAATAATTTATGCATATATTCACTCCAATGTTAAATCAGATGTGCCACGCCCATTTTTTGGTATAGCCCCAACAAACTTTCCGTCCATTTTTGAATTTTTGTATCAAAATGGTTATTATTAATTCATGAATTTACTCCATATTGGGTAAAAACTCTTCAAATATCATGGCTCCACGCTCATTTTGAGGTGTTTCTTAAATACAAACTTACCGCCCATTTCCAGATATTTTCGAGAAATATGTTGTTATACATATCTGTATTTTTAGCTCAAAATTTGAAATTAATATTGTGTGTAAACTTGGGTGACCACTGATGATTACACATAATCTCTTTAAAGATTCGTGTGACGGGTATTTAAGCTTTGGTTCTACCGAAGTTAACGTTTTTTCTTGTTCTCATTGCTTTAGAATTTTGAATTGCAACTTTATAACATGCCAATTCTTGTTTCGAATGAAACGTGTCGTACGTTTGTACTTGCATATTTTGTACGGCCATTTTGAACGAAGTTTACAACAACGAATTGAGAGATCGGAATTCAAAACGAAGTGATTCGTTCTTTCAAAATATGTAGTAATCTATTTCGCAATCTTCCCATCGTACACTGGTCGCAAATTCAAATTTTTTCTTAACGATTTTAAAATATTTTTTTAAAGTGGAGCACTGAAAGTCAGCTGTTTATTGGCTGCTAAATTAAAATTAGAAAAAAAAGTATTTATTTAAAAGAAACAAAAACATAGAACATGAAAAATAAAGTACATGGTATGTAGAATAAAAACAATTTCATACAATACATGTTTATTCTGATTTTGGTTTTTTTGGGGTGTTTTTGTGAAGTAATGTCCTACGAAAGTTTAAATGTTTCTGTGTTTCGTGGTAGAAAATTATATCGAATTGTTATGGATTGTCCTAACTACTTACACAATATTGTTTCTCAATGTGTGTTTAATACGGTGATATTAATTACTTTTGCTACTTTTTGCGCCGTTAAAAAAAAAAAATCACTTTTATCGTGTAATATGGAGTTAGGCCATGCTGAAATGCTTGAAGACATATACCCTCTCAGATTGGGTGTTCAAAAAAATTAATGCAGATTTTAATAAAATAATAATTGAGCTGCATTCGCCCCAATAGTAGGATTCCATGTTTTTGTTCTCAGGAATTTTCTTAATATTTAAAAAAAAAATTTGTGCCAACAAGCTGCCTTATTATATATGAAAATATATTCGTGGTACCTGTTGTCATCAACAGTTCATAATATTTTGGCACATGGTACGCAGTTAATAGCCGCTTCTTCTGTTGTCTGGCTCGGTGAAAATGCAGCGGAGGACCGAAAAAATTCTTTATAAAAATGATAGACGCTCGCATGCACGACAAAATAGTCGCATAAATAATATGAATGCCGTTTTTTGCAGAGCAATTGTTGGTGAAAATTTAATCAAACAGATCAGAATCTGAATTATCTTCGCGTAAGGCTTAATCCATTAAATTTTTATGTTTACTGAACTGTATAAAGCAAGCGGGGTGCATAGGCGGCGAGAGTGGGAGTGTCAAAATTGAATTTGGGACCAGTGTGCATCGCCTAAAGTCACAAGAAACAACTTTTCAAAAATTTGGTTAAATTTCCAATTGAAGCTTAATAATATTGTTTAAAATGATGCTTTTAGGTTTGGCTTTTTTGCATTCAACGATTTTATAATGTCTAATCGAAGCTTACAATTTCCAGATGAAATGATGCGATAGAGTTTCATGTTGCAAGATCATATCGCAACTTGATTGTCATTCAATTCATCTTACACAAGTAAACTAATAAAAAAAAGCGTAGCAAAGTTTATCATTTTATTGCGCTTAACGCTTCTTCAAAAAACCATTAAAACAAAAATATAATAAGCTGTGACAAAAAAAGCGAACAAATCAAAAAACTGGGCTAATGTGTATCCATCAGATACAAATATCGCATTGTGACACATTAGACTGTACGTCGGTACTATGTATGTCAAGATTTGCATTTGATATACTTTTTTGTTTTTGTAGATCTTTCACAATGAAACAAAAAAAAAAAAAAAAAAGGGCGTGACATGTTGGCGTTTTTTTTTTATAAATTATAAAATATTTTTTTTTGCTTATTTCTATATTAAAAACGTATCACATTATTTATATTTCTGCATAATTTTCAAGTTTAATTTTCTGCTCTCCTTCTCTCTCTGTCTCTTTCTTTTTCGTTGTTCCTTTACTCAAAACCGCTTACCTCACAATACTACGACGATTATTATGTTCCTTACGTCCTGCAGCACCTGCAGCAGCTGTCGCAGTTAAGGATGCTGTTGCATTTGTTCCATTTCTAATACAATCATCCTCATCCCCTTCCTCCCCAGCATCATCATCATCTTCATCTTCGACAATACGCTTTTGGTGATGTGCTTCAAGCATTTCGTTCAAATCGGATAATTCGTCACTGGAGGATATATGACGACGTAGATTTGTACCAGATCCTTTATTATTATTATTGTTGCTGTTGTTGTTGTGTGTACTATTTGAACTATTCAAATCGCCGACATTAAGCGTTTCGCCAGTTGTTCCACAAATATCGTTATTCGATTTACTTTTATGTTTGCTACGACGATATGAAGTAAGACTTGTGGTCATTCTGCCCAAAAGACCCTTCTTCTTAACGTTTATTGTTGAGAAGTAGCTGCTTATTAATATAAAATTTTTTTTTTGTGTGATTTTGGTGCAGTTGAAACATGGAAAAGTGAAAGTGAATTAAATGGTGGCATTGTATAGATTCGAATTTAATTTAATAAAAAAAAAATGAAGAAAAAAAGGTGCATTGCCGTGTTGTAGCGGATACAATTGTGAGTTGTTACCGGATAGATAAGATTGGTATTGTTTTTCAGTAGTTTAGTTTTAAAGAGCAAGAGTGCGGGTGTTCGATTTATTTTTTTTATATATATTTAATTTATTTATTTTTTTTTTTTTTTGCGTGGTTGGTTTAATGTTTTTCGTACTTGTGCGTGCGTAAAAAGAAAAAAATATAGTTTTTTTTTTTTTTAATAATTTTTCACTTAAAACTTACGATTTTTGTGCTTATTTCTTTTGGTTTATTTGATTAAAGATTTTTGTTATTTGAAATTTAATTGGCGCTTTTGTTTCTCGTTTTCTTAATACCGTTATACACACAAAAAAAAAAAAAAACACACAAAAAAAAAAAAAACACACAATTTCAGATACTTTTGCAGATACAAATTAAAAAAAAAAAAAAAACGAAATACTTGAGATAATTATTCAAATTTTTATTCTATACAAACTTGACAACTTCTTTTCGTTTCTCAGAAAGATTTTTTTTTTTTTGAATCTTTGAATTTCTGACTCAGTTTCTTCTTCTTATTCCACTGCTTCTTTCAGACTTTTTATCATTCAAATTTTAATTTCAGTTTCAATCGATTAAATAAGTTTCTTCTTTTTTGCTGTTGTTTTTTTTTTAAGCATTTCACTTTTTAGAACTAAGCCTTTATTTTTTTACAAACTCATTTTTATACCCTGTAACCAAAGGGTAAAAGGGTATATTAAGTTTGTGCGAATGTATGTAACAGGCAGAAGGAGGCAAGATAGAACCTATAAAGTATATATATATTCTTGATCAGCATTGAAAGGGGCATGTCGAACGTCCGTCTGTCTGTCCATCTGTTCTGTCCGTCCACCGTCTGTCCATCCGTCCTTGCTGTCTGCCGTACGAGAGAGAATATCTCGGAGACTATAAGGGAAAGGACCACAATATTTGAAACTTAGACTCTCCTGAGCCGTCATGTGTTCACTTACAAACGGGTTTTCTCTAAACCCATTTGAGCCGTATTGGCAGTCCCAATAAAATATCCCAATTTGGTTAGAACCAAAAAAATTTTAGGTATAGCCCCCCATACAAATATACTCAATTTTTAAAGTTTTTTTTAATGAAAATCCAATGCAATGAGGTATGGTAGTAAGATGCAACTTAACTTAAGGTAAATAGAGATTGAGTACAGGGTATCTTGCAGTCGAGCATATTCGACTTCATCGTTCTTTCTTGTTTTAATTAAATTCTATGATTTTTGAAATAAATATGCTTTGGGTTCTTTAATACAAATATTCTACTAAAAAAAAATAATAGTAATAATAATTTGGTCCACAAGAATCTGAAAGATTTACATTTTTTGGAGTGCAAGGGGAATACTACACCGAATATTTTGTGATTTATCTTGCGGCCTTCAGAAAAGAGTTTAGGACCACAGAAATATTTGGTGACATATATTGCACAAATATTTGAATATGAGAAAGCTGACAACCAGATGACTACCTTCAAAGGTTAGAGTCAATTTTTTTACTGAATCGTGCGACCTATAGAAAATTGGTTTATACTCGCCAAAAACAAATAACACAGAGCCTAAAGAAATAGTCGAAATGATGAATATCTCTTAGATATTCGATATCAAAGAGTGGTCACATCTTTTATTGTTGTATCCAAAGCTTTGCGATAGTGTCGGCAAAAAAATCACTTTCGGTGATTTTTTTCACAGTGACCTAAAAATCGCAACTCTCTGTGCAAATCTGTAACACTTCGACTGAAAGTAGTGATTTGCGGTGATTTTGAGGCCATTTTGAATATCGCAAAAAGAAAAAAAAAGTCGGTTTGTTATGTTGGTGTAGCGAAACAGTTCAGTTAGCGACGATTTAGTGAATCACTCATCGCGAACAGTGATCGCTGATTGTGTTTTTCCCGATCTGCGATTTTATCACTGTTTGCAGTCACTGCGATTTTCACTAAAGACAATGCTACTCAAAATCACTCTTCTTGCCAAAACTACTTTGCGACGAATGCAATATTGAATTTCGATAATTTTGCAAAAATATTTAAAAATCATTAAATTCAGATACAAAATCTTCAAGCTTAACTTTTTTTTAAATATTTTTTCACCTATTATATTTTCTTTAAGAATGTTTAGAATCAATTTAAAGCATTCAAACGTTTTTTTCGTTTCTTTTAAATTTGTCACACATAAATCGATTTTTATTTTGATAAAATATCGCGAAATTGAAAGTTGTTGTCTTTTGATTTGAAATTCGTTTCGAACGAACAAAGCCCGAGTTTAATTTATTTCGTTTTAGATTTTTGTTTTGCGAATTTTGCAAAAGATTTGTCAAATTTAGACGACAGCGAATCTTCAATGCAAAAAAAAAAAAAAAAAAAAATTGGGTGCCGTAAAAATTGCTCAAGCGTTAAAATCGCAAATCGTCTTTCTTCAAAAAAATAAATAAAAAAATAAATAATAAATAAATTTAAGACATTTTAAACGCGATGCGAACAATTATTGCTTATGGCTTTGATGCAAGGAAAAACTAAACTGAAACTGAAAAGCACTTTTCTCTTTTCGCGAAAAGTTGGTGAATTGCTCTGTTTGCTTCTGTTTTTTTTTTTTTTTTTTTTGTTTACTGCTTGAAAGCGACAAAGACGAGTTGAGCGATTTTGTTGCAGTTTATTACAACAAACTGCATTAATTTTTTTTTTTATTTTTTTTTTTTGGTCTATTTTCTTTTTGCATTCTGAGCGCTAGTCGCGAGATTTTGCGTCAATTTTCACGCTAGCGCCTAAAAAAAAACAAAACAAAAACAATAAGAAAATGAGGGAAAACTAAAAGAAAAACAAAAAAACAAGTTGCACGCTTTTCATTGAGCATCAATGTCTTCTTGAAAATATAGCCAAGCAGCATCTTTGCTATCCTCAAGCGTTGCTGAAGCAGTTTGGCGCAAAAACTGGAGCAACGGCAGCAAGAAGTTGGATTTAGCGCTGTCCAAACGCCCCAACATCATCAAATGTATACGAGTATCTGACTAGATCGTCTGCGCTTCTGGCGTGCGAAGTTTCATGGACATTGAACACTTTTTTTTGTATACAAATTTCAAATACACTACACAAAAATTAAAAAAAAAAATAAATAAAAAAAGACTGCAGGTTGAGACAGTTTGTAAATTGAAATAGACAGAAAATATAATAAATTTATATTCGATTCAATTTTTGCATAAATCTTTGCGTTAAGAAAAAAAAAAAAAGGAAAAAAAAAGTATATATTTAAAAAAATGAATGCAGGTTGAGACAGCTTGTAAAGTGAAATATTCTGCAGTTAGAGATCGACAGACAATATAATGAATTATAATTCGATAGAGTGTTCGCATAAATCTTTGCGTTAGCAAAAAAAAAAAAATATATAAAAAAAAAAAATGAGTGCAGGTTGAGACACTATGCAGCATTTGCAAATTTAAGCATTCAGACGATGACGCTTGAACCATTGAAAAAATTATTAAAGCGTACAAAAATTTCGTATACACCGGTTTCTTTTTTTATTTTTTTGTAACGCTTCACATTTTAGAAATCAATTGTGCACCAATTAAAACTCGGTTGCTACTCTTTTTTTATAATTTTTATTTATTTATTTTTTTTTTTTTTATAAATTATTAATTTTTTTTCTGTCTGCCGCATCTTACAAGCAGCAGCATCTTTCTTTACTTTTTTTTTTTTTTTGCAACTCATGTTTGTGTGTCTTCGTGCAACTTGGCAAATGGCATTTTTTCAGACACGAATTCGTATCTTTAAGATATGTCGACGTCTATTTAGTGCATTTAGTGTAGTTTTGTTTTGTTTCGTTAATAATTTCGTGCTTGATCTTTTGATTTGTGTGATTTGGTGAAAACAGCGCAAAAAATTACTTTAGCTGCATTTTGAGATAGAAATGTACGCTTCTCATCATCATCGTCATCATCGTCATCTGTAATCTTTAAGCTTAACAATATTAACTAATTATAATTATTTTATTTTCGTCTGCTATTGTTTCTGTGTGTGTGTGGGTCTCGTTTTTTTTTTTTCGACTAATTTGAACAATTAAAAATGAATTAAAATGGCGTTAATAGTATCTCAGCTTTGCTTTTCTATTGTTTTTCTTTGTTTTAAATTGTTTTTATGTATTTTTATTCCAAAAGTTTCAAATTGATTTAACCTATTTCGTATCGAATTTTGTGTGAGGCTCTTGAAAAAAAAAAAAAAAATAGAAGCTGTACATTGAGCATTGATGAATATTGAGAAATAAAGCGCATTTAAATAAAACTTATTAATAAATTTTTAAAAAAAGAAAGAAGGAAGAATGCTGCAGTCAAGTATTTTCGACTAATTTCGAGAAATTTAAAAAAACCATGTAAAAAATCTCAGAAATATTCCCAGATACCAGTTTCAAAATCCCAAGATTTCAAAATACCTGGTCCTAAAATTCCTTGACAGAAAAAATTTGAAACATGAGCTACAACATTCGGAAAAGCTGTTTGGTTTCAAAAAAAAAAAAAAAAAAAAATTAGAACTGAATTATTGCAACACCCGAGTTTCTAAAATTCCAAATTTATGAACAACTTTGTAGGGTGGCTATATGATTTAGTTTTTCTATGTGTACCAAATTCAGAAACTTTGTTCTGTTTTGCATGAAAATAGGTTAGAACAAATTTAAGCTTTCCAATTGAAAGAAGTTCTTCAAACAAAAATACCATATTGGGATATTTATTGGCACTTCCATAGGCATAATTTATTTTAAACTAGCTTAACTACCCGGCTTAGCTCGGTTAGTGTAAATATACCAAATTTCATTTGTAGAATCCAATTATTTCCATATTTTTTGGACAGCTTTGACGAAACCACACCCTTCCCGCATATTTTCAACTTTGCAAGTTCCAGTAACTAGTAATGTATACCGAAAGAATAACGAAAAATTGATAATACCTGTTCACAATATATCTACATATGTGTCGGGTATAAAAAAGTTTTTCGTTAGGTCGGCCGAAAATTTAAATTTTCTCTTTTAATGTTGAATATTTTCAGAAGAAAGGCTGAACCGATTTTGGATTTCAAAATTAAGTAACCATTATCAATCCTCCCTGCACCTTTCCCAACAATTTTATGGCAATCGGTCGAGCCGTTCTCGAATAATGGAGTGACAATCAAAATGTGCACTTCTTGTTATATATCATATATGAAGATGATTAAAAGTCCTAGATTACGAAGCAAATATTTTTTTATGGAAAAACTTAATATTTCTAGTTTTATCTCTCAAAATGGGGGTATTCTTTGAAAAAAACAGTTGGATCTAGAGATCGGTGTTACACAAAAACAGTGTTGGTGGGTTTCAAACCTCTTCTTAAATTCAACGAAATAATGAATATAATTCACAGTCAGTTCAAAAAAAAAGGTATTTATCCGAAACTGCACAAGAAATGCATGGAAGATTGTTTAAAAATTCACATTTTTAAGTGCAAAATTCATTCAAAACTTTAATATTTCAAAAAATCTTAAATGGAATATTTGTAAAGGGTGTTCTTTTAGACGCATACGTTTGACAAATGACAAAACAGCTGATTGTCATGATATGCTGTTTTCAAACTATAATGAGTCTCTAACTAAGTCATAAAATGTTAATATGTAATTTAGTATTCTTCACAATTAAATAAATTTTTAACCAATATTGTTTTATAGAATTTTTAGTGATAATATTTCGCAGCAACAGCATTCAATTCTTGTGTCCAGCAGAATAAAAAGGGTTACATTGGATCATAATTTTTATACTAAACTACAGAAAGAGTATTCTGCCATATAAAAAATTTAAATTTATGTTTTTATAAAAAAAAAAATTTAAAAAAAACAAAAAAAAAAAAAAGTCGACCTATTTTAAAAGGTTCACAAAATGTTTTTTTTAAGTAAAAATAAATCTTTGAGTTTATTTACAAAACGAAACAAAAAAAAGCGCCGCTTTACTTCAAACGTTGGCTTGTAACATTTTTTAAGATTTTAAAATTTTTCAAGTTGTTGGTTTTTGCACAAAAATTTATAAAAAAAAAAAAAAAAAAGAAAGAAATACAAAAACAAAAAAAATTACGATACAAAAAGACATTTCCACAAAATCCACTCACTTTTACACACTTTTCACTTTTTCGTAGTAAATTTGTTTGTTTTTTTTTTTTTTTTTTTTTATTTAAATTAAAAAAAAAGTTTTTTTTATTTAAATTTTTTTTTTGAAAATTATTTTTAGTGTTTTTTTTTTTTGAAATTATTTTTTTATTTTACGACACACTTCGCACTCAGTTTTAAAATTTTAACTCACAAATGAATGCGCTACACCGAACTACATTCGTCGACAAATTGGCAGATTCTGTTCAGTGGCTATTGCGCTTTTTTTCTTCATCTTTTTTTTTCCATTTACTTGCATTAATTTTCTTTTATTTTTTTTTTTTCTTAAAATAATTTTTTTCTTATTGCAACTGGCAACACTACCTTTTCATTGTAGTGGTTTTTCGTTGTTGTGTTTGTTGTTGTTGTTGAAACTGTTTTTCTTTTTTCGTTGTTGTTGTTGTTTTTGAAGCTGTTAATTAAATCTCGTTACGATTCGTTAAATTTTTGTAAAAAAAAAAAAAAAAAAAAAAAATATTCACCACAAAAAAAAAAAAAAAAATTACTTGCCACAAGCAGCATGTTGCATGCAATTGACCATTGTAATGCAAAAAAAAAAAAAAAAAAAAAAAAAAAATTCAGCGCTTCAATTCGAACAGAAACATCATTATTAATAACAAATACATCATTATTATTATTATTTTTGAAATGCATTTCTTTTAAATGCGGCGAAGGCGGTTAATTAAAAATAACGAACAATTTGAGATACATTTATAATTTTTCGTATTTTTTTTTTATAAACTTGTATTTCACTTAAACTTGAAATATTTTAAACGAATTTTTTACCACTTTATTTTTTGCTCTTCACAGAATTAATAATAAAAAAAAAAATTATTTAAAAAATATAAAAAAAAAAAAAGATAAACATGAAGCAGACTTCGTTTTATTATTTTTTTTAGTGTTGTTGTTGTTGTTGATATTTTTATAACGGTCAATTCAAACGGTAACAGAACAACTTCAACGGATAATGTTGTTGCTGCTGTTGATGATGACGAAAAGTATCTACAAGTAGCTAAAGATATACGCGCTCATCCGCTTCGTTTTTGTTTTAGTTTCGTATATATTTCGTTTATAAATCGATAAAAGATACAATTCTTCTTTTTTTTTTTCTTTTTTTGCTGCTTAGTTTATCCGCAGCTAATGTCTAAAAGAAGAAATGCCGCGTAACGCGAATTGTGGCAAATGAGCACCGTTCGCCTCGAGAAGTCAAACACGAATAGCTGCAGACAGGCAGCATGCATGTAATGTCCAATAAGATAGCCAACCAGCAAGCCAGCCAGCCAGCCAGCCAGTCATCAGCTGTTCAATAGTTACCTGTTGATGTTACTAGTTAGACAAATGGACAGACAGACAGACATACAGTCAGCCAAACAGATCGAAAGACAATTTAAGATCAAAAGCAACAACTTTGTATTCCAATTTGAATCTGTCTTGCTGCTGCTTATTGTCACAAAGACAACAGCAGCAGCAGTCGTTTGTTTTTTTTTTTTAAATGTATCTTTTCTTTTATTTTTTTCTTCTGCTGTATCTATTTACAGCTTTTTAGTTATATTATTGTCGCTATTGTTGTTGTTGATTCTTAGGTTAAGTTGCTGTTCGTTGATTGATCGTTGTATTGATCTGATCTATTGTCGTAAATGATCTGTTAGATCGTTTTTCCCATATACATATTGTATATTTTTATACTCTTTAATTTCATTTGATTTGATTTGTTATTTGTAACGCAAGATACATTTATATTGTTTATTTAATGTGTGCTAACATTTACCTACTTTCTGTTGCATTTAAAAAAAAAAAAAATCATTTTATTTAAATTTCTAATTGAAATAAAATTGTGCACAAGAGAAATTATATATTATATTTAGCTGTTTAATATAATAAGATACGTTTTGCTGCTGTGAGATACATATTAAGCACAAACAATATACTTTTGTGCTTCTGCAATGGAATAATAAATATAAAAAATATTTATGAGTAGATATACATATCAATAGGCTAATCCAAAAAATTTATACGAAAAAAACAAAAAAACGTACTGCGAAGCTAAAACCCCCACACGAATCTTAAAAGAGTTAGTACACAGGGACCCAAGTATAACACACAGTATTACTCAAAATTCTGGATGGCGTTTATTGACTTTGGAAGAGTTTATCCAATATGGGTAAATTCATGAATAAATAATAACCATTTTCATACAAAAATTCGAAACTGGGCGGAAATTTTGTATGGGGGCTCCAAAAATGGGCGTGGCACATCTGATTTGACATTGGATGACATTAGAAGTGTTTTTAGCCAAATGGAGGAAATATGCATAAATAATAACTATTTTCATACAAAAATCGGAAAACGGAAAGTTTATATGGGCTTCCTAAAAGAGGCGTGGCAACTTGGTTTTAACACTGGATACAAAAATTAATGGGAGAACACATTCACAAATAATTACAATTTTTATACAAAAACAGAAAAACGGTAAGTTTGTATGGCGCTATACCTAAAAATGGGCGTGGCGCCACATAATAGTCGTTGCCGAGAAAAGCTTAAGTTCCAAATTTCAGGCATGTCTTTAGATCGTCTGTCCGTAAATTATATACTTCTACGACGTCTCCTTCAATGCGTACAAACTTCAGAAAATACCCTCACACTATGTGTGGCGGGTATAAAAACTATAAGTAGTCTTTAGCGTTTTATTTGCATTGCGCATGTGCATGATTTTTTTTTGATAATGCCAACTTATTTGAAAAAGTATACAAATTAATGAGTTCAACACACTTTTTGCACATTTTTGCACTTTTTGATTTAATTAAGGCATGTCCGTCTGTCCGTTTTTTTTTTTTATTTGTAGTTCTAAGTTTAATAATCTCAATTTAAAATTTAAGCTTAGCATTTAGGTGTCTACTTTTAGATACAGCTCCAATAAATTTGGCTTAAAACAGTGCTTTGAAACTTGATGCTATTCCAGCTGTTTTTTTTATCAATCAAGTGTTCTTAATTTTTTTTTTTTTTTTTGATTTTTTCCTTTTAATAAAAATTCTTTTTGGATTCCAGATACTCTGAAATCTTATTGCATGCATGCTATGCTATTTTTGTTGTTCTTGTTGTTGTTGTTGATTGCATTTGCAACTCGATACGTTGCAACACACCCGGATGAATGATCGTTGGCCAGTTTATGTTGCCTGGTTTTTGCGGGCTTGCTTTACTTGCTTGTTAGCTTATTGCCTGCTTGGCCAGCTAGAATCCCGTTTGGCCTGATTTGTGCAACGAAGCGTTTTGTGGAGCGTTTAATAAGCGTTCTAAAGTCAGTCAGCCACTCAGTTAGTTTATGTATGTATGTGTGTGTGTGTGCGCGGTATGTAGGTGATGAAAAAAATAATAATAGAAAAATAGAAAAGATGTTAAATTCAAGTAAAACTAGATATCGAATCGCATGTGTACTCATTCTTAGTAGTTATATAAACCATTACTTTACTTCTTTTAAATAATATTCTTTTTTTTAATTTTTGGTGCATTTAGTTTTATTCTTTGTGCTGTACGCTTTTTTTTTTAAATACTGGAGAGAGAGAGCGTTTAGCATGTGTTAGTTTGCTTTATTGCAACTTAAGGAAGACGGAAATGCAGCTTTTTAAGTGTTTCTCTGTGTTACAGATAGCAGAAATACAGACAGAAAGTCATGAAAGACAGACAGACAGACATACATACAGACGCATAGCATATGTGAACACATCAGCTTAAAATTATATTGCGGCATATCCATCTGTCCGTTTGGTAATTTAAAAAAAATCGATTTAAATTTTTCAAGAGATTCTCTTTTTTTGGAAATTAGTAAATGTTGCTTTTGATCCTTAAAAGAGGAATTTCCATTAGAGCTGAAAAACAATCGTTGGAATTATCCATAGTAACATTATTTTTACATATTTCGATACTATCGATAGTATCAGTTCTTTTTTTTAACAATCGAAGACATCGATTTTACCTGTTAAAATTATCGACAACTTCGATTGTCACGAGCATCGTTTGGTTTACAGCTCTTCCCATACATATTTAGTGGACAGACGGACGTATGTTTTGTAAAAAAAATTATTTCTATAATCAGCAGAATGAAACTAAAGAAGTCTGTGGTAGAGCATATAAAAGTCATTGTTTTCTGCTCGATTTTGCTGCATTTTAATTACTGCACTTAATTGTTGTTGCTGATCTTTTCTTTATAGACTTATTGTTTTAATTCGTTGTTGTTGTTCTTGTTGTTGTAAAGTTGCTAACTGACCACAAAACAGTTTTTTCTTTTTAGCCAAACCATTCTTGTCTTCGTCACAGTTTGAGATTTCATAGCCCGTTTAATCTTGATATATGTTGTCTTTGACTTAAACTGCGATTTTTATGTTTTAATTTTTTTTCTTTCTTTCTTTCCTTCCATCCTAGTTTTTCTTGCTCCAATTCTAAATGATGTTATATAATTTAATTAGACAACTTCACGCATGAGCAATAACTGGTTCTAGCCACAGTTCACATTGTCCACAATTTGATTTGGTCTGCACAACACGCATATTTCTTTGACATAAGGTGCTACCTATTAATTTTGTTGTCAGCTCCTTTTTTTGCAAAGTAGTAATGCCTTGTTATGATGTCTTATTAAAGTAACTTAAATCATTGCTTATATTATTATTTTCATTAATAAAAATCTACTTAAAACGAGATATTTTCTTAATTATTAAGTTATTAGCCAAGGTAACTAAAAAGTATTTGTAGTTATTTCCTTAAGGAAAAACTGATTAGTATCACAGCGTAGCGCAGAATAAATTAATTACATTATTATTATTTTTTTTCAGATTTAAAATATTGTGTAGCAATTTAGATACAAATAGTTGCGTAATAAAATGTTTTTTCTAAATATTTTCATTCAAATAAATGGGAAAGTCGTTAAAATATTCTCTAAAAAACGAGTGAAAGAGAGCGAGCGAGAGTGAGCGAGAGAGGGAGATGCGACACACTTTTATGCAAATTAAAAGCGAAGCACAACAAAATTCAGTATTGTAGAAATTTCTTCTTCTAATACATAAATACATGTCGTGTATTATTCTTGTATTTGTTTCTTGCGTTTTGCTTCTTTTCATCAATTAAGCATTTAACACAATTTCATAATTTGATAAACTCTACAACGACAACGCAGCAAAATTTCCACAAGGTAGACTCTGTGCTGCGTTAAGTAGTAATTTATCTAATCGTCTCGCTTTCACCATACTAATATGTATTTATGCATAGAAGTAAAACACTTTAGGCTTTAAAAAAAAAAAATATCAAAAAAATATCAAGAATAACTCGAAATGAAAATAGATACTATATAAAAATTGTTAATTATGGCTTCTTTTTTTCTTTTAATATTTGAATTTGTTTTTTCCTTAATTAAAATTATTTAACTTACCAAATTTCAACAGATGCGGCAACTAATAGCTGTACGCAATCCAGACAGCCACGTGCTGCAGCATAATGTAGCGCCAATGCGCCTCCGTTGGGCCTTTCGTTTGATGAAATGCTCCCAGAGTGCATTGAGTTGTTGCCGCCACTTCCGCTTCCGCTGCCGCTGTTGCTATTGCTGCTGCCATTAATGATGACGCCATTTTGTATGTTACCAAAACGTGTGCTATGTAGCGTCTAATCATGATGTGAATGCATTTTTCTATTTGATTTGTAATGGTTATTGTTGTTGTTTTATTATTTTTATTGTTGTTTTTGTTTTTATTTTTGTGTTGGCTGTAATTGTTGTTGTTGTTGTATTTATTGTTTAAATTTAAATTTATTGTTGCATAATCTGTGGCAGTTCTGTAAATAAAAGAAAATTTGTTGTTAAGAAAATTTGTTGCATACCGAAAAGCGCAAAAAGTAAATAAAATTGCAAATTTAACAAATACTATTGCATACTTTGCGGCTGTTTTACGCCATTAAATCTGCTGCACATTAAAAATGAATATAAAAAAAAATATAAAAAAACAACTACAACTAATTTGAGTAATTTGAGGAATTTGGGTTCTTTAAAAAAAAATTTTTTTTTGATCTTTTTTCCGTAGTTCTTAAAAAATAAAATAACGATCGATTTCTTATTCATTTTGAACTACAGCTATTCGCCTCAAGCCTTATCTAAGTTAATATTAGCTAATACGATTATCTATGTATATACTATATACATACATATGTATTTATATAAAAATTATTGTGTGTTTGTATGTAAATTTATGCTTCATATGAGCCCAGATATCTGAACCGATCTTCCAGAAATTTTCACAGAGTATAACTGGGAGCCTGAAAGGAATACTTTTGAGCACGCCCACTCATACGCCAAATATTTGTTTTAAAGACTTCTCTTCCTGAAATTTTCACAGTGTGTAACTGGGACCTTGAAAGAAAAGTTTTTTTTTTTTACCACGGCAAACCCACACACCTCCTTTTTTAAATAAATCTTATAACACTGACAGATTTACCTCAAATTTAATAGAAATGAAGGATGTTTAAAAACTATTTTTAACGTGTTTCTGGGTTTGTGGAATATTGGACCTGGGCCTTATTTTTTTTTTTTTGTAAAAGTTTATTTAACTATATAGGTTAACCCTAAGACGAGATTTTGTAAAATATTATAACAAAATTATAAAACCGTTCAAATATTAAACCAGAGTGGCAATACATCGATTCTTCCCTTAGTAAGAATAAAAAACAAAAAAAAAAATTTTTTAGTTACGCTTGGACCACTTGGAATGTTTGATGAGAATAGCTGAAGCTCAAAATCTTGAAGAGATGGGAAGTTATATTCTGCACTAATTATAACCAAAGCATTAAGATACATTTCTTTTGAAGAACATCACTTCGTATCTCTTCTAGGTTTCAAGCACCAGTTATTCTGGGCTAATAGCGCTACATGAGAAAAACCCAAAACTAATTAATGTGTGACGGATCATTACTTAAGAACGCCTCAACCGATTTGGCGGTGTATGGCCAATATCTTATAAGTGATGTACTTGAGTTACTGGAATTAAAATCGGTATACATGTGGTACTCCATTTTGTGATCCCCGATTTTGTGATTACCAATTGTAGAGGTCCAAAAAAAAAAGTGTCGATCAAATACATAACAAATTTTTTTGTGTTTTACTCAAGTTTTTTACTAAAAATATAGGGGGACCATAAAGCGGAGCACCCTGTATATGACCATATTAAACTTGGAATTTAAGCACATTAAAAACGGAAGGATAAGTGTGATCCGGTGCGAATGTATGTGCGGTGGCACACATATATCTAAGACGATTTCGAACAAAGCAAATCACTTTGGTTTGCAAAATAGACATAAATAACTTTTTATTTCTAACTGTCATATCCTATTTAATTTTTTATTTCTTAAATGTAACAAGGTGAAAAATAAATACTGAACGCTTAAACGATTCCTTCACTAAAAAGAAATTAATTTGAATTTATTGATAATTTGACATTAGATACCACACAAAGGCTCTGGAGACATGGGTTTCAAGTTTGATACTTCTACATATCTCTTATAGTCTTTATATGGCTGGAAGACAGGCAGACAGACATGTCTAGATCGACTCAGTATTCAATGCTGATCAACAATATATATGTATATTCTTTATAAGGCCTATTTCTATCGTGTCCAGCATATAGAAACCCAAATTTAGAAACTATATTTTTCAAGGCTTTTTGGTTTTTTTGTGTTTTTTTTTTTTTGCTTCGCTAAATAGTTTTAATAGAGAAGTTTATAACATTCTCGTAAAAAAAGTTTACATTCTTCATTAAGTTTATTAATTTAATAAAAAAAAAGTGAAATAAGCTTTTAAGTTGCCTCTTAAAGTTTCACAAATGAATTTGCTCATAAAACTAATTCAAATTGTTTTGAGACTTTTAAAAAATTTAAATGAAGAAGCGCGTTACTAGAGCGTTACAAGGCATTTTTATGTCAAAATGTTTGCAAAATTGTTTAAATTAAATAAACACAAGAAAAATAAAAACAAAAAACTAAAAATAATAAAAAAAAAAAAAAAAAAAGCACAAAAGACTACAAAAAAAAAAAAAAAAAAATACAACAAACCAAAACAAGTAAAAGTAATTTAGTATAAATAGACGACTAATTGATACCCTACACATGGCGTGTATTGATGATTTTGTGAATATATTTTCTGTTACTTGAAAATATTAGCATAAAAAAAAAAGTGATTTCTATTAAATTGGACCAGAACGATCCTAAATTATGTACGCTGCAGCATAAACATTTTGCAGTATTCAATGTGACAAATTTTTGGTAATCCGTTGAGGAGACCTAGCAGATTCTATAAATTATACACATTCCTGATAAGAAAGGAAGGAACACTACGGAATCCGGATTCACGGATACGAGTGATTCAAGGATTTTCCTTTAAAATTTGGAAAAATATTGGATCTTTTTTGTGTTATGTGCAAAGGCTTAAATTTAAGGGTAGAAACCACCCCACTCAACTCTGTACAGAGAATTAAAAGAAGGGTAGTCTAAAAACAATAATTGGGTTTTAGAAAGCCTGTTAATAGACTTTAGGACTTTTAAATATTGAAACAAGAAAAACGTTAACTTCGGTAGAACCGAAGCTTAAATACCCGTTACACGAATCTTTAAAGAGTTTATGTGTAATCATCAGTGGTCACCCAAGTTTACACACAATATTAATTTCAAATTTTGAGCTAAAAATACAGATTTGTATAACAACATATTCCTCGAAAATATTTGGAAATGGGCGGTAAGTTTGTATGCAAGAAAACACCTAAAAATGGGCGTGGCACCATGATATTGGAAGAGTTTTTACCCAATATGGAGTAAATACATGAATAAATAATAACCATTTTCATACAAACATTCGAAAATGGGCGGAAAGTTTATATGGGGGCTATGCCTAAAAAGGGGCGTGGCATCTTGGTTTTGACATTGGATGACAACAGAAGTGTTTTTACCCAATTTGGAATGAATACCTGCATAAATAATACCTATTTTCATACAAACATTTGAAAATGGGCGAAAAGTTTATATGGGGGCTATTACAAAAATAGGCGTGGCATCTTGGTTTTTGCATTGAATGACAAAAGAAATATTTTTACCCATTTGGGAGCGAATACATTCATAAATAATTAGTATTTTTATTCAAAAAATCGAAAAAAACGGTAAGTTTGTATGGGGGCTATACCTAAAAATGGGAGTGGCACTCTTATTTTCAAACTTAACATAGTCGTTGCCGAGAAAAGCTTAAGTTCCAAATTTCAGCTTAATATCTTTATATCTTCAACAAAAAAGATGCCTAGAAATATACAGACAGACAGACGGACATGGCTAGATCGATTCGTTTCGTCGAGCTGATCAAGAATATATATACTTTATGAGGTCTAAGACGTCTCCTTCAAAGCGTTACAAACTTTCAGACAAACTGAATATACCCTTCACACTATGTGTGGCGGGTATAAAAAATATTCGAAAAAAACAAGTTTTTTTGACCACCCTAGCCAACATGCCTACCTCAAAGTTTACTACTTAAAGTGTTATTTTACCCTTAAATTGGAGCCTTTAACAAAAAATATATATCTAATTTTTTTCTCCATATTTTAAAAGAAAATCCTTGATTCACTCGTATCCGTAAGATTCAGGCACCGTAGTGTTCCTTGTAAGTATCTCTGTCTGTTTGTATGTCCTTTCATTCCTTCATACACATATAAGTATATCCACTCCTTCATATATTAATTCTGTCCGTTGTACAAGTTTGAAAAATAATACAACATTTTTAATTATAAAAACGTATTTGTTGCCTAAACTTTCCGAATGAGTCCGAATGAGTATGTGTGAATGAAGTGAGTAGTTCTTTCTTATTCACATGTATGCAACCTTATACAAATAATATTAAGATTTGTAGCGTACCTCAATTTGATGGCAATATCACGACATTTGACACATGGCACACTTAATGCAGTAGATGGAGCAGCAGCTGAGATATTACTATCTGTTGTCACTGTCACTTTCTCTATATCACAAGCACTCGATTTTTGTGTTGCAAACAGTTTATCCATAGCTGCTGCTGTTGTTGTTGCTGCCATAGCAGTATACGATTCCGTATCTTCTTCGCTGGCAAAATCCACAACAAGCGCATCGATATCATCACGACTTGTTTGCAATGGTTTCATATCCTTCAATTGACTATCGCCCGCTTCGGTTAATGCACGTCGACTAAAATAGCCCAAATGATCCTCAACACTGGCATTTGCATTGAGCAAAATACGCTCATAGGCGGCACTTTCCGTTTCACTAATGGCCAATTTCTGTTCAAAGATGCGCGGCGGTAACTGACATTGACGTAGCACCTCCATGCGTTTATGGCGTAATTCGACGGAAAAGATTAAACGTACACGCACAAAACGGCGTAGATATTTCTGTTGCGAACGTACGCGTTTCAATTGACGACGATTTTGACGTAATTCAAGCTTTTCGAGACGTGACAGCGACGATTTAATGCCGTTTGCGCTGGTATTTTGTGTGGTATTACTGCTGCCGCTATAGTCCGGTATAGCATTGAGATCAAGCGCAGAGCGATGTCGACGCCAGGAACTAAATCAAAATGTGAAAATTTACGCGTAGCACCGCCGCCGCCGCCGTGACTATCGTTAGCGTTTGTTGGCGCTGTTCGATTCCATGGATGAAAATTTGTTACGGTGCTACGTTGCAATTGTTTCTCGTCATAGCGTAAAATCCAATCAGATTTTGTAGCAGTAGCGGCAGCCGTAGAAGTCGTGGAGTTAGAAGTGGTTGTTGTTGTTGTTTCTGTTGTATTGGTTGCAGTTGAATTGCGACGTCGTTGTTGTTGTTGTTGTTGCTGCTGCTGCTGTTTTGTATTTGCAACATTCGCTCCAATGACAAATTTATTACGCGCGCTGGCCTCCGGTTTGTGGCACTTATAACGCGGTACTAAACGCGTTTCCAACATGCGCGCGTCTAAACCGTATTCACGACGCAATAATTCTAATTCGAGTTCTTTTGTTGCGGCTGCGTAATGTGCGCCGTTCCAAATTGTTATCGGGTGCACAAGATTTTTGTTGTTGCCGTTGTTGCTCTTTGTTGGCTAGCAGCCGTTGCTGACATGTTCTCTTTTTTGGTATTTCGGTTTATGTGCGCACTTAGTATTTTTTTTATTAAAAAATTATTTACCAAAAAAAAAAAAAAAAAAAAAAAATATTATATTCTTTTTTATTATAATTTTCCAAGCACACATTTGTCATTAACATTCATTTGCTCATTTTTTATTTATTCGTTTGTTTGCGGTTTCCGGTTCTCGCGTGTTAGCACATTTCCACCGGCCGCAACGACAGCAACGCACCAGCGACAATAACGTCCGCACGCCGTAACAAGTTTTCCGTAAATGTTGACAATATTTGCAGCGTCAATATGCAAAACCATAAAACTCTCGTACAGCGCCTCGCAGTAGCAGCAAAAACAGCAAAAGCAACAACAAAAACAACAACAACAGCAGCAGAAGCGGCAAAATGTGTGCGTTTACATTATATTGCTTGCTCTTTCACACTTATTGCATGTTTACGACGTTTCCGTTAATTTTGTAGTGTGCGTGTGTATGTATTTGAGTGGCTATGAAATTATTTTTGTTGTTGTTGTATTTGTGCATATTTTACTCAATATTTTATTATAATTTTTTTTCTATTTTAATAAAATTTGTTTAACGCTTTTATTGTGAACTTTTTTTTGTTTTTCTTTTTTGCTTTGGGTTCACAAAGTCACAGCAACAACAACAACAATCAAAAATTTTGTTATTGTTGTTGTTTTTGTTGTTGCCTCTTTGCATACACAAATTTGTTTTTGTTTTTCAACCACCTGCTTTAGTTTTGTTGTTTTTGTTTAATGTTTTTTTGTTTTTGGTTTTTTTGTTTTGTTTTTGTTGTTGCTGCTGTTGCGTTATTTAATTTTGGCTTTTTATACCCGCCACACATAGTGTGAAGGGTATATTCAGTTTGTCGGAAAGTTTGTAACGCATTGAAGGAGACGTCGTAGACCCCATAAAGTATATATATTCTTGATCAGCTTGATGAGACGAATCGATTTAGCCATGTCCGTCTGTCTGTCCGTCTGTCTGTCCGTCTGTCCGTCTGTCTGTCTGTCTGTCTGTCTGTCTGTTTACTTCTACGCATTTTTTTTGATGAAGATACATAGATATTACGCCGAAATTTGGAACTTAAGCTTTTCTCGGCAACGACTACTTTGTATGTTAAAACCAAGTTGCCACGCCCATTTTTAGGTGTAGCCCCATACAAACTTACCAAAAATTTTCAAATTTTTGTATTAAAATATGTATTATTTATGCATATATTCACTCCAAATTGGGTAAAAACTCTTCTTATGTCATCCAAAGTCGAATCCAAGGTGCCACGCCCATTCCTAGGTATAGCCCCCATACAAATTTACCGCACATTTTCGAATTTTTGTATGAAATTAGGTATTATTTATGAATATATTCACTCAAAATTGAATAAAAACACTTCTAACGAAATCCGATATAAAAAACAAAGTACCACGCCCATTTTTAGGTGTAGCCCCCATACAAATTTACCGCCCATTTTCGAATTTTTGAATAAAAATTGGTATTATTTATGAATTTATTTACTCCAAATAGGGTAAAAACACTTCTATATCATCCAATTCCAAAACCAAGATGCCACTCCCATTTTTATGTATAACCCCTAATACAAACTCACCGATTTTTTTTTGCACTTTTGTATGAAAAATTAATTTTTTTTCGTCTATATATTTATAAATGTATATAAGCCACTGATGATCCCACATAAACTATTCAAAGATTCGTGTGGCGGGTATTTATGCTTCGGTTCCACCGAAGTAAACGTTTTTCCTCGTTCTCTTTGTCTTTCTTTTTTTTTTTTACAAAATGCGTGTTGATTTGTTATTTTATTAATTCTTTTTTTTTGTTGTTGTTGTTCTGCTTTAGTTTTATTTTTATTATATACGTCTCATATAGCGTGAAATGAGTATAATTAATTTGTCAAAATGTTTGTAACGCATTAAAGGAAATAAAGTACATATATATTCCTGATCAGCTTGTTTTGATGATTCGATCTAGCCATGTTCAGTTGCTCATTTATTTCTTTGTTTCTCAGCCTGTTTGTCTTTGCTACAAGTAGTTTGCATACTTTTAGGCAAACGCATCGCCAATTTTTGTAATACGTAAAAGTTTCTACAGATAGTTTCTAGTTAAAATTAGGTTAAAATTTAATACCCATTTGAATCCATGTACGAGTTTACGTTATAAAATTGAATATTTTAATATTTGATACATATTTCTTTTAAAGAAATGAAAAACTGGTTCGAACAGAACTACTTTAGCCTTTTATATGGATCGGTTTTTTGGTTCAAACCCGTTTTCTTTAAGAAGAACAGGTTCGGTTCATGGTTCAAAAAACGGTTCTGTTCGAAACCGGTTTGCAGCCCTGATACAAAATTACTTTTAAAGTTGATTTAGACTGAATCATTAAACTCCAACCATTTTCTAGGCCGCAAGCTATCTACATCACTAGAGATCATACGGTATGGTCATGAAAGCTTTGGTTCTATTGAAATTAAGATTTTTATTGCTTTTTTTTTTTGCTTTTGTTTTTTATGTTTCTTCTTATTTTGTTGTTGTTGTTGTTGTTGTTCTTTTATGTTGTTTTTGTATCTGTTGTTAAGTTTCATTGTTGCTCATTGAGTTGTGTGCACAAAAGTTACAACAAAGCAAAAACAACTTTATAACTTAGTACTCAACTCAACTCAAATCATTTTACACTTCCCTAACTCCGCTGTTAATTTAGTAACTCATTCACTGAAATCGGTTTCAGTTGGTTGCGCACGCGCCAAACTTCATCATTGCCATATTATTTACTTAGATCACAATCAAATATATACATACATATGTACATATGTATGTATATACTATATACAATATGTATAATGTACATAGATCATTCAAAATTAAAATAATTATCATTTTAGAATATTTATTCTTATTTATTTCTAATGCAAGAGACCCCTTCAAGTCTAAAATTTCCCAATTGTCTATAATTTCAAATATCTGTCTGTCTGTCTTATGAACACGCTTATCTCGGAGACTATTTGGAATATTACCAATTTATCAATACGACTAAATTCTTTTGAGTTTCCTTAGGAAAAAAAAAACTTCTCTAAACTTATTTTTATAATTTTAAAATGCTGGCAAAAGTTGTCAAGCCTTTGATGAAGATATTTCTGGTGAATAATTATTACAAATTTTTACAATAATTTTTACGCTAAATTCCTAAATTTTTTTTTTAAGAGTTTTTATATGGTGGCCTTGTTATACTACCTTACTCAATACTTGCAATTTTTTGAAAATTTTGACCCCAATACTGGAACCTTTCTTTCAGATGATTTGCTGCAGTGCAAATTTTTTATGCTCTGTACCCAAAGGGTAAAAGGGTATATCAGGTTTGATGCGAATGTATGTATCAGATAGAAGGAGACTAGATAGATCCTTTAAAGAATATATAGAAATTTTTGATGAGCATTAAATAGGGAGTCGAACTAGCTATGTTCTGACTAGACGGACAGTCCGTCCGTCTTTCAGTCTGCTGCATGATAAACGATTATCTCTGAGACTATCCGACAAAGAACTACCATAACTGAAATTTAGACTCTCCTATTTCTTTCTCTCTCCTCTCCTAGACTCTTAAAACTTGCACCGAACACGCTATACATTGCGAGCAAGAATCGAATTTCTACTGTATTTGTATAGAAATGGAAAGCAAAAATATTTTAGCAGATTTTTTATTTTTTATATTAAAAACAAGAAAAAAAGTTAACTTCGGTTGGACCGAAGTTTTTACTATATACCTGTTACACATCATTTGACGTTGATAGACCTTCGTGTGCAGCATTTGTATTAAATTTTATTTCAAAATACTAAACCAATTAAATATATTCTTGAAAATTTAGGAATTCGCGGTCCGATTTGGACCAATTTTAAACTGAAGATTTGGCTTAATATACGAAGCATTTGTACCATATTTGAAGCCATTTGCTTTATAAATAAATTTTTTTCTTATAAGAACTTGACAAAATGTTATTCTTTTCTATGGGAGCAATATCTAAAAGTGGGCGTGGCACAATGATTTTAACATAGAAAGTACACAGGACCTAGAAAAGCTTAAGTTTAAAATTTCAGCCCAATATCTTTAAAACTGAGCGAATAAACCGCGCAGCAACACACAGACAGACGGACAGACGGATAAACGGTAAGACGGACTTACAGACGGTCATGGCTAAATCGATTAGTCTCGTCGAGGTGATCAAGAATATATACACTTTATAGGGTCTCCGATGCCTCCTTTAATGAGTTACAAAATTTCCGACAAACTGAAACACCTGTTTACACTAGTGTAACAGGTATAAAAAAAACATTGTAAAACTGAAGAAAAATTGTTTTCAAATCAAGGTAAAATGTCAGAAAGAAAAAAAAAACAAACATAATTTTGCAATTTTAACCCGAGCAAAATTCCAAAAAAAAAAAAAAAAAAAAAAAAAAAAATTTTAAGTTAAATGAAAAACACTTAAAAAAAGTTTTTTATGAGTTGTTGAGATGAACGAACATTCATCATCATCCATCAGCGTTGGCTGGCAATAAAATGACACTTTTGCTTTTATGTAACAACACAATTCGAACTGATGAAATAGTTTTTTTTTTTTTTTCCCCCACTGGCAACAAAAGCCAAAGTACAAATATATCTCCCTTCCCCCCAGAATTGCAAAATGTAAGTTCAAAATGCAGATCGCTCTAATCAAGTCGCTTAATTGACTTTAACTGACACATTTAAATAAAAAAATAAACAAACAAAATGCGTTCGAGTGTCACCTTCTAAGAGGCGCTGTGCCATACTCGTAGAGTTCACGGTTCACACACTCCACGCAGCATAGTCGCAGCATTGCAGCTTGACAAAGTCGCAAGTCAAGCAGAGGTCATAAGTAAAAAAAAAGAAAAAAAACATAGTTTAAGGGCTTTGAAATTAAATGCAATTAAAAAATAGCAAAGTGTAAAAATGATTTTTTTTTTTTTTTTTTTTAGAATGGTTTATGACATTTTCAATTTAAAAAAAAAAAAAAACAACAAATCTTGATGATGCTATACCGAGTTGATGATCCATTCATTTATTTAGCTCTCACTTTTCTTATTTTGTATAAATTAAGTTTACTTTTAAAGTAGTTAATAAAAATAATAATTTTGCTAAAGAAACTATAAAATAAATAATTAATTTTTTTTTTTTTTTTTTTTTTTTTGCATACAAAATGATTTTTTGCAAACTGACAAGTGACAAGTTCAACTCAATGATAATGATGGTCTATTCTTTTGTAATTATAAAACAAAAGCACTGAGAACAACACCATTGAACCATAAACTAAATACTTCATGCTTCCATTAACATTTTGATGTGTATAAAAAAAAAAAAAAAAAAAAAAAAGAATAGAATCGAATCGAATTTAAAAAAAAACATGAATTAGTCACAATACGAGGGCTACTATCAATGTTTCGAAGGCCTCTATTTATGTTCCAATGTTTTTTTTTTTTGATCCGGTAAAAAACCTATTAATTTTCTACCCAATTCAGTGGGGTTTTTATGGAGAAAAATTCTAGGAAAATTTCCTCAAATCCTAGAATTAATGCCATTCATGCAACCAAAGTAATACACGATAGAACACGTTACAATTTTTAAGGGTTCCCAGCACTTAACTGCATTTCACGCGTTAATTCTGGTATTCTCTATATATGTATTTTAGATCAGTTCGAAGAGACATGTCCGATTTAGCCGTGTCCGTCTGTCTGTTTTTCTGAATTTTGCTACATCCTTTATTAAGTCAAGATATTGACCTTAAATTCGAAACTCTAAGTACTTTACATGTTATAGCCAAGTTGTCAAGTTGGAGACTCCATATAAAATTACCACACTTTTTAAGGTATTTATCTGAAGAAAGTACTTTTTTTATACATTTATTTACTCTGAATTGCATAAAAAAAGCTTCTAATGGCGAAGTGGAATATTTGTATAATCCCGAAATTTCCAAATATAGAAACATTTCGCCTTCTTAGATAAGTGTACAAAAAACCTAAAGTTTGGAGTAATATAATTATCCGATTTGAAACAGAATGGAATATATCTAGATCTAGATTATACAACTAGTTTACAAATTTTGACTTTATCGTAAGGTTCTGGGTTCTTTTTGATCTATTTGATATTGAACTAATTTTGAACTTTTTTCCCGATATTATTATATATTTAGAGAATGAATAGTTTCAAACATCTGACCTGTTCATCATTTGAAAGATAATTACTTCTTTTACACGACGATATGCTAATTGTGAATATCAATTGAATACTTTTGTATAGGCTTGTATGGAGATAAAAAATGGTTCACATTAGCTACATCGGGACGGTTCTAAAGAATTTAAGTTTTAACCTTGCTGACTGTATCTTTAAAGTCTTCGAGAAAATCAGACTCAAACGGCTTTCGGAAGACCCTAAGGGAAAAGGGTATATTAAGTTTGTAAAATGTATGTAACACACAGAAGGAAGCTAGATAGATTTTAACTTTAAAGTATATATATTTTCTTGAACAGCATTGAAAGGCGAGGCGATATAGCTATGTCTGCCTGTCCGTTCTGCTGTTTGCCGTATGAAAACGAATTTTTCGGATTGAAGGACCATTTGACGAGTATTCTAAGCCGCCAAGTGATTACTTTTTCTCTAACCCCATTTTTAGCGGTAGCCCCTATACAAACCTACCCCAAACATTTTATATTTTTCATAAATACTTCTGTGTTTTGTAATCTTAGAACTCTAAATTTAGTATGGATTATTGTAAAAATCTATTACAATAAAGTAAGATACATAAATACAAATTGGGTTAAGGGTTTCTAGCAGTTCTTGTATATACTTCGAGTACAGGGTAAAAAAAAAGGATCTAATCTATTTTATGAAAGCTTAAAAAATGGTGCGATACACGTAACAAGTTATGGTTTTTTTTTTTTTGGTTTCTTTGTACTACCCTCGTCAAAAAAATTGTATCAATTCTTAAATTTTTTATGCAAAAAAGGTCGTTGAGATAGTTTTCGTTAAAGTTAGTTTTTAGTTTAGTTTATATTGATAATTTTTTAGTGCTTGAGCAATTGCACTAGAAAGAGGGGAAAATGGTTTAAATTGTACGACTATATCCAAGTATTTATGAGTTCTATGCGCAACCAAAAGGAACGCATTGCATGTCGACCATTGACCAGAACAGCTGATGAGGAAAATGTTTATATAAAAATACATACAAATATTCAAAAGCATAAATATGAAAAGATAATCAGTAACAAAAAAGAAAAAAAAAGTCTATAAATTGTTATGCTTGAGTTGAGTTGAGCTGTTGTAATAATTTTTGTTTTTAGAAGCTCAAGCATGGGTAACGAAATAGAAACCCAGCGTAAATATTAACCCAAGAGCTTCATATACAAACTATATTGCACACCAGCGAAAGATTTCTTCAATTGAAGTTGATTTTAAATTGCATGAATTAAATATATTATTAGGTAGTCATATTGTACATTAATTACATACAAGGACTGCTTTGAAAGTATACAAAATATTTATAAGCATTACTTCATATAGTAACGTAATTTTTAAAATCATTCCTTGTACGCTATATGCACAGTTAAACAAAAGTTTAATGACTATTTGAGCAGACTTTTATAATTTGTAATTGTAAGTTATAAACAGAGAAAAAAAAATGTATTTATGCAATTTCTTCACAACAAGCCACAACAAAAAAAAAAAAAAAAAGAAGCACAAAGAACGCCCACTTCTTGCTATGCGATACAGATACATTTTATTAGATACTTTTAGCCAATAGCCAAGGCATGCAAATTTTTTAGATTTTTTTTTTTGGTTTAAACCAGGAAAAAAATAAACATTTTGAATATGTAAAACATACAAGAAAATAATTTGCTTCAGTGAGTTTTTTTTTTCCATTCATTTTCGTTGCTTCATTCAATAATTAGGCTTTCTGTTGAAGGTGTTAATAATGATTTCAAATGGGGAAGAGGACGTATAGAGAAATTGGTAACACGGAAAACGATCTATCTGGAGCAACTCCTCATTTAAAATAATTAATTAATTAATTTCTAGTCTTAAATTGCTACATTTTAAGACAAAATAAAAAGTAAAGGGAACTATTCCAAAATTTGTTATTAAATTTTGCAAGTAAAAGAAGCGTAAACTATGAAAAAGAAAATAAATTTGTTGTGAACTGACAAAATTTTTAAAATTCAATGTGCGAAAGTTTAATTTAGATTTAGTATCTTTTTTATGCATAACATAACGAAAAGATTTTATAATGTTATATAAAGATAAGAAATCTAATAGCACAACTTCTTGAAGCATTCAAAAAAAAAAAAAAAAAAAAAAATTTGAGTGCTAAACGCGTTCAGATGTAAGCGCGGAGTTAAAAGTTATTAATTATTTATTTCATTTCAAGATATTTTCACGTCGCAGCATTGTTTATTAAATAATAATATGCACAGAAAGAGCGAGAGAGAGAGAGATACAGAGATAGAGATAGAAAGAGAATAGAGAAAGATACTTTTGTATAAAATAAAAGCATTGTGAATGTAAAAGGAAAACGTATGCGCAATAAAATTAAATCTAAAAAGTAAAAGTGATACGCATAAAACTAATAAACAAGAAAAAAAAATGTAAAGCAAAACGTGAGAGAAAAAAATGTGTAGCAAAAAAAAAAAAAAAAAAAAAAATAAGATACAAAAAAAAAAAAAATTTAATAAAATATAAAAAATCGATTAGAATAAAAAAAATAAAAAACAATCCTTGAGAATTCAAGCCTGGCGTTATTGCATTAAAAAAGTATTCTAAGAAAGAAGAAATTGTGTACCGAATTAAGAAGAAGAAAGTTATGTATCTAGTAATTCTTCCAGAGATGGGCGCAGCACACTGGGACCAACAGAACAATTCTTAAAACTGCCTGAAAAGACGGTATTGAAAAAGAATTTAAAAATTCCCAAAAAGAAACGAAAACAAGATTTATGCAGCACACAATATTTGGTCTTCCTTATAAAAGCATAAGTATGCTCGACTCCAAGGAACTCTGTACCCAATTTTTATGTATCTTACTTTATTGTATTGGATTTTAATTTAAAAAGTCAAAAAGATGAGTAAATTTGTATAGGGGCCTTACCCATGCTACAATGTTTCATTTAAACTATTGTAGGCATAATCCATACTAATTTTACAGTTCAAAGATAACATAACACCGGTAGTTTTGAATGGGGTGTACCCTTTAAAATATGGTTAGAGAAAAACCGTTTGTAAGTGATAACTTGACTGCTTAGAAAAAAGACCCAATTTCTTATATGCAAGGGGTCAGGATGGACAGACATAGCTTTATACACTCGCCTTTTAATGCTGATCTAGAATGTATACACTTTATAGGGTCTATCAAGCCTTAACTTAACTTAATATCTCCTTTTCCTTCGGGTGCATGAAACGAGAACAAAAACATGGAAAAAGTTATCTTCAGAGGAGCCAAAGCTCAAATATGACACAATCGATACCTGTCTATGGTTTAATATTATGAAAGTTTAGACACAATAATGGGTGATATTTTAAGCTTTTAAGAAAATAGGTGGTGGTGGTTTGTATGGGGTTATATATTTTATTGTTCCGATCCTTATCATATCGGTAGTCTAACATATACATTAGATTAGATTAGATTCGAAGAGTTTTGCCCAATTTAAAGTGAATACATTCATAAATAATAAATTTTCTCATGGGTAAACTCGAAAATTTGTATGGGCGCAATACCTTTGAGTGGGCGTGGCATGCTTAACTTAACAAAGAAACGTCTTAGGAAGGAGAAAAGCTTCAATCTAAATTTTCATTACCATAACTTCAAAATTAAGCGATGACTTTTACCCTTAAAATTGAGCATTTCCATTTCACATAAATACGTATTCCATTTTTTTCCCATATTTTAAAAGAAAAACCTTGATTCACTCGAATTCGTGAGTCCGGGTTCCGTAGTGTTCCTTGTTAGTAAAATATTGTCGGATTTAAACCAGATTGGTATATTTTCTTTGGATTCTCAAAGGTGTTATCCATAACGAACTTTTAGGTTGAGCAACAAAAAATTCAAACGGCGATCCACAGGCAATAGAATAGCGATTTGAAGTGTGTACTTGAATATGGAAAAAATTATTGAAAAAATGCATTAACAAAAAAAAAAATGTTATTTAAATTTAATGCACAATCGCTACACAGACATAAGCTATATTAAGAGTGTTAAATTTCAATATCGTTTCTGATTAATAAAAAAAAAAAAATAAATCGATTGTCTTTATGCAAAATTATTGTATATGGCAATAAATTTTATGTTTGTTTTTGAATTGGTGACCTTAAAAATTCGAACAATTTTTAATTGTCTACCGATCGCGGATCACCGATCACACAAAACATTATGCATGCATTTAAAACATTTCATCAATGAATGATGATGAATAGTAGGTACCTCCTATATTTTGTTTTGTTTTTTCTTAAACTTTTATACAATTTCATATTGCGAATTCAAGGTTTATATTTGTTTTCAGGTCTTGTGAAAGTATGCCAGTAAGATGCGCATTTAATGGGTCATTTGGTGACATTATCTTTTAGTACAACGAATTATTTAGTCAAGGTAAAATAAGTTTTTCTAAAAAAAAAAAAAAAAAAAATAGACAAATTGCAACTTAGACTTGAAGAGATAACAAATAAAAAAATGAATAGATACGATGCTTTTGTAGTAAATAGAAAAGCCAGCAGCAGTTACAAAAATAGAAAAAGCTGCATAAATAATTAGCGAAAAATTCGCACATTTTCAATGTTTTTTTTTGTTGTCTTTGTTAGCTGGAAAATCGATTTAAAGCGTATAAACTAACTAAGCACATGAAGTGGAGTAAAAGCGTAGCGAAAAATTATGCGAAAAAAAAATACACACAAATGAAGATACATAATACTAAATACTTTAGTATGTGTGTGTGTGTGTGTAAAAGAGCAACAACAAATGAGTGAGAGCGAAACTAACATAAAATCTATAAAAAAAATTAATTTTAATATAAATTTAAATTATAATATGAAGCTTTGACTCTAAAATGTATCTAATGAAAAAAAAAAAGTATCTTGTAGATACATTTACATTTGACAAAAGTTGTTATCCAAAACATAACTACATGCAAGAAAAATGTATCTATACAAGTTAAACGCATTGAATTCTTGAGCAGCAAAAAATGCTGCACAGAACAGTCCGTCTGTCTGCATATTGTGCGCTTTATTGCATTTCAACAAAGTTCAGTTTGTGGTCAAAGAGCTCAATTAAGTTTGTGGTTAGTATTTTCAGATTTTTTTTGTTAATAATAAATATTTAAAGCTGTTGAAAAATCTCATCAAATTTCTATAATGTGAAAATTTTTTTTAAATTTTATTTTCACACTCTAAAATGGGAACTGTGCGAAAGCTGTAGCTACGATATTTCTAAATAATTGCTATACAAAAAAAAAAAAATATATCAAATCAATAGTACCAATTTGTGGAACGCCTTACAGCTTTCAGATCACAGATAAGGCACTCACATGTCAATGAACTCAAAGCAAAGATAAAACATACCAAAAAAAAAAAAAAAAAAAAAGAAAAACATTGCTGCAAATATTTTAATTTATTTACTTAAATAATAAAGATAAATCAAATACAGATACACTCGACATTCGAAAAGTTCAATATTCGAGTTTGAATGCGATTTAAGTTGATAAAAAACGATTTAAGTAATCGCATTGAATATTTTTATTTTATTTTTATACGCGCAAACTAAAATGATTAACGCAAATGAATAGAAAAAACGATTAAAAAGGCAAAAAAAAAAAAAAAAAACAAAACAAAAAAAAAAAAAGTATAACAAAATTTAACTGAAAAACGATTAAGGAGTTCATACGAGCAAAGAGATGCCAACTGGTTTTGTTGTTGCACTTCTTCGTTTTATTGGTCAAAAGTAAAATAAAATGAAAAATTAAAATACGTAAATACGTAGAAAATGGGGAAAAAAAAATAAAAAAAAAAAAAATGAAATAAAATAAAATGAAATCCGTTGCAATGCGATGCATGACGACGAGCCTGTTTGAGAAAATGCAACCGAAATGAAAAAATAAAAATAAAAAAAAAAATAAGTATGCATTTAAAATTGTGAACTTACTTGCCCACCTTATTGACATACGAAGAAAGTTTTGTTGTCTTACAAAATAGTAGCAACAAACAAACAACGACAACAGCAAATATCAACAGCAACAGGCAGCGGCAACAGCAGCAACATAAAAAGTTGTTGACCAAGCAAAATCAACGCCGGCAACTTGTCAGAGTTTTCAAGATACTAAACGACAGTAGCAGCACAATGTGAATATGCACAGTGGTTAACAATGTTAGAAAATATCCTAAATATCGGTCAAAATAAAAAATGGAAGACGCCAATCGATTGTTAACGGAAAAATCTATAAGAATTATGTTCTACAAGAGTTCTTTAATGATAAGTTTAAGTAAAATGAATAGGAAAACAAGAAAAAACGTTAACTTCGGTGGAACCGAAGCTGAAATACCCGTTACACAACACTTTTAATAGTTTATATGTTCACCAGGGTGCTTAGATTAAATTTCACGATGCATTTGGTCAAATTTGTATGGAGGCTTTATGTTATATTTGCCCGATCCTTACCATATCGAAAGTGTTCACTTCGGTGGACATTGGAATTGATTTTACCAAATTTAATTGAATTCATTCAGAAATAGTAAATGTTTTGATATAAAAACTCGAAAATGGGCGGTAAGTTTGTATGGAGGCTATACATAAAAATGGGCGTGGCGCCAGATTTGAATTCATTGGATGACATAAAAAGGTTCTTACCCTATTTGGATTAAATATATTCATAAATAATATCTATTTTCATACAAAAAATCGAAAAAAGTGGTAAGTTTGTATGGGGGCTATATCTGAAAATGGGCGTGACAACATTCTTTTGATATTGGATGCCATTAGAACTATTTTTACCCTACATTGTAGTAAAAGCATTCATAAATAATAACTATTTTCATACAAAAAGTCGAAAAAAGTGGTAAACTTGTATGGGGGCTATATCTAAAAATGGGCGTGGCACCTTGGTTCTGACATACAAACTAACTAGGAGCACAAAAAGCTTAAGTTTCGAATTTCAGGTCAATATCTTTAAAACTTTCCGAGTAACACTCATCGCAACAGACAGACCGGCAGACAGACGGACAGACAGACAGACGGACATGGCTAAATCGATTCGTCTCATCGAGCTGATCAATAAAATATATACTTTATGGGGTCTCCGATGTCTCCTTCAATGCGTTGCAAGCTTTCGGACAAACTGAATATACCCGTTTACACTTTGTGTAACGGGTATAAAAAAGGAATGTCACCCGAAAATTCAACATTTTTCACTTATCTCTTTCAGTCAATTATTGATATAAAATTTTTAAAATAATTCGCTGATTAATTACTAAGCAAGAAAAATTTGGGAAAAATTAAAGAACTTTTTTTTTGTGGACACTTGACGAGTTTTCTCCCATATAGGAAAAACTATAATACATTGAAATAGTGGGCGATAGAAAAAATGGGCGTAATACATAAGTATTTTGTAGTTTTTTGTTTTATGAACTTTTCTACATTTTGCTATAATTGGAACTAGGTGACATTACGTTTCTAATTAAAGATGGGCGTGGTATACTGGAATGGACGGCCTAAGGGAAGAACTTAAAAATAGGAGAGTTGGGCGGTATTCCTAATCCTGAATTATAGTCCCGACGCTTCCGAAAAAAAAAAAACAAAATTTGGTTTTGCTAAGAAAAGTAATAAAAACAAGCAAGAACGTTAACTTCGGAAGGACCGAAGCTCAAATACCCGCCACACGAAACTTTATTCATTTTCTTGAAAAAATAAAAAATGGAAGCTGAGTTTGTATGGGACTATTTGTTATAGTGGCTCGATCCTTGTCATATCGGAAGCATATTCATAGGATAACAGTAGAAGTGATTTTACACAGATTGGAGTGAATATATCCCTAATTAAGAACTATTTTCATACAAAATCTGAAAAATGGGCGCTTGGTTTCTATGGGGGGCCATATCAAAAAATGGGCGTGGCACTTTTCTTCTGAAATTGTGTGTCATTAAACTGCTTTTAACCATATTTGTAGTAAATACATTTACAAATAATAACAATTTTTATACAAAAAATCGAAAAAAATGGCAAATTTGCATGGGGGCTATATCTAAAAATGGGCGTGGCACCTTTCTTCTGATATTGGATGGATTGATATTGGATTAAAAGGGTTTTTACCCAATTTGTAGTCAAACATTCATAAATAATAACTATGTATTTTCATACAAAAAAATCGAAAAAATGGTAAGTTTGTATGGGGGCTATATCTAAAAGTAGGCGTGGCACCTTGGTTCTGACATACAAACTGCCTAGGAACACAAAAAGCTTAAGTTTAAAGTTTCAGGTCAATATCTTTAAAACTTTCCGAGTAACACTCATCGCAACAGACGGACATACGGACAGACGAACATACGGACATAGCTAAATCGATCCGTCTCGTCGAGCTGATCAAGAATATATATACTTTATGGGGTCTCCGATGCCTCCTTAAATGCGTTACAAACTTTCCGACAAATTGATAATACCCTTCACACTATGTGTGGCGGGTATAAAAATGCTTCATAAAAAAGTCTAAGACTTGGAATATGGTTGCTTTGCTTAGGGCTTATGCCATATTTTTTTCTAGATTAGCAAATCTGATGAATTTAGTTTTTTATGGTTTAATAACGGAGACTAGTTCCTTTAATTGGAAATGGAAAAATGTTTTGTGGGAGTTAAAGAACTAAAAAAAAATTTCAATATTTGAAAAGTTATCTTTAAAACTGTAGAAGAACATACGATCGCACAGATGAACATAATCGATCTATTTTGTTGGGCTGATCAAGAATACTTATGTAAGTAAGTATATCAGCATTTATGCTAAACTACAACTTCGTTGGTTGGTATTTTAAAACGGAGAGTAAAAAAATTTTATAAAAAGTAAAGAACAATATCCGCAATTAAAACATTAAAAAAAAAATAAAAAAAAACATTAAAAAAACAAAAAAAGTACGTGCCCCGGGTGAGGCTCGAACTCACGACCTTAAGATTATGAGACTTACGCGCTGCCAACTGCGCCACCGAGGCTATAGATTATTCCTGGAATATTTTAATCAAGATTATAGAGACTCAGTACATAATTTTTTTTACCTATTTTTATTCTGCTCTGTTCTAAATTTTAATTCAGATCAAGTTTTTCGGAATTGAAATGATTTCGCCTTCGTTATTTTGGTTCCAACGTAAATTTTTCGTTTTCAAAAGTTTTGTATTTAAGTTATCTAAATGTAAAAGTTAAGGCCAAATTATGTTCAAATAATTGCATTCTTTCTTATAAGAGTTTTTATTATTTTTGGAAGAGATTTAAGTACTTTTTCGTATAGCGTCCATTCAACTTTTTAGCGAAATGGTTTTATTAATATTTTTTCTTAAAAATTACCTAGCAAGCTACAAAGCGATCGAAAAGAAGAACACCTTTTTTCAAAATCGAATTGTTTTATTTTTTTTAAAACGAATTGAAGTGTTGAACAGACCAGATAATTTTTTTTTATTTTTTGTTTGTCTGTCAGTCGATGTACCGTGAAATTGCAGCTCATTTCGGTGGTATTTTTTCCCCCTTTTTTTTATTGCAGCGTAACCAAAATGTGTTGGGGCTAGTATAAAAAAATCCAAAATTTTTTTTTGTTTTGTTGCAGCGTAACCAAAAAGAAGTTATAAAAAGTCTAATTGATATAGTGGTCATAATTAAATAGCATTGTTACCTTTTAAATGAAACCAGTTTGGGACTCATCGATTGGATCGTTTCAAAGTCCATAGCGGACATAGAAGAATTTGTATAACTCTAACTATTTTCATACAAAAACTCGAAAATTGGGCAGTAACTTTATAGGGCGTAAGTACCTAAAAATGGGCGTGGCACCTTGGTTTTAATAAACAAAGTAGTCATTACCGAGAAATGCTTAAGTTTAAAATTTTCATTCAGTAACGTTAAAACTGATTGATTGAATCGCTTAGAATAAACAGACGAACAGACAGACAGACATAGCTAAATTTTGATGCTTATCAAGAATATATATACTTAATGGGTTCTACCAGGCTTCATTTATTGCGTTACAAACCTTCTGAAAAACTCCTAATTCTCGATCACACTATGAGTGACGGGTATAAAAATAATTTAGAGTAGTCTGGTACAGTGATGCCATTTGAGCTTCTTTTTTTCTCTCACACACACACACATGCTGTACTGTTTTAAATTTCTGTACAGTTTACTATGCATGAGTGAAAAAGAGAATGCAAAAAAAGCTTAAATAGCATCACTGGTCTGGTCAACCGATCTTTTGTGTGCTTACAAATTAAATTTTTTTTTCAAAATTTCTTACCACTGTGCATCATTGTGGCAACTTTGGTGTGTAGTGTGTGTGTCATTTAAATTTGTTGTTGTTGTTGTTGATGAAGCCGCCTGTTTGTCTCACTTGATTGCTGCTGTTGCAATTGCAACGAAAACGCGCCTTGGTTCGCAAGCGTTATTAAAACGCCGACGCCAATGAAAGCGAAAGGATTTAATCTTCATTGCTTTGGATTTTCTTTACTCATTTATGGATAACTTCTTTTTTTTGTTGTTGTTTATACTTTTTTTTTTTTGAAACTCGTTTAAAAAATCATTTGTCGTCGTCGTCGTCGTCGTTGTTTCTTTGCATTTTGATGCAATTTCACTTTTTTGCCATTAGACATATCAAAAGTCGTTTACTGTTGTTGCTGTTGTTGCATCAAACAAACAAAAAACAAATAATGCATTTTGTTTAATTTTAGTTAATTTTTAACTCTCCCCTCGCATGGCTCATATAGTTTTTCCGTTTAAATTAGTTTTCAACAAAATATATCAACAAAACGTTTGGCTTTAATTGCTTTTAATAATTTTTTTTATTGTTTTTGTTTTTTGTTTCTTTTTTTTTTTTTTTTGTAATTATTTGTAATAATATAATTAGTTTTAAATGTAAACTGCATTATTGATTTCGCATGCTTTGCTTAATGATGTTGTGAAATAATGAACATGCATGAACCGACGATTTGTATCTTGTATCTTTAAGATACTTTTTAATTTTAATTGAATTTAGGTCTTTACAACAACAACAACAAAAACAGCGACTGTTCCCCAATTGCTCTAAATACATATAACAATTTTGAACTTTTCAATTTTAATGTTTTTATTTTTTTATTTTTTATTTTATTTTTGAGTTTAATGATTTTTTCGCAATACTTTCTAAGCATTTGGTACAAGCTATAATGCTATAAAATATTGTAGATACATTTATAAAAAGATACAATATAGAGTAAGATACATACTGTTTGTACTTCCTAGCGTGAAGTAGCTGCTTATTATTATTATTACAAGTTTGTTATTTTCATAAAGCATAAAACACCGTTAGCAAGCAACGCTAAAGAAAAACCAAGCGAAGCGAAAGCTTAGCGCGCGCATGCGCGCTCTTATAAAGCCGGCTGAAGAAAATTGCAGGGCAGTTTGGTCCAAAAGTAGCAGAAGCAACAGAAAGACAGACAGACAGACAGACATGCAAACAATAAGAATGCATATAGTAAACATTAAATAAAACATCTAAAATATGTACAAAGCCAAACCAAGCCAAGCCAAGCATTATTAAATCAAATCATACATTGGTGCGGGCAATGGCGAGTTGAGGCGTAGAGGAAATTTAATAAAAACTTGGTATTATCTTTTCCACGCCATATGAATATATGCTAAATAAAGTTATAAAAATTACAACTATAAAAAAAAAATACAAATAAAAATAAAAATGAACGAAAGAGGAAAACACAAGAGAAAATTAAAACTCGGTTCACATTTAACGTTGAAAAAATACAATTCCAAAAAAAAAAATATGCCAAAGAGCCTCGGCAAGGCCCATTCAAAAAATGCCGGTTTTCGATACCTCGATTTTTTAAACTTTATAGTATATATTTAAGATGAGCATACGACTGCTTTAGGAAATATCTGAGGTCAAAGTGGACTGATTATTGGGCCATAAACTTTTTGGTACACTAAAAGTTTTAAAAGTCGAGGTAACGAAAATCGGCACTTTTGCCGAGGCTTTTTAAGGCTCTTGCAAGCCCGTCTAAATAAAATCAAATTCAGAATATACCTATTCAATTTCTCACCTAGCTTCCCTCTGATCGGGTCTTATACTATTATTATATATTAAGTTATCGAAAGAGTTATGAGTTAAGTATCTTTTTAATAAAACACATAACGAGTGAGATGCGAAATTGTCCGAGACCGTATAATTTGAAGAGTCACGATGTATGTTGTTTGGGCCTCCTTAATTTGCATAAGCGCTTGTTTTTTTTTATACCCGTTACATGTACTCTTGCAAGCCTGCCTAAATAAAATCAAATTCAGAATATACCTATTCGTGAGTTTAGTTCTTCTCACACTAGTTTATTTTTAATCCCCCAATGGGAAAAATTTTTGGTCTGGGTCAACCGGTTGCTTCGTTACCTTTTTCTTTACTTCATTTATGAAAAATATTTTCTTGGTTTAAATTTTAGCCTGGACCTAGGCTTTTTTTATATTTTTTAAAATTTACAACAACATTTTACCTTACAAGAACAGAGTACAGCAATTTGGTTCATTCGTCTGTTTCACCATTATGAGAATGATCCTAAAATCATGTTGTTAGGATTAAAAAATTTCTTCTTCTTCCTTATCACATAAAACTTTCGCTAAAAGTGGAACTAACATAATAAGATGTTGATCTAAGCAAAGAATTTACACCAACTAAAATATTCTTGACTCACACTTACTGTACAAAAAGACAAACAATTGATTTTTTTTCTCATGTCAAGCGTTATGCGCCACCGTTTGAATAATTTGCAAGAGAAACGGAGAACGCACCGGCTAAACTGTTTTTCGATGCCTGAGACGTTAAGATTACAACAAGATCACTAGAAATGACTATAAGCCCAAAAGGTCTTAAAAAATAAACACTAGTCGGCATAATTATTTTGACAAGACGAGAAATCATATGTTTAAAGACATTTGTATATTTATAGCTATTGATCTATTGTATTTTATAATCATTTTTAATGTAGAATAAAAAAAATTAAATCAAACTTTTCGAAGGTTTTGGAGATATTGTTGTCTAAAATTTCAAATGCTTAGATCTTTGGTTCTGATAGTCTGATCTTCATGTTTAAAAAAAAAAGATAACATCGTCATTTTATTCTCCATCAACCATCTGAACAATGTTTTATCGTCAGATTATTAGTTTAGGAACTGTTTATAGTATCCGTATCCCCATCTCTCTATTTTGTTCAATTTTCGCTAGGCATCTCTAGGTGCACAATGAAATCAGGTGGCAGATTGCGCCTCTCGCACCTGTTAAATTTCTCAACTCAGCTGTGAGCGTTTAAAACGCAAGAGATGAAATACGAGAGAGAGAGAGAGAGACTGACAGTTCAATGGGTCGATAATAGAAAGAGACAGAGTTTTGATATTCCACCGTGCATGATGTAAAGTAGTCTTACGCTTTCAAATCGCTTGGTGCCTAATGTTTTCGGGCCGGGAAACACCTATAAAGATAATGGAATAGTTGGGGTAAAAATGGCGGTGGTAGCTGGAAAGATAAAATGGGTTTTAACCGAAATCTGCACCTGCTCATAAGGCATGAAAGACTCAGGATTAGATTTCACAGACATGTTCCCTATTACTGGTCATCAGATATACGACCAACTTTAAGTTCGGATTGTAATTCCATTGATTGAATTCAATTGGCGTAGTAACATAGCAAAGTGCAAAGCTAAAGACGAGACTCTATCCGCATTTCCCGTATTTACCTCGAAGCCAAATATGTTGGCATACAGATTTTTAATACTTTTTTTCGATATTAAAATTTTTTGCTTCATATTAAATTCAATTAAAAACCGTAACAAATTGCGAAAAAAACGATCAAACGCAAACACTTACCTCTTTGCAAATCTTCTTTGGACTTTTGTCGATATTATTGTTCTCGTTTTAATGAAAATTTAATAGCACCGAACAGAACAGAGCACAAATCTTGTCTTCTCAAAAACACAAAACACAGAAAATGCAGAAGAAAAATAAAGATTTGTACTGGAGCAGCCGCCAGCTTGGAATTACGCTCAAAGTAAACACGCAATTGTGTAATTTGTTTTGGTAAAAAAAAATTAATTAGCGCATTAACATCTTCTTTTTGTATTTTTTTTTTGTCGATATATTTTTTTTTTTTTTTTTAACAAATTAAAACCATATAAACACTTTCATGAAAAGTTATGTTTTTTTTTCACTTAAAATCAGCGGAAAAGAAAAAAAAACAATTAAAAAATAATAATAAAAACATTCACATAAGAAAAAAAAATAATAAAACAAAAATTCAAGACACTTGTTGCACCCAAAAGATAAAAATTTTTTATAAACAAAAAGAAAATTCGAAACAAAAACAAAAAACAAAAAAAATGAAAATCTTCCGTCGCGTTTTAATAAAGAAGCAACCGAGCGAGCGAACGAATGAACGCTTTGGAACGGAATCGAATTCGAATAAATATTAAGTTTACAACGAGATATATTGGAGCTAAAGAAAGCACCACGTGCTCCTCGAACAATGGTCACCAGGCGTTTGAAATAAAACAATGCGCCGTGCCGCCAGTCAGCTTCAGCTTTAATAAAATAAAAAATAAGCGCTATGGTCTGTGGCGGTTGTTGTTGTATGGAATCGAATGGAATGGACAGACGGACGAGCGGACGGACGGACGCATGGTGAATGTGAAGACCGCAACAACGCACCAACCAAAAGAAATGGAAAATCAAAGAAGAAATTTTGTTGTTGCTTTTATGTTTATGTTTTTGTTGTTGTTGTTTTTCACATTCAAAGTTGGTCGAAACGTTGCCGTTGCCGTTGCAAGTTACTCCAAGCCGAACCGAACCAAACCGAACCGAACCGAAGTCGTATCAAATAAAGTCAAATAGATTGAAGTGTTGTGTTGTATGGTGTAGTGCGGTAAAGTGAAGTGGAGCAGTAGCAGCAGTCATACATGCCACATACATATAGTATGTTCATGTAAACTTGCATTATGATAATACATTGATGATGATAATACTAATGATGATGATGATGACGTTGTTCGCTTTTAAGTCAACATAAATCACAATTTGAACGGTTATTCTTCAACTCTTTTGTTTTTCACTGGATTTTGTGCATTTATTAAATTTTCTTAGTGCTAACAATTTTTTATTATTTTTTTGATAACAGAACCAGACGACCCATTTGTTTTAAAACAATCATCTCTTTTCGGGATTTGATTCATCTTGGTACACCCAAACAGAGTAAATAGGCACTCTATATTCTTGGCGCACACGAAGTTTGATTTAAACAAAGCGAAGCTGGTCTTGGATAGCTTGGGGTAACTATATAAGAACTCAAGAAACATTTAATAGGTTTACCACTTTTATATTGAGTATCCGAAGCCAAGCTATCCAGGGAAACGAAAAAGCAATGAAAAAAAAAGTATGGAAAAAAGACGATTAGCAAAATTTATTAGGTTTGTTCTATATCGGAAATAAGAAGACTCATATTTTTATACCCTGTACCCAAATTGTAAAATTAATATGTATGTAACAGATAGAAGATGGCTAGATAGTCCCTATAAAATATATATATTCTTGATTAGTATTAAAAGGGGAGTTGAACTAGCTATGTCTGTCTGTCCCTGTGTCCGTCCGTCTGTTTGCTGTCTGCCGTATGAAAATGATTATCTCGGAGACTATAAGAGATAGAGCTACCAAACTTACACTCTCCTAAACCGTCAAGTGTGCACTTGCTAACGGTTTTTCTCTAACCCCATTTTAAGGGATACCCCCAACACAAATATATCCCAAAGTTTTGTGTTTTTGCATAAAAACGTTTTTATTTCTTATTGTGGAAAGTTACAATTTAGAATTAATTATACCTACGATAGTCCCAATAAAATATCAAAAAATGAGAAGGTACAATAAAATTGTAGGTATAGCCCCATATAAATTTACTCCATTTTCAAGTTATTATATAAAAATCCAATGCAATAAGGTAGAACTTAAATTAAGGTACATAAAATTTGGGTATAGGGTATCTTGCAGTAGAGCATACTCGACTTTCTTTTATTTTTATCGGATAATATTTTTATGGTACCGCAAAGCTCTGAAGTATTGTTTTTCGTTTTTTTAGTTCCTGTAAAAAACAGTTAATATTAAAAAATTAAAGAATGTTCTATGACCATTTATGAAGAGAAACAAACAGCAAAAAATATTCATTTTCCAGGTTTCTTCATTAAATCTACAGAAAAGTGTTATATTCCCATGTAAAAAACATGGGAAACTTCAGGGCCTTTGCGGCACCATTAAACATTATTCGATTAAAAAATATACGTGTCTTCTTCCTAGAGTGCGAGCGCATAAACATTTCTTTTTAGACCAACCTAGGGGCCCAGTACACTAATTGGAACAAAGTCTTTCTGTATCTTAGTCTAGGGAAAGATACTCCCAAACAATTACAATTACTCTAGTTTACCCCAAAAAAAAAAAAAAAAAAAAAACTGGTTTCTCATGTACCTATTTCCATCTATTTTGGGGCATAGATTCCAAATGTGGTCAACAAAAGAACCGTTTCCGAGATATTCTCAAAAAACCCGGACCTTTAGGAATTTTTTTTTAGCTTTTGTTAGAAGTCTCCAGATTCCATAGCGCTGTAGTCTCCAGATTCCATAGCGCTGTAGCTTGTATGGAAAAAAAGTAAGGGAGGCGATAAAATATTTTTAATATTCCTTAATTGTGTTAATAGAGAGCCTAAGATTGTTCCAATCAAACTAAAAATGTGAAAATCTATGCTCCAAATGGATCCCAATAATAAACTGCAGAGGACGTCATTCGATGATATCAGATTTTCTAAGAGCATTCATTGCTGTCATAAAAAAAAAAAAACACTCTCATAAGAAAAGCATTAAAACTGATACCTCTTGTAAATTGTCAAGAGTATTTTCATATAAAAATCAGGGCATTGTTCAGTTATGACGCCTGTAAAGCTGACCGAGCGATATAAACCGAAAATAAAGGCTATTTTTTTCTTGTTTTATAAAGAAAAATTGGTTCAGGCGGGCATTTAGCAGAGGCTGGTTTTGACAAAGCTTGATTTCCGCGTTTAAAAGCCTTGAGAAAAAAAAAAATAAAATTAAAAATTATAAAACTTAACAAAAAAAAAAAAAATAAACTGTTTGCGAATTATATTCTAACGGTTTATATTTAAGAAACTAATTTCAAATTTTCTGTTTAAGCGAAATGAATATAAATTTTTATTTTTTTAAAGACTCAGAGTCACTTTGTCAAATTCTACATTGAATGAAATTTTTATTTATTGAGGCTTTATAGTTCGCAACATGTTTATGCACTTTTTTCATTAAGACAGGAGTGTTTCGAAAAAAAAAAACAAAAAAACGAAAATGGAGTTAATTTTAATACAAAAGGCGTTGACTGACCGTGTGTGTTTATGTCTTTTAAATAATGCTTTTTTTTATTAAATAGGCGAACAGGTCGTTGAAACAAAAGTTTAACCAAAGCACTACAGAAAAAAAAAAGTCAAAGCAAATTATTGTTGGCAATCAAATAAAATGAGGGCGCTAACGAGCAATTAAATGATTTTCAAATGTTACAAATTGGTAATTTTTATTGACGCTAATGAACAAAATTGCAGCAGCACCAGCAGCAGCAGCAATTAAATGAAATCAAATAATAATTTAGATAAACATTTATGCAGCCAGCCAGACAGCCAGCCAGGTTGTGTGTGTGGCACATGCAATGTCATTGACGCGTGGATCGTTGCCGTTGTCGCATAATTATTTTATGTATTAAATTTCACTTACCTGATATTGGGGAAAGGTTGTTGTTGCAGTGCACCACCAGTTCGACTGTGGCGACTTGCACGTGAGCCACGCTCTGAATTACATTTGGAACCGCAAAGCGAGTTCTCGCAATAGCGACAGCATTTATTATAGCTAAATGTTGAGGTGCATAATGTGCAGAATGAATCTAATTGAGATTCAGCCAATTGCGCTGTCAATGCATCAACATTGTCCTCGTCGTCGTCCTCCTCCTCCTCCACATCGTCATCGTCATCATCATCATCCAAAATAATTTCATTTTTCTTCTTCGTCGTCATCGTCGTCATCATCATCATCATCATCGTCCTCATCTTCTGCAATGCCTCCATTTAGGGTGCTATTACCGTCAAGTAAAGTATCACGATCTTCTTCAGATGAATAACGATATTTTTCACTTTCCGAATCATCAGATTGACCAGAAGAATGATTACCGCACATGGCTACCGCTGTCGTCATGGCTGATGTTGATCTATTCATTTTACGCTGTTGTTTTTGCTTTTGTTGTTGTTGTTGTTGTTGCTGCTGCTGCTTTTGTTGTTGTCCACGTCGTGCTATAGTATGTTGCTTGGATGATTCACGTGAACTTTGCGGCGATGAAATGCTATCACCGCTCATACTAAAGCTACTCAACGGACAAGAAGGATAACGTGCCAACGGAAAATGACGCATATTATATTTGCTAGTCATCGAGAGATTCTCATTAAAATAGATAATATTGCCACCCATATGTGTGTTGTTTGTGTTACTCTCGTCATTTTGATGATGACGTTGATTATATTTACGTAGAAAAGCAGCATTGCAATCGGCCGCCGTATATTCATGTAGCTTTTTTGGTTTTTGTGTTGTCGGAAATCTACTGCCAGCACCGCTGCTGCTGTTGCTGCTATGTCCTGTGCCAAAGATGCCTCCATTGTTGTCATTGATTCCCACGCCACCGATGCCGCTGCCGCCGGTGCTGCTGTTGCCACCAACAGAAATGCCGCCGGAGCGCAGCAAATCGAGCAGACACTGCTTGAGATCACGCATGCTGATATTGACTTCATATGTCGCATGTGGCAGAATTTATTTACGTATTTTTTTTGGCTGAAAAGAAAAAAAATGTTAAAAAATTTAAGTATATCAGTTTACCAAATTTTAAATAAATAATTATATCTTAAATAAAATTTAGCTTATTTAATTTTTTTTCATTTCATTAATTTTTTAAATAAAAAAAAATGTATTAAATTTTTAACGGACAAATTCTAAAACGGAAACGTTAAAACGCAAACAGAAAAAGTCATTTCCGGTTTGCCGTTGTACTAATAAAAAATTGTTTGGTATTTTTTTGTGCTTTTACAACAGTTATTTGAAGCGCGGTTACACTGACAACAGCAAAAACAGCTGTTCGCACGCTGCGCACGTTTTTCGATATTGTTTGTATTTTTTTTTGTTTTACTTGTTGCGGCTGATTCATTTTGACTGTATTTATTTTATTTTTTACACGTAAACTGCATTGGTAAGTTTATAGTAAGCAATTTTATTTATTATTATTATTATTATTTATTTGTTCGAATATGTTTTAGAATCGTTAGAATGAGTTCACAGGCGCGGCAATGTGCAGCGTACTCGCGCACAGAAACATAAAAATCGTACCGTCTTCAAGAATGATCTGCACGACAAAACGCCACAACAGATACGCCTTAATAATATGAATGTATCGACAGTTTGTCAGCGCTGCAAGGACGTTATTGAATGGAAAATTAAATATAAAAAATATAAACCCTTAACTCAGGCAAAAACCTGCACACGCTGTCAACAGCGAAACGTACGTAAAGCGTATCATGTCATCTGTCGGGATTGTGCCATTAAGGATAAAGTATGCGCAAAATGTTTGAAGGGTGGCGAAGAGGTTACGATTGAACCAACGCCGCAGGAACAGCAACAGTTACAAGTGGAAATGGATCGTTTGATAAAATCATTTTCAGAGCGTAAACGTCGCGCATTTTTACGTTACATGGATAAGGGCAAGAAAAAGGCTGAAGCAACAGAAGAGGATGATGATGATGCTGCTGCTGCTGCGCCGGATGGCACTGAAGATGGAGAGCATGGAGCTGAAACAAAAGTAACAAATTTGCGTGTGCCACATACACGCGATGAATTGCTTGAGAAGATTAAGCAATTGCAATTAAGAGGTGATAATGATGAAGCGATGAGTGGGATCTTAGTTCAGACGATGATGAGGATGAGGATGATGACGAGGATGAGGATGAGAGCGATGATGATGAAAGTGAAGACAGCGATAAAGCAGCAACAACGAATACACAAGAAAAGAGTACACTTAATGCAAAGCATAAAAGCGCAAGCTAGAATCGTATTTATTTTATAAATATTACCAAACTTAAAAATTCTACATGAAAAATTGTCTATTCTGAATTATAATTGAAAGTAATATATATGTAAGCCGATAGCTTAGAGCTAGTGCTGACAATATTTGTACAATATTTATATTGTTTAAATATATTGATAATAATAATAATATATATGTATGTATATATATATATATATATATATATATATATTTTTTTTTTTTTGTATAATTAAAAATAGGTTTATATTGTAATAAAATATATAAAATTAAAGAAGTATAAAACAGTAAAATTGAAAATGTAAGTGAATAGGCATAGACAAATTGCATTAAATCACATTTTGCAGCTTCGGTTTCAATTTTCAGTAATGAAGTTATAGTGGTAAATATTGACAGAGCCTATCAAAAAATTGTACAAAAATTCTCATTCTTAGATCTCAGCATCAGGAAGAGGTTAAAATTTTTTATGCGTAGAATAATAAGGACATGATCATTTTGGAGACCCGGAGCGTTACCCAAGTGCCTCATTTTGAGACCTAGGAGCATCAAAAATAACATGTGACATAAATGCTCAAAGGCATGGTAATTTAAAAAAGTGGTATCAAGCGAAATGATGGTAACATGCGCACCTAGCGCGTAAGAGATGGCTTACTTTTAATTTTGACTCCGTTGTTCAAGTAAGAAAGAGATAGAAAATTTGTGTTTTCTTTTTCTGTTTTGTTTCGACTAACATTGGTACGCAACACGTTGAGAAAAAAAACGCTTGATGAAGACCAACTTGAGATTGTTTCCGCAACAAAAAAGGAAAGAATATTTAACTCGCAAATGTAAAAATTTATACAATATTAGCAGCGTCTTGAAAAAAGTTTTACTATTTTTGAGAACATCAATGACATTGATTGTTGAAAGGCCACGGCTACGGTGAATGGAACTCTAAGGCCGCAAATCTTCGTCGACTTGGAATAAAAAGTAAACAAAAACATTTGTAAGTGGATCAGGTATGTAGTATCTATAACTTCAACGGCTTGAGCGCCACAGCTGTAGTGCCAGTAGCAATTCTCTTGAAAAATTCCCTCTGTTTGAAAAAAAAAGAGAGGCGTTTTTATAGAGGAGGGTTGGGCAGGGTTCATATGAGGGCAGGCTTATGCGGATGGGGAAACATTAAAATGATCAATTCAGAGTACTGGCCTTCGACACATTGTGCTTCGAATAGATTGGTACCAGATCACACAAAATTCGTCGGAAATCTTTAAATCGTATCATATCGAGTCCTCGAGTCGCCTAGATCGTGTTTGAGATTGTTAGTTTTTCAAAAATTTCGAAAATACGAATTACAGACGGACAGATATGACATTACGTGTATCAACTTTTCGCGTCGAGCGGATTATTATGTCCGTAAGCGTAGCGCAAGCTGATTAAGAGCATACTCTCAGGGGCATTTAACGTTTAAGCCTACTTTATATTAAACAAATAAAAATGTAAACATTTTCAAATGGAAAATAAGTCCAGTTAGACTGTCAAAAAGAAACTCCAACCACCAAACCGGTTTTTTTTTATTTTTTAACTAATCTTGGTATTTTTAAAGCTTTTAGGCTGTGCTTGGTTCTCTACTCTTCTCGACTCTTCGACTCTGCTTTTACTTCTTTTAAACGTAGTCGGCGTTTGCTATTTGCGAAAAATACGTTGGAAATAGTTTAAATTTGTAAACAAAATAAAAATCGAAAATTTTAATTTTGTGGTAAGTAAAATGGAAAATAAATTAAAATAAAAGTTTTTTTAAATATTTTTCGTCGAAATAACAAAATCGTCGGCCACAAAACAACAAAAAAAAAAAAACAAAAACAAAAATGCAACAATTGGCGCGAAGCAACAGCTGTGACGTCGTTCGGGTCGCTGCAGTTAGCAAAGTAGCTTTTATGTCAATACTATTGACTATTGACTCAATAGGTGAAAGTCACAAACACACATACAAACACATACACACATACATACGCCAGATGACTTGTTCAGTTTGATTTAATTTAATTTTAATGTGCATACTTTTAGGGGTATTCGTTGAAATAATATCAAGTGGAGTTATTAAAATTTTATTAATTTGCTATACGCATTATTTGCATTCACATTTTTAGAAACAAAATTTAAGTTTCACAATAGCGGTTTTTAAATTCAAATTTAATTTGGTTTATTAATATTTTTTCTTTTTGGTATTTTTTTAAGCTTTTGCCGGTTGTTAAGCTTTAACCGGAAAAATTAGTGATAATTGTGTATTTGTTTTGCTTCGCAATTCTTAGAACAAGAAAAGAGATATACTTCGCGCACCTTCAGCTGAAAGCGCCGTTCCAATTGCTTTCGCGAATTTCAACGTTGGCGGCATTTGTTAATTTTTTATGCCAAACATTGAAAACCAAATTGCACAAAAATAAAAAGGCTGACTAAACTAGTATAATTTTATGGTAAATATGAAATATTATATTTTTCATTTATTAAAAAAAAAAAATATTGCAAAAACAAAAAAAAAAAAATTTACAGTTTTCTGATTTTTTTTTTTTTTTTTGATTTTGATTAACGGAACTATTTATAACTTATCACACGCTTCTATTTTACACACAGCCATGGACCAGCGAAAAACAAACAACTCAAATCGCCGGCCATCAAAAAAACAACAACGCCAGAGCGGCACAGCAAGTGGTGGTGCCGGTGCCGGTGCCGGTGCTGGTGTTGCTGCAAATGTGGCGTCGTCCTCCAAACGTAAGAACAAACGCCAAAATGCTAATGGTGGAGCTGCTGCTTCTACTTCTGCTGGAAGTGGTGGTGGGGCTGCTGCTAGTAATAAAAAAGACGAAGTATTTCTAACCGAACAGGAACAACAGAAATTGCGTCGCATAGTACTTGATTTTATGCGTACTAACAATGTAGAATTCCAGCTTGGTGGACTGTCGAATGTTCAACGCAAATTTGTGCACCGTTTTGCTTCCTGCAAAGGACTGAAGACACGTAGTACCGGCAGCGCTGATCAGCGCGTATTGCACATTGTTCGAAGAAAGCCCCAAAGTGTCATAATAAATGCGTTTCCCATTACTCTATCATCAAAAAGTAAGCAATTATTTGCTGAAGTTTTTGATGAGGTATCAAATCAATTGGTAAACGAAACGTCCCCGGAAAAACGTTTGCCCGGTAATAATGAACGTCCGACGGCACGCACAGACAGTGCTATGTATGGTCATCGTTTGATACCGCCACCACCTAATCGAATCGATGTTAATCTAATGCACGAACGTTTAGGCTTACCAATTAACAAGCAACGAGAACATGTGTTGGATCTGTTGACGCACCATCCGGTAAATATGATTTGCCTGTTATTGAATAATAAGATTAATTTATCTTTAAATTTTTTTTTTCTACAGGTTATTATAATAAGCGGCGAAACTGGCTCTGGAAAAACGACACAGGTGCCACAGTATATATTAGATGATGCTACGCGCAATAATCGTTCATGTCGTATTGTGGTGACGCAGCCTAGACGCATTGCTGCAATTTCAGTAGCTAATCGTGTAGCAATGGAACGTGGTGAACAAATTGGTGGCACAGTGGGGTATCAAATACGCATGGAGCGTAAGTATTGTGTTTAATTTTACAATATACAAGTATGCAAATATTGTTTGTTTAAATGAATTTGTTATTTTTCAAACTTATTATGTTCAGGCGTTGTCAGTAAAAATACATGCCTGCTCTACACCACAAGTGGTAGCTTTTTACGTAGTATTATGGCGCATTGCAATGAAGTTTTTCGTAATGTGTCACATTTAATAATTGATGAAATACATGAACGCGAGAAGGATACTGATTTTATGTTAATAACCATAAAGCAGCAGCTTGCACAAAATAAAGGCTTACGCGTTATATTAATGTCAGCCACTATGGACATTAAAATGCTATCGAATTACTTTGGAGTTTGTCCGGTCGTACATGTACCCGGTCAGAGCTATGACCTTAGGATTCTGTACCTGGAGGATATACTCTTTCAAACTGGCTACAGAACCGACGTAATGAACAAACATCTTAACTTTGCGAATAACTGGATTAACCCGGTGCCTGAAGCTGATCCAATAGACCACTCACCTATAGATATTGCTCAAATGATACAGGATGCAACATTGACTAGAATCGTTGATGAGACACTAGAACGTTGTCTCGTTGAAAATGATACTGATGCATTGGATCAGTTGGAGTATTATGTTGAATGCGAAAATGTTTCTATCGATATAGCGCATACAGTCACAGGCAATACACCGCTTATGATGGCATGCAAAAAAAATGAACCGACGTATGTAACTAAGTTTTTGCAAAAGGGCGCCAACATTGGAATCGCCAATACCGCAGGCTATAAAGCATGTTCCTATGCTGCACTTCACAGGGATGGTGAGTGTTTGGATATATTGCAAACTGCGGCAGCATCACAACAGTTGCAGGTACAACAAAATATAATCAACAAACAGAAACAATTGCTACTGGATGTGTATCAGAAACAATTTAATGCGGAAAATGATGTCGACCACAACCTAATACTTTCGCTTATAGAGTTTCTGTATCGGCATGATGACAATGGAGCCATTATGGTTTTTTTGCCAGGCTATGCTGATATAATACAGCAGCGTGATCTCATTCAGTCAACGTTTCAAAAAGGAACGTACATAATTTTTATGCTCCACGGTCAAATGAACACCGATGATCAGAATGCTGCACTCGCACCATGTGCTGAACGCAAAATAATTCTTTCGACAAATATTGGACAGACCTCAATAACTATACCAGATCTGTCGTTTGTCATTGATTCTGGAAGAGTCAAAATGAAAACATATGATTCCGTAACTGATTCATCGCAACTCCAATCGATTTGGATTTCGCAAGCTGACGCTGACCAACGCTCAGGACGTGCTGGCCGTACAAAGAATGGTGTCTGTTTTCGGCTTTATTCGACAGATAGATTCAATGATATGACACGCTTTTTGTATACCAGAATTTATGCGTATACCGCTTGCCGAAATCTGTCTGTATGCCAAGACGTTGAATGAGAATATGTCTGTTCAGGATTTTATTGCACTGTCGCTTAATCCGCCATCACCCATAAGCGTAGATAAGGCATTGCGTAAACTTGAAATTTTAGGGTGTTTACGGAAAATGAAGAAGTGACACTACTAGGCAAATGCCTAGTAGAACTGCCACTTGATGTACAATTGGGAAAGAGTCTTATATATAGCATATTCTTGCGATGTTACAATGCAGTTCTTACGATAGCAGCATTTTTATCGATAAAGGATCCATTTGTCTTGCCGAATGATCGTGCGGTACAAGGCAAGGCTACTTTTCTGCGCAAGTCCTTTGCTGGTACTAGTCAAAGTGATCAAATTGGCATAATATCGCTCTATAACGCTTACATCAATGTACGTGGCAATAGGAAACGTGTTAAAGAGTTTTGCTTAAAGAACTTTCTATCGCAGTCAGCAATGGAAATGTTTCTAGCTACACGTAGGCAAATAGGCGATGTCATATCAAGAAATTTTCGTATGAATAGTCTCGTTAATGAATACGTTGATCACTACGGCATGATACGTTTTGCTTTATGTGCAGGCATGTACCCGAATTTGGCACATGTTGATCGCCGGCTGGTGCAAATTGTCAGTGGCAGCGAAGCAAATATTGCGATACAGCGCAATTCGGTGCTAAGCCCTGCCGGTTCGAAAAATCTGAAAGATTTTATAACAACGTTATCCTCTGATTGGATATTGTTTTATGAAAAATCGCGTCTCAATGGTCGAACACATTCAATAAATATGAATACTCTGATAACTCCGTTAATTGTGCTACTACAATGTGGCAAGCAAGAAGATTTATATGTTGAGTCAGACGTGATATGGGACGACGCCAATGACGACAACGACGACAACGACGATGATGATGATGATGAAGAAATTGATGAAGATATTCCGTTACTTGTCGATGAGAACGCTGAGTTAATGGCCAAATTGGATGAATTAAGTCTATCAAACAATGGACCTTTTGGAAAATCCACATATATTTCGGAATCCGTTTTAAGTTTAGATAGTTGGATTAAATTCCAACTAACGAAAATTGATTCTAATATAATTTTGGCATTACGCCATCATCAAAGAATGCAATTCGACATATTTCTGAAAGAGCGCGAATTAAATGATAAATGCAAATTGTCGAGCGAATTGTTTTATAAGTTTTTCAAAAATGAGAAAAATTAAAAAAAAAAAAAAAAAAAAAATAAAAAAAAAAAAAAAGACAAGTGAAAAAAAAATAAATATTTGACGCAGCAAGGAATTCAATAAATATTTGCCGCGGCAACTAACTCAAACTTAAATAAGGCAAACAAAAAAAAACACAAACAAAAACAAATATAAAATCAAGAAAATTTTTGAACAAACACAAAAAAGGAGAAGCAAAAACCATTTTTTTTTTTAGAACAATTCCAAATCCAAATCAACAAATCCAGACTAAACTAAAAAACAATAACAAAAGTAAAAACCAAACAAACACAAATGCAAATACAAGTAAAAAACAAAAAACAATTTTAATGGATAAATAAAAAAAAAATGTTCATCCCAAAAAAAAAAAATCATTGTGAATACTAAAATGAAAAGAATTTTATGCAACATTGTATATATCACAGCAAAACAAAAACAATTTTAATAAAAAAAAATTAAATAAAAAAAAATAATGTAAATTAGTTTTTATACAAAATTGTATAAAACAAAATACCAAATACAAAAAAAAAATATATTGAATGCAAAATTTTTTTAAAAATGCAAGGTTTTTTAAATATGCAAAATCAACAATATTAAAAAAAAAAAAAAAAAAAATGTACAAAAATACAAATGCAAAAGCAAATACAAAAATACAAATGCAAAAGCAAATACAAATCTAAAAGCAAATAAAAGAGCAATTAAAAGCAAATACAAAATGCAAAACCATCAAAAAATAAAACAAAAACAATTTTAATAAAAAAAAAAACATACTAAAAAAAAAACTAAAAAAAAAAACCGACAAACACAAAAGGCAGCTACAACAAATTAAAAAAAAAAAACGCAAGAAATTAAATTATAACTAAAAACAACAAATACAGCCACACAAATTTTGCTTATGAAGTTCATGTAAAATTAAATTAAGCAGCAACAAAATTCTATTCTATAAATTAAATACAAAAAGAAAACTATGAAAATAAATAAAAAAAAAAAAAAGAAATATCATCATCACATTAGAATAAATATTAAAGGAAATTAAAAACAAATAATAAATAAAAATCACAAGAAATGTGGTACTGGCTTATTGTAAAATACACTTCACTGTTTTGATTTTCATAAACGCAAAAATTTGCAATAAATCGTAATCTTTCGAATTTTGCAAACTTTTTTTATTTACAACGAAATTCAAAACAGTGGAAATTAAAAAAAAAAAAAAAACAAATATGTCAAAAAACACAAAAATATATATTAAAAAAAAGAATAATAATAATAGAAAACTTATGTACAACTCAGTCTCATTAGAGCATTATGTGAAACTATAGATCTCTCAAAAAGAAACGTTTAGAGGACTATATAAACATAATATATGCATGTACTATATGTAGAGTATTATAGCTGAATATAAATACAAAATCTATATTTTATACCCAACTCAACATTATTAACTTAAATAAGAAATGATTTCAGCTAATAATTGTTAAAAGAAAATTATTATAATTATTAAAACATATTTTTTTCTAACACACAAACACACACACACACAGACTGTTATATAAAAATTTATTGTTAATTTGTGTACAAAACAGATGTATCTGACATCTGTCTCTGTTGTCTTATGTCCTCTAGGCATAAAAATAATAATAAATTATAAAATAATTATACTTAAAAATTATGCACAATAATAATAATAATAATTTTTTATATAAGAAAGATTTATGGCTGTATTACTTTTATAAAAAAATCTAAATACTAAATCATTATTATAAATACTATAAAAATAGTAAACTGCACAAAATTGTAATTAGCGTGTAAATTGAATTTTTTGTTTTATAAACAAAAAAAAAAAAAAAAACTTAATGTCTAAATTGTATGTGAAATATTGAAAAATAATTTGAAAATGATTTCTAAAAATAAATATAATAAAATGGATAATGCAAATTTTTATACCTGTTACACTAGTGTAAACAGGTATATTCAGTTTGTCGGAAAGTTTGTAACGCATTATAGGAGGCATTGTAGACCCTATAAAGTATATATATTCTTGATCACCTCGACGAGACGAATCGATTTAGCCATGTCCATCTGTCTGTCCGTCCGTCTGTCTGTGTGTTGCTGCGCGATTTATTCGCTCAGTTTTAAAGATATTGAGCTGAAATTTTAAACTTAAACTTTTTAAGGTCCTGTGTAGTTTCTATGTTAAAATCAATGTGCCACGCCCACTTTTAGGTATAGCTCCCATACAAAAGTACAACATTTTTTTCAAGTTCTTATATGAAAAAAATGTATTTATAAAGCGAATGGCTTCAAATATGGTTAAAATGTTTCGTATACCATGCCAAATCTTCAGTTTAAAATTGGTCCAAATCGGACCGCGAATTCCTAAATTTTTAAGAGTATATTTAATTTGTTTAGTATTTTGAAATAAAATTTAATTCAAATGCGGCACACGAAGGTCTATCAACGTCAAATGATGTGTAACAGGTATCTAGTATAAACTTCGGTCCAACCGAAGTTAACTTTTTTCTTGTTTTTTTTTTTTTTTTAATATTTATTTATTATATGTAAGATTTTTTTTTCTATTGCATATAATGTGTATATGTTAATTGTCGCTTCAAGTCTTAAGTATATACTATATATATTTTTTTGAAGCACACTGAAGCTTGTGTCTACTTGTATATACATATGTATATTTATATATACGTATACTATTAAATAAATAAATAAATGTATTAGAGAATTTATGAATAATAATAAAAAAAATTGCGCTGTAAACTTTTTATTTATTTTTATGAACAAAAATTTAGCATAAACAGCAGCGTCCGTCTGTGCTTCTACTTTTTTAAATCTTGAATGTGAATAGTTTTTTGTCCACATAAAATAAATAATAATTCGTCGATTTTTTAACTGAAAATATTAGAAAATGGTAGGTGACTTTGTATGGGTCTAAACGTTATAATAGCTCTATTCTTATCGTATCGGTAGTGTACAAATAGGATGACATCAGATGTGGTTTTACCCAAATGGAAGTGTAAACATTTATAAATCATAACTATTTTCATACAACAAATCTATAAAAAGGGGTAACATTGTTTAAGAGCTATGCCCAAAAATGGGCATGGTACTTTCATTTCCGAACTTAATCTAGTCGTTGCCGAGAAAAGCTTTAGTTTAAAAATTTCCATTAAATATTTTTAAAACTAAGCTAGTGAATCTCATAGCAAAGAGACAGACGGACATAACTAGATCGACTCGTATCATATATCGAGCTGATCCAGAATATATGTACATAAATTATTTATACAATGCCTCTTTTAATGCGTTAATGCGAATTTACCGATAAATTGATAATATCCGAACACAGTATCTATGTTTGAAAGGTTTAAAAAGAATCGCAGTATATTAATTATATAAATTCTGCTAAGACGTAAAAATTTAGTAGTACAAATATCCGTGTGCAACACTATTCGTCCGTTCTATGTCATACTTAGTTTTGAATTTATTTAGTTATAATTTGGAATGGATTTTTCCACACTTGAAAAATATTTTTATTTATTATAATAATAATAATAATTCCACAATTAATTTTAACTTTATTTATAAAAATAAAAAAAAATACGATGTATATTTTATTTTTTTAAATAATGTTTCGACTAATTGTGAACTATAATTATTATTTTGTTGAATTTTAAAAGAGTTTTCAAATCAACCAAAAGAGATTTTGTGACCATCACTGAATGTATTGGTTTCAATTTTATACAGAATTTCTCGAAAGTTTATTTGAAGTTTGGTCGTACATAAAAAAAAGCTTACTATACAACATTTTTTTCTCTTTTATAGCTAAAAAAAAAAAATTTTCCAAAGGCAACAATGAAATGTATGAATGCGGCTGCAGTTTTTAAAGAAACAAAAATAAAAAAAATGAACTCGCTAGTCCGCTTGTTTGTTTGTTTGTTTGTTCGCTATTGTTGTTGCCAGCGCTAATAAAGCTTAATTATTTTTGTCTCTTTTTACATACATTTTTGTTGTTGTTGTTGTTTCTAATACACTTCACATACATACATAGATACATGTATATACTTGATAAGATGCAGGAGTTGCTTTTGCAAATTAGTAATATTTCCCAATTCCAACGTTGCCTTCTCTTTTTTGTAATATGTCACATGCGCATGCGCACTCCTTCTCGTTTGTCCATACATACTATATGCACTTTACTACAATTCTTATGTAGCGTATTTAAGCTTCAATGTTACCGAAGCTAACACTTAATCCTGTTTTTATGCACATCACATAAAATAAGAATGGGTATTATCAGTTTATCGGAAAGCTTGGATCATATATGTAGTGTGATCGGGTAACATAAGTTTGTCGAAAACTTTGTAATGTACTAAAGGAAACATCGAAGACCCCATAAAGTATATATATAACTGAGCAGACATTCAGACGAACCGATTGAGCTATGACCTTTCTATCTATCCGTCTGTTGCAATGCTTTTTTCTTAGAAAGTTTTAATGATATTAACTTGAAATTTCAAAATTAAGCTTTTTTTGATACTAGGCAGTTGGTACGTCAGAACCAAGGTGCCATGCCCATTTTTACGAAAAGTCCCCATACAAAATTTACCACTTTTTCGTTTTTTTGTATGAAAATAGTTATTATTTATGAATGTATTTACTACAAATTGGCTAAAAACACTTTTAATGTCATCCAATATCAAAACCAAGGTGCCACTCCCATTTTTTGGTATAGCCCCAATTCAAACCTAGCGCAATTTTTTTTTAAATTTTTTTATGAAAATAGTTCTTATTTATTAATATATTCACTCTCAATCTGGGTAAAATCATTTCTATTGTCATCGTATGAACATACTACCGATATCGACAATGATCGGGCCACTATAATATATATATATAATATACAGACCCCATACAAAATAATTCCATTTTTTTATTTTTTCAAGAAAATTATTATTATATCTGCATTTTAAGCATAAATTTTTACATAAATGCTTCTACTTTGAGCCCCAACTTGAGTTGTTTCCGCCCAACCCCTTCGCGGAATATGATCTACTCATGATCGTATATAACCTTTTCGAAGTTTCATATGAAGAGTATTTGAGTTTCGGTTCTACCGAAGTTAAAGTTTTTCTTTGTTGTTTTGGTTTTTGTCTTCGATTTTGTGACAGTTGCCGCTATTTCGATTGCAACTCTTTTGCTGTTTGTTTGTTGTTGTTGTTACTATTATTAACGATTTTTTTAAAATATTGTTTTTCTTTTTATTATAGCCAAAGTGCCATTGACTTCTGCTGTCGTTTCTATTAATCTTCGTTTTACTGCCGCCGACTCAACTGCGCACTTGTTTTCATATTGTCACGAGTCTGTAATTTATTGAACGATAATTTTAATACCCTACACAGAAAGTTTGAAATTTAATTAAGCATCATTGCCTAAGGTACTTTAATTTTTTTTAGTTTTGCAGGACTTGAGCTCATAAAATATAAAAAAGGTTAAACTTAAAAAATTAAAAAAAAAAAAAAAAAATTGAATTAACTCAATAAATAGGTAATTGGCATATTTATTTTTGGGACTATCATAGACGTAGCCCATACTAAATTTATACTTCATAGATTAAGAAATAAAGCAATTTTTGTTAGTTAACACTTGATGGGTCAGGAGTGTAAGTTTCAAAAATGATAGCTCTATCTTTAATAGACTCCGAGATAATCGTTATCATACGGCAGGCATCAGAACAGACAGACAGACAAACATAGCTAAATCGACACACCTATCAATGCTGATCATGATTGTTTATGTACTAGGGTGGTTCAATTTGTTTGAATTAAAAAAAAAAAAACGTGACCAAGCGTATAGCAGGTCTAAAAAAATTTTCCCAAAGAACCAAAGGTCAAAATACAAATCTGATCTTCCGAAATATCACTTGAAAATTAGCTGCTAAAATTTCTTCAAAATATACTATTATCTAATTTACACCATAAAAGAGCAGGCTTTCCATTGACCTATTTCATGTATTTTGGAGCGTAGAATCCAAAAAATGGACACTTAAAGATAAATGTGCTATTTTTTGTCTGTTGCGATGCGTGGTACTCAGAATGTTTTCAAGATATTGGCATGAAATTTTAAGCTTAAGCTTTTTTTGGTACTTGTATGTCAGAACCAAGGTGCCACGTCCATGTTTAGGCATAGCCCCCATACAAATTTGCCGCCTATTTTCGAATTGTTGTATAAAATTGTTGTATTATTTATGAATATACTCGCTCTAAATTGGGTTAAAACACTTCTTATGCCATCCAATGTCAAATCCAAGGTGCCACGCCCATTTTTAGGTACAACCCCCCATACAAAATTACCACCCCTTTTTCGAGTTTTTGTATGAAAACATAAATTTTTCGTGAATGAATCTGAATTAAAATTTGGTAAAATCAATTCCAATGTCCACCTAAGTTAAAACTACCGATATGGTAAGGATCGGGCCAATATAACATAAAGCCTCCATTAAAATTTGACCAAATTCATCGAGAAATTTTAAGCTAAGCACCTGGTTAACATTTAAACTGTGTTGTGTAACGGGTATTTTATTTTCGGTTTTTACCGTTTTATACTGTTTTTCCTTGTTGAAAGCGTTTAAATACAAACAAAATTCATCGACTTTCAACTCTAAAAATACTTTAAAAAACCCTTATAAAGGTATCCATTCTAGATTTATAGATATAATATAAAAAAGTTCTAAAACAAATGTGTTTTTAAGGAGAAATAGGTCCATGGATACCTTTTTAGTTTTGAAGTGTTAAATAGAAAATAGTACATTTAAAATAAATATTTGCAGCTAACTTTCAAGTGGAAGTGCGTAAGGTCAGATTTCATTTTGACAATGGTTCTTTGGAAAATTTTTCTTAGAATATCTCAAAGATTACGCGATCCTGCAATACGCTTGGTTGCGAAAAAAATTGATCCACTTAAATGTACGTATATACTGTATAGGGTCTATTAAGCGTCCCTCTGCCTGTTACAAAGATTTGCACAAACTCAATAAACCCTTTAGCGAGGGTATAAAAATATGGCTCTATTTTGCCAATCATTTTTAATCCGGTTAATAATGAAGCATAATTTTGTATAGAAATTTCTTTTGGGAAAATTTATTAATTTTCTTTTTTTTTTTTTTGTTTTTCCGAGGGTTGTGCAATTTGAGTGCAAGTTTTTGCGATCCAAAAATACTTAAGCCCTCTGAAACTTTTCGTAGAAAACTGTGTGAATAGCTTTTCATGCAGAAAAACTCATCGAACAGGTACGACACTGAAGTGATGATTAGTGTCTAAAGGAATACTTTTAAAAAAGCCCATGTAGAAAGCGTTTGGATTAACATAAAAAAAATAAATAAAAACTCGAAAAAAAAACAGTCACATTTGAAACTTTTTCTTTTTATTTTCAGTTGATTGTTAGCTTTGATTGTTGCAAGTAATTTTGATTGTTTTTTTGGTTTGAAAACCTGCGGTCATGTTGCCATTAAAGAACAACAAAGCCAGCAGCCAACAATTGTTGCAAGTTTCCACAATTTAGCTGCAAGACAATTGCAAAAAAGTAGATAATTGAAGCCTTACGACGATTTCGATGAACCAGCAAACCAAACCAGAAAATGTGTCTGCGCCGCATGATAGATCGTTCATAGACGTCAAAACTTATTTCTATAATTGAAAAGTTCAGTTTGACGTATCTGAAACACTTTTGTAGCAAAGCATTGTTAGATTGCCTTAAGTGTGTAAAAAAAGATAAATTTAAAAATATAAAATCTTGAATTCCGAAAGTTATAAATAAATAAAAAACAAAAAAAATATATATGTTTTTTTTTTTTTTTTAAGCGCAAACATAAAATATAAATTTACATGTAGCGGAAAAACTTGATTTTTCACAGTTCATTTCGTAATAAAATGGAAAGCAATACACATTTGTATTTTTTTTTTTTTACAATCCTTCGATTATGTAACACAAGCACCAAAAAAAAAAAATAAAATAAAACCTTAAAACTTAAAACGCATAACCAATTATAAACACATTTTAAAGACTGAACAAATCAATTGGTTAAACTAAGCAACTCATGCACGCATAAAGTAAACAAATTATCCGTCTGTCTGTTCGTATCTATGTCCGTCCGTATGTCTGTAGCTCTGTCTGTCCGTTTGTCTGTATGTCTGTCCGTTTGTCCGTATGTCTGTCTGTCCAAATTATCCGTCTGTCTATTCGTATTTATGTCCGTCCGTATGTCTGTCCGTATGTCTGAAGATCTGCCTGTCCGTTTGTCCGTATGTCTGTCTGTCCGCCTTTATGTCAGTCCGTCTATATAACAACAAATTGCATGAAGCACCGTACATCTTCTTCTCTTAGTGAAAGTCAAAAGTCAAATCGATTATTTAATTTAATAATTTATAAAATTATTGCAGCATACTCGATGCGGATGCCACATTTGCAAGTTCGATTCGATTCGATGTATGTATGTAAACTTATATTCATTGGGTACAAAAATACATAATTCCATGGAATAAAGATTAATTTAGTTTATGCATAATTATGACATGAAAAAAACTTTAGCTTGAGGTGTTAAAATCATTCATCAAAATGTCTGTCCGTCTGTCTGTCTGTCCATTTAGTCATTATACACCTGATGTAATCTAATAACTTCCCTTCAAAAGATACTTTTTATGCCCAATTAGGCAGCAAATAAAATGATTTATATGCGTTTTTTATTTTGTATTTTTATTTTTTTGAGTTTTTAATGTTTACAAACGCTTTAAGTTTTAGTTTTTGTAGTTAGATACTTGAATTTAGCTAAAAAAAACTGCGGTCTACGCCTTTAGCGATTTGCTCTACTTCTTAGTATTTTTGTTTGTTTGTTTGTTTGTTGCATAGATACTTTTATATTTATAAGATAGATAGATACTAATGTATCTATGTATGAATTTATATATCTTTAAATATAATAAAAAGGTAAAAGTTAACATGTATAATATTGTATATACTTATTGTAGTTACTTTAGTTTATGCTGCATGTATGCACACATTCATATAAAATATTATTATTATTGTACATTTTTGCCTGCTTTCGTTTTGATTTCTTTGAAAGTAAAAGTTTTGAATATAGTAGATCATGTGTGTGTGTGTTTGTGTTGAGTCTGTACATAGATAGTGTACAGTTTTTTTAAAGGTTATATTACTTTTCCATTGATTATCATTATTCCTGTTACACATCAAATGAGGCATCTAGACCCTATAAAGTATACTATATATTCTTGATCACCTCGACGAGACGAATCGATGTAGCCATGTACGTCTGTCCGTATGTTTCTAGATACACGTTTCATTTGATCAGTTTTAAAGATATTGAGATGAAATTAAAAACTTAAGCTTATCTCAGTTTTAAGCACTTAAAGTGTTAAACCCAAGTGTCACGCCCATTTTTAGGCATAGCACCCATACAATTTTTTGAGTTTTTTTAAAATCAAAAATGGTTGATTCATGAAGCGATTTGTGTCAAATACGGTAGAAGTACTTCTAATAGTAGCCCATGTTTAGAAAAGGACCCATGGTTGAGGTGGGATCACTATAACATAGAACCCTTACATAAATTTACCCATAATTTTTGAGTAATTGTTTGGAAAAAGTTTTTTTATGAAGTGTTTTTGTTTTCAAATATGGTCAAAATGGTACAAAAAGGACACATGATTGAAGTAGGATCACTAAAGTAGGATCACCCCGCACATATTCATTTAAGAAAAGTTAGTCTAATCATTGTGTGACGGGTATTTAAGCTTCGATTAAACCGAAGTTAACGTCTTCCCTTGTTTTCTATCAAATACGCTTACTTTTTCAAAATTGTTCCGTGGTTCCCGATTTTTTTTCAATTTTTTAAAAATATTTTACGTATCGAATTTTTATACAGGTTCAAGAAATAGGGCTTGAGAAAACACGTTTGTAAGTGATCGCTTGACAGCTTGAAAGAGTCTAAGTTTCGTATATGGTAACCCTATTCCTTATAGTCAGAGCTGGCGGATAGATAGAAAGACAGGCAGAGAAAGAGACAGACAGACCGACAGAGCGAGCTATATCGACTCGCCTTTCAATGTGTTGATTAAAAATATATCTTTTTTTTTATAGGGTCTATCAAGCCTCCTTCTGCCTGTTACATACATTTCACAAATTGAACATATTCAAACTTTTCCCTCAGTTTCATTTCCATCGGCCTTATGAAGCCAATAAAATCAAGGGCTATAAGAAGAAGAAATAAGGAAAAACAATAACTTTGGTCGAACCGAAGCTCAAATTAATGATCAGCAGAGGCTTAGATAAAAGTTGGAGAAGGGATGAGTCTATGGTCCAATACTATCAAAGTTTAGACACAAATTCATATTTTGAGCTAAGGACAGACTCTTATAACAAAACTTTACTTGAACAAGAGAAAAAGTTAAGTTCGGTTGGACCGAAACTAACATACCAGTTACAAATCACTTGACGTGAATAGATCTTCGTATACAAAATTTGTATTCAATTTTATCTTAAAATAGTAAACAAATTAAAAATATTCTTAAACATTTAGAAATTCGTTGTCCAATTTGAACCAATTTTAAACTGAAGATTTGGCAAGATATAAGAAGCATTTGTAGCATATTTGAAGCTTCGCTTCGCTTTATAAATAAATTTTTTTCATAAAAGAACTTGACAATATACTATTGTATGGGAGCTATACCTAAAAGTGGGCGTGGCACATTGATTTTAACATAGAAAGTACACAGGACGTAGAAAAGCTTAAGCTTAAAATTTCAGCACAAAATCTTTAAAACTGAGCAAATAAATCGCGAAGCAACAAACAGACAGACAGACAGACGGACAAAAGAACTGGCTTAATCGATTCGCAGGTGATCAAAAATATATATACATTATAGGGTCTACGACACATATTGAAAAACCAGAAATATTGGCAATATAATCATACAATTAATTTATGGCAGCACTGTGCATTACGGTTATAAAAGAAAGATATCCGTAAGCTAAAATTATTTATATTTTATAATTTCTTAAAATTAATTAAAAATACAAAAACCAAATCATGCAATTAAATGATTACACCTAAGCAAACGTTTAAAAAAATATTAAATTTGGTGCTAAGATGATAGAGCACTTGCCGCAACGTATTAAAGAAAAAAAGAAAAAAAATTATAAATGCTTTTTTAATGAATGAAAATACAAGTTTAATCAAATCGTAGCGGATACTTTAAATATTTACGTACGAGTCGTGGTGTTATGTAAAAGTTAAAGAGGCAAAGAAATAAATGTTTAAATAAATAAACAACTAAATTAACTAACTATTGAAGCTAACGGCAAGTGTGACGAAACGTACAGACAGACAGACAAAGACAAACATACTCATTGTCAGATACGCATTGATGATTATTTTGAATTTTGTATCTGAAATGTTGCCATAAACCCATAAAAAGCTTATATGTAAGTGAAAGACAGAAAAAAAAAATAAATAAAACAAATAAAAAAATAAAAATAAAATCAAAATTAAATGTAAGCGTTGCACGCTATAAAATCCGTAGCGGTTGTTAGCTCGTCTTTATGTAAACAAAAAACAACAACAACATTGTCACTTAAAACAGAAGTTGCAACGTAATCCTGGCTGTTGCTGTTGCTGTTGTTGTTGCTGCTGCAACATGAAAATATGTTGTCAGCAATTGCAATCGCAAAAAAATGCATTCAACTGATGGCAACAACAGCATCATTATCAAAATAGCATTGCCAGCTGAGAGACAACAACGTTGCGCATGCGCCACATGCCACAAATGTCAGCAATCTTTACTAACAGCAAAAACCAAACTAAAACTAGCATTTATTTCTCTCCCACCTTCTCCGCGTGCTGAAACAATTTTTTTTTTTTTTACAAACTTTAAGTGTCAAACGCCTTTTAGCTATTGCAGTCAGCCAGTCAGCCAGTCAGCTTGTTTGGCCATTTCATTTCGTTGCTTTCAATGAACATTTCTCCTCTCTGCATTTAGCTTTTGCTTTAGCGCTTCAACCTTTTTATTTGAAGTCAGTTACCCAGTCAGTCAGCCGGTCGAACATATTTGTTAACAAAAAAAAAAAAAAAATATTCGAACATGCGCTTTCAGGGTTTTTGTGCACTGCACAACAACAAGGCTAACTGCTGCTGCTGCTCCTGCTTCTCCTTCTTCTTCTTCTTCTCAATTAAGGCATGCCTAACTTACAGGCTTTATTTAAGTTGTCTGGGAATTAGTTCTGCAAGCTGTGATTTGATGTGATGTGATGAATATCTTTTAGTTAAGCTCAGAGCTAAGCTGTACAAAGTCGTTATGCGTTTATATATATTTTTGAGGCCAAACTTGCATATAATGCGCCAAAAAAAAAAAAAAACTTATCCTGGGTCAAAATAAATTGAATATATACGCACATTTTCAGCGAAAGCAAAGAAAATAGCTTTAGGATTTTTTTTTTTTTGTGTTAAGCGTTGGTTTACTATGTTTAAGGCGTTTGCACATTAATTTTAATTAGATATTTTTTTTTTTTTTTTATACTTCTTGACCAAATTAGCACATGTAAGTGGGTTGCACTGATCTTAAGAGGATTGCAAGAGCATCACATGCTGTCCTTAATTGAACAAATAAGAAATAAATTCTTTACTGAATGCCATAAAACTTGATAAACTACTCAAATGATATCAGAACACAGTCATGGTGCATGAAACGCTGCTAATGTATCTAGAAATTTTTTCTATGTGGAATTTCAAATTTGATCAAATCCAAGGCATGGTACAGTGGCCGAATTTTGGAAAAAGTTGGAGAAAAGTAAAAAAAAAAATTTATAGTCATTATTAAGTACTGTGAACACACTAATGAATCTTAAAAAGCTGGTCTACCATTTTGAATTTTTAAAAAGAAACCCCAAAAACATAATTGCCCAAAGTTTAGTCAGAATTCTTTAATTTTTAGACTTTTGGCCAGGTTTTTTGGAAAATCGGCCACCTCATGCAATTGACATGCAATCACAGATCTCCAAAAACAAATACATATGTACATGCTGAATTTCTCTAGGTCTTTTTTGGACGAGGACGTGGATATACTGAAATAATTAGCGAGATGCCGTATTCTTTCACTCTCTCTCTCTCTGGTAGAAAATGTTAGGGTATAATAGGGTATAATATAAACAACAAAAAGAACATTGAAGTCGACTGTAAAAAACCCTGTGCACACTTTTAATGTTCCTTAAGTTAAGTCTTTAATTAGTACCATACTTTTTAGTATAGAGTTTTCATACAAAAATCTAAACAAATTTTTTTTATGCTGTGTTCTTTATTTGCAATCAGTCCCTAAGGGGACTATCAGCGAATTGTAATGCTTAACATTGACTTTCTATAAAGTATTCCATGACTTGGGAGTTGTTATTGGTGTTTAAAAAGGGGGTGGGGGAGTGATGGAGGAGGATTTAAAAGTTTATGTGTGTGGCAAATTCAGGGGGTGTAACCTCTTCAGTCGCCGAGTCGTTGTACAGTTATCCAGCAGGTTTATGGCCAGAGGGTTGACATGGTTGTCCAGTCGATCCAGAAATGCCTTAGTGAGCCTAGCCACCTCCTGGCTTATGAGAGGGACTTCTAGTCCACATAGGTTTAAGTATGGCTTTGTAAATGAGGAGTTTGACCCTTGCGCAACCTCTCGTTCAACTGGGAACGTTTTTGTGAGAGATGACTACTCCAGTTTAAGCGCCTATCCAATACCAGGCCTAATTACTTTGCAGTGACGCTGCTGGGTATGCCAACGCCATCCAGACTGACGGCAGGGCAGTCTCCTCTTCTCAGGGCAAACGTAATGTGTGTGGATTTGTCTGGGTTGACGATATTCCACCGTCTTAGCCATATGTTTAGGCGGTCCAGCTGAGTTTGGATTATGCTGGACGCCACGAGTGGGGACTTATCATTGGCTAAAAAGGCGGTGTCATCGGCATAAGTGGCAGTGAGCATTCTAGGGTCGCTGATGGTTGGCATATCAGCTGTATACATTGTGTATAGCATCGGGCCCAGGACACTTCCCTGTGGGACTCAGCTCTGACTTCTCTTATTGCTGAGCTCTCCTCTCCTCATTTAACGTAGAAAGATCTACCAGTTAGGTAAGATCTGAGCAGCAGATAGTGAGGGGCTGGTAGCGCTAGCTTCAGCTTGTAGAGCAATCCTATATGCCAAACCCTGTCAAATGCTTGCCTGTCATCTAGGAAGACGGCCGAGCAGTATTCTTTTTCGTCAAGAGCTTCCAGAATTTTGTGAACGATCCTATGGCACTGTTCCCGTGTGCCTATCCGTATTGGGATATTTCATTACGACTATCATAAGCATAATTTATACTAAATTTAGACTTTCTACAATAAAAAACAAAGATAGATTTGTTTGGGGCAACCTCTTAAAATGGGGCTAGATAAAAATCGTTTGCAGGTGCACACTTGACGGCATAGGATAGTCAAAATTTCAAATTTGGTAGCTCTATCTTTTATAGTCTCCGTTATAATCGTTACGGCAGATAGCATGGCGGATGCACAGACGGACAGACAGGTTTAGCTAGTTCAACAGCCCGTTTAATGCTTTTCAAAAATATATATACAAATACTTTATTGGGTATATCTGGCTTGCTTGTGTGTGTTATATATATTACATTACGTTATATATATTTACATTCGCACAAACTTAATATACCATTTTACCCATTGGGTACACGGTATGAAAAGTCCACATTTCGTTTTTTTTTTTTTTCAATGTACCAAGCCAATGCATACGTTCATACGCAGTACAAACATTAACAAAATAATTACTGACTAACAAAAGTGTTTTTGCTTTGTAGACATAGAAGAAATAATATTCAGATCTAAAGAAAAGAGAGAGAAGTAGAAAAGCTTACGAAAACTTTTTAATATATAAACATAATCTTTCTTTAAATTAATGAAATGCCCCTCTAACACGTTCTTATTTGCTTGTAAATGTTCTTGTTCTTTGCTTGAACTTCACTCATAACATTTTTTTTTATTGTACTATTTTGTAAGGGTACTATTGATTTGTTCTAACCAAAACTATTAAACTCAACTCAATCTCTGCCAAAAATGATTTTTAGAAAGTACAATAATTTATATTTCTTTTACACTTACTAAAAATTCCAGCTGAACTTCATTATTAGATTAGCCTTTTTTCTCAGCCCTAAAAAAAGTAGATTAATTACATGTCAAAAACTATAAATAGCCACTCGATAGGCTGAAATAGTTCAAAAAGATAATTTCTAAAACGTAAGAAAAGCAAAACAATTAAATACTGTGGAAAAAAATCTAAAGAAAAAAATAAGATAAGGCCTAAATTTAGTTTTCAAATAATAGTTTAAGAACTATTTAAACGAAAGATATAATAGCTAAACCAAAAAGCTATTGAAAAAACAAGAAGAAACGAAGAAAAGAAAAGTATCTCTTTCATTTAAACTGCGCCAAGCTAATAGATACAATCTAAAAAGCTGCGCATATATTCATATTTTTTTTATAGATTTTCACCTTTAACTGCAGCAAATCGTTTGCTTTCAACGCTATTCAGCCATAATACAAAAGTGTGACTATAATGCAAATTTTTAAATAAAAATTAAATAAAAAAAAAAATGTATCTTTTTATGCTCGAATGAGATGACGAACGCCGCTTTGCATGATTAGCTTTGTTTGAGAAACACTTGAATTTTTGGATCATTTTTGGGATTTCACTTTCATTCCACTTTTTTTTTTCTTTTTATATTTCAAAACGATAACAAAGCATAGCCAACGTATTTGTGGCATTTAAGTAAACATAATAAGCTTAAAGTTGAATAGAACCTATTTCTTTCTGTATTTTTTTATTTATTTATTTATTTTTTTTGGTTTCGATTTTTAAGTTGTAAAGCAAATAAAATAAGAATGTCTTTACTATTGTGACATAAAGTCATAAATTAATAAAAGTTATGACTAATTTTTTTATTTTTATAGTTCGAAAGGTCGAAATATTAGTTAAATGACATGTAACGAAATATCTACAACCATGGCTAATCATGGCGAGGAAGTTGTAAATTGTGTGAACAAAAAATAAAAATAAAAAACTTTAGTTTAAACTGTAGCTTTGATGCGCTACATTTGTATAATGAATTTATAGAAAGTTTTTTTTTTTTGGAGCTATAACAGATAATCAAATAAACTCAGTTAGATATTGCATCTCATACAAGCAATTTTATATTTTTTTACTTTATTTTACTCGTTTTGAGTTGCATCGAAAAATATGTTCAGAATTTAAATAGAAAAGGGTATAAAAAATGCGGAAATGTGTACTAAAAAAAAAGTATAAGAAAGCGAAAAGAAAAGCGTAACATTTAACAATATGCGTAGCAAATGTTTGAGATACTTTATCGAATCGCTGAATGACCGATAATTATGTTAATTGCGATTACGAATTATTATTATTGTTGTTTTTTGTTGTCAACGGCAATGTCTTTGCTTTATCTAAATATATAACTAAGTATCTATATATAAAAATAAATTTGTATTTTGTTTGTTGTAAAAGAAGAAAATTTGAATTAGTTTAGTTTTGCTTTGCTTCAATTTAAAGTAACAAAAGATAACCGTTGACAAAATGTATCTTTGTATCTTTTCGTTTCGTCTCGTTTTTTTTTTTTTGTCACAATGAAACGTCTTGAATGAGTGAGCAGGCAATGATGACGCTACAAGATGAAAGTACAACAATGAACTTTCATTCTTAGCTATGACTGCTGCTGCTGCTGCTGTCATTATTGTTGCTGCTGTTGCTGCAACTACTATTATCATAGTGTGTCATTATAACTGTCACAAATTCATAAAGATACATTTTGTTCAGCAGTGCCTATAGCAGTTTTTGTTGTTGTTGTTGTCTTCTTCTTTATCTTCTGATTGTTGTTGTTGTTGTTTTGTGCAGCTACAATTTACTTTATCCATTATAAGTATCTTTTCAGTTGCAGTCACAACAAAAAAACAAAAACAAAATAAAAAAAACGAAAACACTAACAATAACAATAACAACAACAACAACAAAATGCAATAGCGTCGTCTAAGACACTGTTTTTCAAAGTCTTAAGACAGATTTGATTTAATATAAAGTTAACAAAGATTTTGAAGTACCTTAGTACACAAGTATTTACAGTGCTACGAGAAATTATATTTTTTTTTTGCAATAATTGATAAAACGAAAATTGTTCTTCAGAGCTTGTTGCTTTAAAATATTTGAAAAAATTTTTTGATTTTGTATGAGATGCAATATTTTTGAAATTTAAAGCTAAAAGAAGAACATAAACTGTTTAGTTGTTGCTTGCAAAAAAAGGACCCCAAACCTAATTGGAAGCATAACATTCAGGAACAAGTGAAGAAGGCAACGATTGAATTCTACTCGTGTTCCAAAAGTATTCGGTCGATCCTTGTGTCTCTGGAGCCGAGAGTGGTCCGGCTGTTTCGCCCTTTTCCTTTTTTTTGGGGGTTTGAGTGGTGGCCAGCTCTCAAGAACAATAACAATATTCAAAAGTTATCAAGGGTGCACCTTGCAATGGGGTCACGTGGACAATTAGAGCCTCTGAACCTAATGCGATGCTAAACCTGCTACCCATTGACCTACCATCAAGCAGATGGTTGATCAGCGCCCCTCTGAAGCCTAAAATAACAAGGCTTGATGCTTAACACTAGTCAATGGTCACAGTGCAGTTTTATTCAAAATCCCGACATATTTAATTGGCCTCACCGACTTCCTGTCCGATGCATCATATTTTAGTAAATCCATCAAAACTACACTAACTTCACGGCAAAACTGGATGGCGGAGCTGCTGGATATTGAAGAGTGAAGTCTATCACTCTACACTGATCGTTTTAAGATGATCTTCTGCGTGGGAGCTGGAATATACTTGGCAGACTTGGCAGTGGAAGAGTTCTTTCGACTGCCGAGCCTCTGTCGTTCGTTTCAGGCGAAGAATCATGCTTTACTGGTAGCATGCGAGTTTACATGCTGACTAGAAAGAGTTCATTAGATGAGTCCCAGCCAGTCTTGGTACAGATCCCAATCTCATTACGCAATAATAAATGGCAAAATCTGAATAGCTGCAGGAAAGTTAAGCTTTTTTGACCTATGATTGACCTCCATTGCAACCGAACACTACTGCTAAACTTCCGTAAATACTTTGCGAGGTTAACAGCAGCCATTACAAGGCCTTGGCCCAATTGGGAACATGCTGTCAGATTAGGTATCCCTTATAACAGTACCTATAGAAGATGTATGGAAGAAGACTAAGGTACTTTGGACGTTATGCTTCTTCAAATTACGGTACTTCCTTAACTGTACTGGTTGACTCTGATCAGAATATTTTACGTACAAAGGCCCTCTACCGAGATTTTTAGGGAAAATAGGGATTTCCTGTCAGTTACCTGTAACTATCTAAGTAAAAGCGTTTTGGCTATGGTTAAATTTAAGGGTTTATATATTAGGTTCAGCATAAGTATCAAAGGTCGGCGCATTAGTGAGTTCGAATTTAGTTTAAAGTTAAAGATTGAAATTAAGGGTAAGGCTTATGGTTTACAGTTAGGATTTTGAGCTTATTTTAGGCTTTGCATTGCACATTTGGATTAGAGTTTTAGTACGAGGCTTAAATTTATGTTTCGGTTTATGCTTTAGGCTAGATTTCGGCGTTAGGATTGAAGTTTAGTAAAACAAATTTTTCCTTAAGCGTAAATATAATTCTTAGCTATACTATTCATACCAATACATACACAGATCATAAGCACATCTATTCGCATATAAATATAAAAATTTTGAAATGTATCTGTATGTGTCATGCACATTATCGCTATGACTGCCGAAGCTATAATTATTTTGCTCAAAGAAATGCAAGATACATTTTTAGTTTTTTTTTTCTGTTTTTTTTTTTTTAATAATAATAAAAACAATTCCCTAACGCGAGTGCTTTGACATTGTCAACTTTGGTTGTAGAGATTTAGGTAGAAAAGAGGTAGCGGCGGTGGTGGCGTTGTTGTATGCGGCAGGCGTTGGTAACATGCAACACGCGGTAAAATATTAATAAAAAAAAATAATTTATTTTTTTTTTTTTTTTTAATTTTTCACATCTTAGAAATTATAAATCAGTTGTAAAAATGCAACTTTATCATATTGAAGCGAAAAAAAAAAAAGAAAAACTGAAATGAAATGGAAAATAAAATAATGCAATGCCATTTATGCAAAATTAATTGCAAAGAAATGTATCTGACTTTATGAGCGCAATGCATTTATTTTAATTATAACTATGCGTAGTGCAAGTGAAAAGTGAAAATTTGCCCATACAAAGCATAAAAGAGATAGAGATATATGCACTGTGAACAGAAAGAAAGAGTGAGAGAGAGAGAGAGAAAAAAGCTTTTGTGTAAATTATGAAATTATTAACGTCTGTGCAAGCGAAATGTTAAATGCATTATTAGCATAGATACATATTTAGATATTCAGATACATTAAGGAGACATGCTACCAGTTCAGCACAAAATACAAACATTGCTAATCAGTTAAATAGAAAAGAAAGAAAGAAAAAGAAAATCGCTTAAATTGAACACTTTTTTGTGCAGTTTCATTGTTGACAATTGCGTATCACATTTTTGTTAGCTGTCATAAAAGATACTTGCAGCGAACGTTGTTTACGCGTTTAACCGTTCTTTGTGCCTGATTGATGCTGTAAATATTAGATATGTGCGTACTGCTTAACGCAACTAATGCAACTTATGCGTACATATAAATCAGTTTCAAGTTTGTCGCTTGAGTCTTTCGTTTTGCAAAAAAAAAAAATATTGTTCAAAACATTATTTTCTTCTTGTCTTTACTTGCTTTTCTTTTTTGGTCTAATTTTTTTTTTTTTTTTTTGAAACCATTTAATTGACAAAGATTTATTCTAATTGATTTGACATTAATCAAATTCATAATTATCAATTAAAAGCACTTAACACATTGACAGTTAATTAACATTAGATACATTCATGAAAAGAAAGATACGACGAAATAAAAAATAAAAAAAAAAGAAATAAAAATCAAATTATTATTAAATGAAAATGAAAGAAAAACTTTTGCTGCTGCTGCCATGGAAAATGATACGCTCGTCAATTAAGCAGTCCAAAGAAGAAATCCACTAATAAATTGTATCTATGAGTTACAATGAGTTGAGGTTGCTACTTAAGTAGTATGAAACTAAAATCACATTAACAGAAATTATAAAAAAAAACTACAGCAACAACAACAACAATATGAGCACGCGAATGAAAAAATTGACGTTCGATATTAAGAAAATGCGTTTAATTTAAAAAAAAAAAAAAATAATAATAAATAAAAAAAAAAAAAAACAAAAATACAAAAACGTGCCAAGTAAAAAGGAAAAACTTAGAAACAAAAAAATTGTTACTTATAGAAAATATAAACAAATTAATAGACCAGAACATGCGCATTTAAGACATTCGCAAAAACAAACTGAAAACATAATATTAATTTATGTGGTGTGTGTGTGTGTGTGTGTATGTTTGTGTGTATGTTTGGTGTATTCAGTTACTTGTACGCTTGTGCACGCTATTAAAAAAATTGAGGTGCAAAAATATGCATATTAAAATTTAATAAGCATTATTCAATTAAAAATAAATTATTAAATTTAAAGATACTTTAAATTTTATTAAATTAAATTTATAGTTACTGAAACTGATTTATTAGAAGCATAGCTATTCGAAATCACGATATGCAGACGATAACAATATCAATAACAACTCCAAAAATAAAAATATATTCGATTTATTAAAAAAAAACTTTTTAAAAGTTGATCTAAACTTGATCGGTTACCCCCAAAAAGTGGATATAATCAATTCATAATAAAACCGATTAATCGAATTGCAGAGCGCCTTGCTTCAGCTCATTTTAATGATTAAACGATTAAACTTTTAAACGATTATCCAAAGTTTTGGTTATTCGACCGAAGCTAAACGTTTCCTTTGCATTCTTTTGATTCTGTTTTTTTTTTTTATTATGAAGCAAAGCAAATAGAACCAAAGATATACGACATTTTTTTTTTTTTTGCATAATAAAATAATTAAAACTGGAGTTGACGGCAATTAAAGACTGGCACCTCTGACACACTTCTACAAACTCAACTGCATCATACCGAGTATTCAAACAGCTTAACAGAGCATCTGACTCGATTATAATCGAAGTCGACATACTCGAGTCGAACTGTACCGAATTCAAACGAGTCGATTCAAGTCGATAATTCACACAATTAAGTTACTCGAATCGGTTTTATACTTGAAGAATTTGACCTAACGTTTTTGTGCAGGAGTCCTGTCTGGAATCTCTAGAACTGAGAACTTTTTTTGTTAAATCAATACACAACATATGGTTGTATAGGCTAAATTTTAATCAATCTTAGGTCTGTCCGAACATTTTAAGAGGTAGAGAGAGAGTTCAGAGTTCAGATAGAGTTTATCGAATAAATTTAATCCGCAAAAAATGATTTCCATTTAAAATTTTTTTAACGATTTTATTTTAATTGTTCAATAAGACAAAATAATAAAAACTTACTCGTTTTCTATGTGTAAATCCACTTAAAAGTCATTCGTATTAAAGTTTATTTAATTTGTCAAATTAAAAATTAAAAAAAAAAAAATTGTTGCACTTTTTTTTTATGAATGCAAAATAAGATTTAAGTATTCCAATTAAAAAAATATTTTAAAAAAAAAAACGAAATAAAAATCACAATTTTTTTAATATATCTTTTTAGTTACACTTTATTAAAATCGATTAATGTTAATCGATTTGTATTTTATAATATAATCGAATTAAATTATTAAAACACAAAACACAGTTTTGAATATAATTCGCAATTAGTTAATGTTAAAAAAAAAAAAAAAAAATACACACACACAAAGAATTGCAGCGAAAAATGTTTTTATTTTTTAAACAAATAAATTGAAAATTATTGCCAACGAACAAATACAAAATGCAAACACAAACAATGGAAAATTGTTAATGATGAACACGAAAAAATCGATCGATTGTGTACAAAAGTGCAAATCAACGAATGCAAACACGTCGAAGAAATGTCAAACACGTTTCCGAGTTAAAACTTTAAAACGGAATGAAAGATCAAATCTGCACCAAAGACAAACGAAGCCCAAAAACAAAAAAAAAAAAAAAAACTTAATAGAAATACGCAAGCCGAGCATCGAAAGCATCGCAGCAGCAGCATCAAAAGAAGCAGCAGCTGTTGCGGTTGCTGTAACGTAAAAGAAATGAATAAAAGAAAAGCCAACAAAACTGAACTTGAACCGAAATCTTTCTCCCGAAATCATACAAAATCATACCGGCCATAACCGAACCAACGAACGAGCCGAGTGGAAAACTCTAAAACTGCGCAGCAGCCGGCTTACAGTGGTCAAGATTGCAGCTGTCAGTGGCATAAAAAATAAAAAAATATATTTTTGAAAAAAAAAAAAAGATGTTATTTATATAAAAACAATAAAAATAAAAACTTTTTAACATAAAAAATCAAAAAAGTGAGAGGAATTTGTATGTGGCGTATATGCTCTAGTGGTCCGATATTAAACAAACTAATGTGGGTTGACATAAGAAATGTTTTCTATCAGATTTAAAGTGAATAGCTAATGAAACAATTTGTTTTAAATATAGGAATTCGAAAATGGTTGTACAATTTGTATGGGGCTGTGCCTAAAAATGGGCATTGCACCCTAGTTCTAACATACAAATAAAAAACGTTGCTATTTTGAAGACGGACTCTTCGAGCTGGCCTTATCGACTCGTCGAGCTGAACCAAAATATATACAATTTATACATATGAAATCAAATCTCTTTTTGAGTGGTCATGCCATAACATCAATAATATCACTCATCTTTTTTTAAAATTTTTTAAATAATTTGTAGAAGGTTGTTTCGAAAAGAAAAACTAATAAAATTGTGAAGAAAATCGAGAATTTTCCAACAAAAAATAACTTCTGTGCTCTAAAAAATTTCAGAAATAATTTTAAATATCTAAACAATACCAGCTTAAAAAATCCCAAGCTTTCAAACGATCTGGTCCCAAAATCCCTTGACAGAAAAATATTGAAACATGAATTTTGAATATTAATTCAACTTTTTCTGAAGATAAACCAAAAGCAAAATAAACTAGAGAGAACGCTGAAGCTGACTATGTTCGACTGCAAGATACCCTGCACCTAAACTTTTTGTACCTTAAATTAAGTCCTATCTGAGTACCATACGTTTTTTATTGGTATATTTCATTGGAACTATCATCGGCATAATTTATACTAAATTAAGAGTTTCTAGAATAAGAAACAAAGATGTTTTCGTGGTAAGTAATGTATAGGGAATACCCCTTAAAATGGGACTAGAGAGAGTGACCAGTTTCATACGGCAGAGAGCATGACAGACGAGTAGACAGACATAGCTAGATCTAATCTCCATTTCAATGCCGATCAAATTTTATATATACTTTACAGGGTCTTTCATGTCACCTTCTGCCTGTTTCATACATTTGCACAATGATACAGTCTATGCAACTATACAGAAACTGAGTATTATAGAGCGGAAAAAGTATGATTGATTGGAATAATGGGCGCTGGGAAAAGCAGTTTGGTGTCACAAAAATATTTGAAAATAATTATTTGCGACGCCCGAGGGGGGGGGTTGGTTAATAATTTTTAAAAAAAAAAGAGGGGTCCTTAAAAAAAGCAAGGTAGTTCGGCTAATACGTTAAACAAACAACTTCCAACTTTTTACCGCTTTGCTTTGTCGCTTCTGACCACTGTGCGTACGTTTATAAGACACGGCAAGAGAGATAGTAAAAAAGAGTTGCACGTTTTTTGTTTTGTTTTCAGTGAGAGTGAAATGGTGTGGTGGTGAGAGATTCGTTGCGTTAAGCTTTTTAAGCCAGCAGCATGAAAAGTTATTAGATAAATATCTATGATTTAGCATAAAAGCTACAATATTTTAGTGCATGTATCATGTTTTTATAAAATATACAAGTTGATAAGCTTTATGGGCACATAATTTTCATATGTACTGTAAAGCCGCGTTGGAAAAAGCTTTCCAAAGTAAATTATGCCGTCGACAGTGCACAAATCAAGATCATCATCGGCATATCATTGCATCAGATCAGTGATTTAGTTGTGTGCTTTGTCATCTTGTGGCAACTTTGATTGTAGCACGCGGTGCACGCATAGAACAAAAACAGTAGCCAAATGTATCTTTATGTTATTTATATACGCATCTACTACACAAACAAAAGATACAAGATACATTTACATTAACTGCTCATTTAGAGCAAAGTACGCGATGTAAAGTGTCAGATAAGCGTAAACATTTTTAGTTACTTACGCTGTAAGTAGAAACACTACACTTGATAAAAGTTACAAAGAAAAAATCATTTCATTCCATGAAAACTGTGCATTCGCTTTAGTGCATTTGCTAAAACTTGAGTTTGTAGTTTTGTGTTCTTAACCCAGTTTCATTGTTGTATTAGCAAAGTACTATGTTGAAAATATTAATTATCAAAACTATTTGTTGTTTTTTTTTATTTAAACGAAAAGAAACAAAACATTTTCTTATGCCGCAAAATATGCATTAATTATTTTATTTGTTTTGTCTAAAAGTATACTTCAAAATTTTTAATTTAGTATTTGAATGCAGCAACAAACAAGAAGATAGACCGTCCAAAAGATCGATCAATTGAAGGTGTAAATTATTTTATTAAAGCAAAAATAAAAAGTTTCAGAAATAAAAAGTGGACACTAACGTTGTAACACCTAACTTTTTTGTGTTTTTTTGTTCTATAAGATACAGTATCTGGTTCAGTTTTATACGTTGACAATGCCTTTAAACGGAGTACAATGAGTTTATATATTTTTCGATTTTTACACTTTATAAATTATTGTTCTTATCAAACCATTTAAGATAAAATAAAAAATTATAAATTATAAATCAGCGCTACATGACATAAAATTTGTTGTATTAATTGAGCATTTACTTATGTTAAACTGGTTTTCAAATTTATGCTGCCAAAAGTTTATTTATTTTTTTTTTAGTTTTTAACATTTTCAATTTAATTTAAATTTGAGTGCAATAAAAATTCTGGTCATATGATTGGCTTAAGTTGTCTTTAATACCTGTCACAAACATACTTAGTGTGACAGGTATAAAAATAGGTATTATCAGTTTGTCGGAAAGTTTGTAACGCATTAAAGGAGACTACAAGGACCATTTAAAGTATCTGTTGACGGCTTGAGTCGATCTATATATGTCCGTCTGTCGGTCTGTCTGTCTGTCTATTTGCTGCTGCGCGATTTATACTCAGCGCGATTTACTCCCAGTTTTATAGATATTGTGTAGAAATTTTTGAACTTAAGCTTTTCTAGATCCAGTGTTTTTGTAATTGCGCTTCCATTCTTCAAAGCGCTTTCAGTGAATTGCACATTTTGACGAATCAAGTGATTGGCAAATGTACCAATGAATTTTGTACAGATTCGGTGTTCAAGCGAAAAGCACCAATCACAGATAAATGAACACTTTCACTGTTCGCATAGAGCGATAAACAAAATTTCCGATAACTGAATATGTTCACTGAGGAGCAAGAAAATCGCAATTCACTACTTTCAATCGTAGTGTGACTTTGTGACTGTGATAAAAAACGAATGTTATTTTTTTGCCAACACTAGAGCGAATGGCTTCAAATATGGTACAAATGGTTATTATATCATGCCAAATCTTCAGAATAAAATTGGTTATGACCGCAAATTCCTAAATTTTTAAGAACATTTTAAATTTGTTTAGTATTTTTAAGTTTAAAATTAATACAAATGCTGAACATGAAGATCCATGTACTTCAAATTACGTGTGATGCATATTTAAGCTACGGTTTTCTTGTTTTTTTTTTTTTCTTCTTCTCATTGAAACGTTAAGTAAACTCGAGATATGGAACATATTGTCCGTTTGTCCGCAATATTTTTTAAAAATATTAATATGTAGCTCAGTCATGGTTATGAGTTACGTCTGAAGAAGCACTTAAAATAAAACACTAAAACAAACACACAGTTCACGCATTCTTATTTTTGTTAAAAGTGTTGTTGCTTTGTAGAGAAAGAAGACAAAAAGAAAATAAGTTATACAAAATTGTTTTTTTTATTTCGTATTATTTGTGCCTGGTTTGCACGATCAAATTTTGGGTATTTGATTGTCTATCGATTTGGAATCGATTTGGGCAGTATTGTATTTAAAAAAGCACCGGCTATGTCTAAGAGCATTTAGCAAAAGGTGCACCCGACTGTAGCGTGTTAAAGTTTCGTTGCATACTTTGGTTTTTTTTTCGTTTCTTGAGTGATGTTTTTTTTTTTTTTTTAATATTTATTGATTTCATATTTAATATTTATTGATTTCAGTTATTAATTCGCAAAGATAAAAACTGCATAAATGACTATTTGTTTTCTTTTTTTTTATTATTTACTTTTACTAACAATAATTATGTATTTAATAGCATTTGACATTGGCAATACAAAACAACACAAATGCAGCAAACAAATGCAATGTTTTTTTTTTAAGTTACAAAACTTCAGATACATTGGAGAGGGTCATGATTACCCTTGAATTTGAGGCGCAGCAATTTGAGCTCTTCTAATTCTATACTAAGTTGATTTCTGACTTTACTATTTACGCTTCGCTGAGAAGACGCGTCACGAAATCAAAACGCATTGAGCTGTCATATTAGACGCGTCAGTATATGTAATATTGTAGATACTTGGTTTGATTGCAGTAGATACTTTTTTGTTTTTTTTTTTAGATACTTTGAATTGTGCTTTATGTTGTATTTGTAGATTTGTTTGCTAATCATAGATTCAGTGAGTGAACGAGTGAATTAAATAGCAACGCCTCCACCCCATGCATCCATGCATCTATCCATCCATCCATCCATCTTAATTCAAATTCATACTCCAAGTACATTTTATAAACTTTTAATAAATTTATTAAGTTCAATGCAAACATGAGCGTTCTTAGACCGGTCCGTTTGTACTTATGATTGGCTGCAATCGGACATACTCGAAAATGAAAATTGCTGCAGGTCTGTAATTAAATTTGAAAATCCGAAAATCTGTTCAGGGTCACCGTCACCATCGAGTGCCATTCAAATGATTTCGCGTAATTTATTGTAGAATTTTAGATCTCCATTTTTTGTTTTTTTAATTTTAATTGCGATTAATAACGTTTAAATGCATATAAAATTTATAAGTACTTGTTTTAAGTCTTGTTTTATGTAGGCATTTTGCAATTAAGTTTTCTGCTCCAGATATGATATAATTAATAATGACAAAGTGTGGGGCGTTCATGGGGCAAGCCAAGCGTCAATGCTCTTGAGCTCTTGTTACATTGAACGTTGTTAGGTATTTTAAGAACAAACACAAATACAATAGTTTTGTGATATTTTTTGAATGGAATTTCAATTATAAACTACGTTTTTTTTTTTTGAAACTTTTGTAAATTTAATTTATTTGTATTTTTTTTATTAAAGCTAAGAAGTTAATTATTGCCCCTGATTTCGTTTGTGAAACGCTGCTGAAATTGGCTGCTACATTTAGCTACTTTATTTCAAATGAATAAAAAGTTTTATAAATGTTTACTGCAACTAGAATGACTTCAAAACTTTTCTATTTGGCTCACTCATACTCAAGGCAACGATACATTACGCAATTCAAATTTGAGTTTGAGTACAAATATCGATGCCTTCAGGTATCAAGGCAACCCTACACATCACCATGTATGCATAGTACGAATTATCCATTTTTGTAAATATCAAGACTAACCGTTCTTAAAACAAGTACAGTTCATTCTAAATAAAAGTTGAGTTTGTTTTTAATATTTATAAGTTCAATTTGAACTTAATATAAGCTTAGTTCGTTCTTGTTGTAAATTCAATTCATTCTTGATACATGTACAATTCTTTTTTATATAAGTAGAAGCTCATTCTTAATACAAGTTCAACTTGTACTTGATACAAGAACAAATCATTCTCGATATAAGTACAATTTGTTCGTAATATAAGTTCAATTCGCTCTTGATACTAGTAAAAATGTTTCTGAATATAAGTTATGTTTGCTCTAAATAAAAGTTTATCGATTACGTTTTTGATACCAGCTAAAATAAAAAAATCAAATTTTGTTTTTCTATACCCGTCACACATAGTGTGGAGGGTATTAATATTATGGAGGGATATCGTAGACGCTATGAAGTATATATGTATATTTTTTTGATTAAAGCGACGAGACGAATCAATCTAGCCATGTCGGTCTGTCTGAGCGTCAGTCTGTCTGTTGCGCGTTGATTCATTCGCTCAGTTTTAAAAATATTGAGCTGAAATTCGAAAATTAAGCTTTTCTTGGTCCAAGGTAGTTTGTATGTTAAATTCAGATTGCCATGCCCACTCTTTGGTACAGCCCCTCATAAAAATTTACAGCCCATTTTCGAATTTTTGTATGAAAATATTTATCTATATATGTAAAAATAAGTCCCAAGTTCTGTTGGTGATAGATGGACGCGAAAACTACTAGACGGATTTACACGAAATTTTGCATGTGTGTTCGTATTCACACAAGGATGGTTTAGGCCAAAAAAAAAATTGTAAAATGTAATTTTGACCCTGGGCCTAATGGGGGCCTTGAAACCTGGGACCTAAAACCAATATAATTTTTTGACCAATTTTTTTATTTTTATTACAGGTGAGCACTAGACGGGATTTTAGAAAATCTTATAAAATCTTTGGATTGAATAGACGTAGAGACTTGAAACTGGGCTCATTTGAAAGATGGTTAAAAAACATTTTTAGCGTTCAAGGTGTTCAAGGGATTTCCGGAAATTTGACATGGGACCCATATGTGGACCCAATATAGATTTTTTAACCAATTTTTTTTTGTTTTTATTACAGGTGAGCACTTAGACGGGATTTTAGAAATTTTTGACCCGGGGCCTAATGGGGCCTTGAAAAAAAAGCCATATCTTTGGATTAAATAGACGTAGAGACTTAAAACTGGGCGTATTTGAATGATGGTTAGTCGTGTTTATGGGATTTCCAAAATTTGAACCGACATTTTTTGCACAATTTATATTTAGCCACCAAAGAGAAGCAAAAAAAAGAAAAACGCGAGCAAAGCCGCGGGTACCTACTAGTTATTTATGAATGTTTTCAATTCAAATTAGGTTAAACCACTTCTAGTGTCATCCTATGTATACACTACCTATGTGAAACGGATCGGGCCACTATAACATGTAGTCCACCCTAGGGAGGTCCTAAAAATACTGGGACCACCCAAGGGCCATTATAGTCTATGACCATTTGTGAAGAGAAATCCATTAAAAAAATATTTATTTTCCAGGTTTCTACATCAAATCTACGAAATAGTGGTATTCAGGGGCTTCGCGGCACGTTTAAATATTGTCTTATTAAAAAAAAATACTGGTCTTCTTATTTTCGATATAGAACAATCCTAGAGTGTGGTATCATAGTCATTATTTTGTTCTATCTGTATTTTTAGGTACAAATTTGACACATATGCTTCTTATATGAACCCTAAAATGGTGTCCAAAGGTGGATTGTATCGTAACATGGAACTTTAGCCATTCCCTTGGCGAAATTATATCAACGCCTGTCCAATAGTTTTACTTGTTCAACTTAAAAGTGTACACGATATAAGAACATTGTGCTTGATTTTAGAAAAAAATTTAGCGCACTTTTACTTTTGACCAGGGTTGTGCTTGATATAAGTACACGGTCTTTTTTTCATCCGTTTTGGCGCAACATCCGCTTTGGCTTTAACAAGACTCTTCGGTATTCAATGCTACACATTTCTGAACATGAATAACTTCAACGCAAAAAGAACCTAAAGAACACTCCTCTAATTTAAATTTATATGAATAATAAATAAATCCAATTGATAACAAAATAAACGATAGGCCAAAAAAAAAAAAAAAAAAAAAAACAATACTAAATTAAATCTAAGAGGTCCAATTACCTTTAAAAACTCAAGATAATCGTAATGTTTATTTTGTTTTTGATAGCTACGAACATTTTTAGAACATTTTTTGGCTATAAAAGCCAAACGAACAGCAACGAGACAGATACAGTTTATTAAAAAAAATAATTTAAAAAAGAAAAATGAAATTATTTTACCTCTTTTTGGCGCTAATTTTTGCGGTTTGTTGTTATTAAAACAAAAAAAAAAAAATTATTTAATTCAATAATTGAAACTTTCATTTAAAATTTGCACAGGTCAACGCTGAAAAATCGCTGCTGGACTATAATGCCGATGATTTTGTCATAACTGATTTAGATGAAGATAGCATCGATGTGACGCTTGAGGAGTATTTACACATTGAAAGCTTAGTTAATGCAGCAATAAATGAAGGTAAACATTTGGCAAAGGACTTAGAAGTGTTGCTGTTGCATCAACTCGAGGAAATCGTCATGTATCCAGTGCATGAAATTGAAGCAGCACTGGAAGCGATCGAAAGACGTAAGCAGGAGAGTGAGGCATGCGTTGCAGCCGAGGCATATCATGTTGCAACAACTGTCGATAATGCCTACAACGATTTCTATGGTTGCGGACATGACGCAAAAACTAGTTCAGTGCAAATGATCAGCGATACTGTCTCCTCAGTATATCAGTTGACCTTTGGCGGCTATGCGGTTACCAAACAGGCGCTTCACTGTCGTCGTTTAAAGCGAAAATTCTTAAAGAAGCCCTGCAAAATAAAGCTATACGCTATGATTAGTTTGTATGTTTTCAAGGGACAACGTTCCATACGTACTCTGATCAATTTGAAGAATCGTGGTCCTGCCATTGCAATCGATGCTAAGACTTGCACGTATAACGCCAAGGATCGTGCGCTAAATGAATTCCAGAGCGTTAATCGTAACATTGATCAGTGTGTTTACAATTTAATACATTAAATACATTTTGATTTTTGATTTGCATTTGATTATTTTATTTTATTTCATTTAAGTACACAATTCAACAGTTTAGATGCAGGCATCAATTTTGGCATTCACTTCATTCAGTTCGACAACGGCACGATCGGCAGCAACATGTGTGCAAGCATCGGCAACAGTGAATACAGCCGGAATGCGCTCATTTTTGCTCTCCTTAATCGTTTTAATAGATCTTCGTGCATTTTTCATATATAGGCCAACCTTAACGGTTAACAATGTATAGCAAGCATTTCTGCTAACAGCAAACTTCTTCTTCTTGCAAGACTGGTACCCTCTGCCTATGACATAGCCATCGAAGAGCAATTGCTGTGTTGCCTTCGAAACGTCGACAGCAATTTCGGCGGAGGTATGTGCTGCATTAACGCCACAGACTTCCATTTCGGCGTGCATTGTATTTACGGTAGCCGCAACATGGTCATCATGTACAGCGACGCAGGCTTCGTGCTCTTCGCGATGTTCCTCGATTTGCTGTACAGCTTCATCGACCTGGTGCAATGGATCCAATACGATTTCATCAACTTGATGCTTTAGCGCAACTCCTGTATCGATTGCAATGTGCTCCAGCTCGTTTAGAATGTCATTGAAAGCAGCTTCAGAATTGAGCGCAATTGTCTCTGCCGATTCGTCCTGTGAAAACTGTGGTGCTGCGGTAACCTGAAAATTTGAATTAAAAAAAAAGTCCTTAATAATTTTTTTTTAATTTAACTTAAAATAAAAAAAAAAAAATTACCAAAGCAACCAATGCTAGGGTTAGGAATGCTCTAAAGAACTTCATGTTTACTTTCTTCAAGTTTGAATTTGTTATGAATTAATTTTTGCAATGACTTATATATACCAGCACAGCCAGACATTCATAATCAAATGGTTAATCCCGATTATTTCTTAATTGATTGATTAGTAGGCTAATCAGTAAATCTATAGTAAAAAAAAAAAAAAAAAAAAATAATAACTTTTACCATTCGATTGTAAAATGCTTTTGATAAGCTTTCTGCTTTTGTACACAGAGCGAAAGAACCAGGCACATTGTACTTATATCAAGCACATTCGTGTTCAAAACTAAGATAAGCTGAGTTTTTCTGAAATCAACACAATGACTTCAAATCAAGTCGATTTTTTTAAGTTAAAACAACTGAATTATACATATTAAGAACAAACTGAACTAATATTAAGAACGAATTGTACTTACATCGAGAACTAATAGTGCTAATATCAAGAACGGTTCGGTTCGGTTCAAATGGTTCAAGAAATGCATATGTTAAACAAATGTAGCCTCACATCAACCAATAAAATTTTGCCTACTTGATATGAGCACCAATTTTACTGAACTGTGGTAAACATCTTCTGGAAATATCATCGCACTTAGCGCACTATTCACCGATCCCAATATGATATTCAGATTGATTGGAACTTAGAGCAAAAACTTAAGATTATTGTTTTCTAATTTGCTGAGATGAACTGATAATCGGAAAATCTACCATTTAAAAAATTATAGAAAAATTCAAATTATTCAAATTTTTTGCATTACAATAATTAAAGAACTTCAAGCTAGATTTATACTAAATCCAATTACAAAACTTATCAATTGAACCAAAATAAAATAAATTACTATTGCCTTTTTTTATTTTTTTTTTTTCCATTTCTTTTAAAAATAGCGCATATTAAAATTTCATTGGCACTTCAACTTAAATAAGACAACGATTGGAATTTGGTAAATACAAATACAACAACTAATAATAATAATAATAAAGTCATTGTTAAAGAACGTTCACCGGTAACGGTGTGTACTAAACGATAACAAAGCAAATAAATCATTTTCGGATTTCGATAAGTGTTTAATATGTCACAAAATATAATTTACGATCGTTTATCATTGGTCAAATACATTGGCGCATTTGAAAAGGTCACGCATATATATTTTGCATTCATCATGAGGCCCATCAAATAAATTTTCGACTGAAATAATGCCTCCCAGCTTTGCATTTAAGTATAAACGGCAGAAATGGGTAAACAAAAAACGGGAGAAATTAAATGGAAACTCAATTCAAAAATGCACAACCTAAAAGATCTTTTTTCGTCCTTTTGTATTCAATGCTCTATATTTTAGGGTACCATCTGTTCTGAAAAATGGTTCACCATAGAGATGGGTGCGCGACACGGGAACCCATGGTGCCCGCGGTACAATCCCGCGCCCATAAGTTTTCAATGCGACATAAAGAAAGCACATAAGGCAGAAGGAGACATGAAGAACACAATAAAATATATATTTTTATAATCGGCATTTGAAGGAGAGTTGATCTAGCTGTGTCTGTCCGTCCGTCTGTCGTGCTGTCTGCCGTATGAAAACGATTATCTCATAGAGTAAATATGATATCCAGCGATCGTATTCGAAACTTAGATTATCCTCAGTCGTCAAGTAGTCAGTTACAACTGTTTTATCTCTAAACCCATTTTAATCTACCCCAAAATTCAGCCCTGTGTTATGTACTTAAAATATATCTATAGAACTAGTTTACAAATTTGGCAACCTCTCGAGAGCGCTTTCCTTATGGACCTATTATCCATGTATTTCCGGGCGTTGATTCAAAAAATGTCTACGAAAAACGCTTGTTACATGAAATGTACACATTCGATTCGATAACAATTAGCATATCGTCGTGAAGAAGAAGGAAATACGTTTCGAAAAATGTACAGGTCATCGTTATTAAGCTATTCGTGCTCGAGATATCTAGTAAGGACTAAAACAAGTTCCAAAAATATGAATTTTTTAGGGATATCTCGAAACGGATATCTTTAAGGCAGTTTCGCATTCAGCAATGAAAAGTCTTTAAGATAGACCTAGTCCGATGCTTAAATATACAAAAAGAAATAACGATAATACCCGATCTTTACGGACCTCAAGTTAAATCAAACCCTAGTAACATACCTTATTTTTAGGACAAAAACTAAAAAAATGGGGTAAATTTTTATGGGGCTATATCAAAATTTTTTTGTTTGTCTTATCATATTTTGGGATATTTCAATGGGACTATCATAGGCATAGCGTATACAAAATTAACCCTTCTTAGAATAAAAAGCAAGGACGTTTTTATGCAATAGTTCGACTCCCGTTTCAGTGCTTATCACGAATACGCACACTTTGAGAAAAAGGAAAAACGTTAACTTCGGTGGAATCGAAACCTAAATACTATACACGTCACTCGTATTTTAAAATAGTTTATGTGTTATCGTCAGTGGTTTAGATAGAAAATAATCGTTAAGTTTGTGTGGGGCCTTTTGCCTAAAAATGGGCGTGGCACCTTCGTTTTTATATTGGATGATATTAGAAGTTTTTTACTCTATTTGGAGTCAATAAATTCCTAATTAATTCCTACTTTCAAACACGAAAATGGGCGGTAATTTTGTATAGGGGCTATGCCTAAAAATGTGCGTTGTACTTGTTTATTTTCGAACTTGACCTGGTCGTTTTCGAGAAAATCTTAAGTTTCAAATTTCAGCTAAATATCTTTAGTAGTCTTCCAGTAAAACGCGTTGAAATAAACAGACGGACAGACAGACAGACATGGCTAGATCGACTCGTCTCATCGAGCTGATTAAGGATATATATATAGTTTATGGGGTCTCCTGCAATGCGTTACAAACTTTCCGACAAACCTGATTTACCATTCACACTATGTGTAGGGGGTATAAACGTTATTCCTTAGCAAAGCGCCTTATCTCATACAACCGCATTCCGCTACCAGCAAAAAGAAAGACATTTCGAAAGAAGTACCAGTTTTTTTCTAGACGATGACTTAATCATATTTTAGTATTTTTTTTTTTTTTTTTTATTTCTGTCGCAAAGATTTACGTAGCTGATAAAATATTTTAGCTTTAAGTATAAAAATAACTGCGCAAAAGAATCAAAATGCATGCCACAAAAAACAACAACAACAAAAAAATATTAAAACTTGACTTCTTACTCTATGTGACCTTCAAATAGTAAAGAATTCTTCTTAAAGTTCAAGCAACAAGTTCAAAGTCAAAGAAAAGGCAACAACGCAAAGCCAAACCAAAGTCTATTTTGTGGTAAAAGAATAAACAATAAATTTTAAAAGTCAAAAAAAAAAAAAAAATAAAAATAGTAGTAGAAGCAGAAGTAATAAAGTTAAATGATGAAGTTTAATTCAGAAAAAAAAATCTGCGGCTTGCATGTAATGCTTATTTAGAAGCTATAAAAAAAAATCTAAAACAAGAAATAAAAATATAACAAAAGATTCGGCACGGTACTCAGTCAATTCGCATTCAATTCTGCTCTTCAGTTGACTGGTTAATGAGTTTCAACTTTAATATTGAAGTAAGTAACGCAGAGGCTGCTTTAAGAGTTACTAGATTCAAATATTTGTTCATTTTGTAACATTTAAATGAAACCTTGAGAGAGTTTCAATGCGTCACTTCCGTTCGAAAGAAGAGTTCTCGAAAGATGTACAACAACAAACAAAAAAAAAAAATATTATAACCAGTTTTGCGAAAATTATAAACGCCTCAAGTCCAGCCAGCCAGCCAGTTAACTATTTTGATTCTACTAGTGTAGTAGAATGACTTGGCGAAAGAGCACCAAAGCCCTATAGTAAAATATCTTTAGTCATGCATACCGCATGTATCTGCTAGATACTATGTATCTGTTAGATACGAGTACACAAAAATAGTTCTCAAAGCTAGACTTAGAGCAGCAAACAATTGCCACAACGCTGACGCTGACGTACTCTCCATGCTTTGACTACGTCGTTCTCGTTTTTTTTTTGTTTTTGTTATTGTTTAAGTTTTGCTTTTTTAATCATCGCATTGAACTTGTTAGCCAAGCCAAGCTGCCTCGTATTCAGTTGAGTTAAGTTGTTTGCAAAGTCAGTTTCAAATTAAACGCAAAGCAAAACGGTCTATCTGAGAGCACGAAATTTATTCTGGCTATTAAAATTATAAATAAACAAAAAAAAAAAAAAAAAACGCGATACAAAGTGTTTATTTTTTTTTCCCTTTTTTTCTTAGAAGTGCTTAAATATATAATTTCATTTTTATTTATAAATTTGCCAATAAGATGACAATTTACGGGCTTATTGTACAAATTATACTCATCTGTAACTGAAAGCGTTACTGCGTGTATAAAAAACACCTAAAATAAAAAAAATATAAATCATTTTTATAAATAAAAAAGGGAAAGTCCCTAAATAAACACAAAAAAAAAAAACAACAACTCAAAAATGCCGTTCTTTACGCTTCCAAAATTAAATACAACCACAACACCGAAGCCAGCTTTGCTTCAAAATGAGGAGCCCGAGGACGATGGAAGCAAAGTAAGTATAAGGCCAGATTTTAAAGGGGCCTTGTGTGCTATTAAAATTGCACACCACTGTACTAGGTTTTTACGTTAAATAAATTCTCGATTGCTGTAAAATTTTTATTACCATTTTTATTTGTATTTATTTATTTAATTATTTTTTTGCAATAATTGTTTATTTTTTTTTTTAGATATTTAATTTACAAAATTTTTATATATTTTATTTAGCATAAAAGTGTTAATTTATCAAAGTTCAAACGGTTCAAGTTAGCTATACAATTTTGTCATAAGATATAAATGATAAAATTATTCATCCGAAATTATTTACTTTAGACAATTTTACTATTCATAATTTTTTTCAGTGTTCCGCTATGTCAATAACTTCCGTTATATCAATAACTTTTACATAAATAAATAAAAACAATCAAAACGTTATTAACATTTTGTAATTTAAAACTTATTCGAGTATTATACAAATGGAGACAACTTAGATATGATATTTTTAATGCGGTTTGATTGAATTTTTTATATTGATGTAATACGAAAATATAATATGATTCCATTACAATTTCGTAATTTACAATCCCTAAGTAACAAATTTTTTTTTTGAACCGAGTCGAACTAGACATAAACGTCTGTCTTTACTGCACTACACCGTTTGTACTTAATTAATTTGAAAACTTAGAATTGGATGCTTAGAAAAAAAAAAAAAGACCGAAGCTCAAATATCCGTCGCACAAAATTTTAATGATTTCGAAGGGGTTGAGTGGGCCAAAAAAAGAAAAAAACCAAGAACTGGGAGATGATTTTTTTTTTTTATAAAACTCGAAAATGTGCTGTAGGTTTGACTGGGGGTAATGCTTAAAACTGGGCGTGGCACATTCGTTTTCAAATGCATACAAAGTAGTCGTTACCAAGAGAACCTTAAGTTTGATTTTTCAAAATCTTCAAAACTTAGTGAATAAAGCGTGCAGTAAATGACAGACGGACAAATAGACATGGCTAAATCGATTATATCGCGCTGATCAAGGCTTGCTAGAGCCTAAAACGTATATAAAGTCTTGGTTCAACATTGATAGGAGAGTCTGTCTGTCACATACGAAACTTAGACTCTCTTGAGCTGTCAAGTGGTTATTTACAAACGGTTTTTCTCTAGCCCCATTTGAAAAGGTACTAAACCCATTCCCTACAATACAAATCTAGCTAAAAATTTTGGGTTTTTGCATAAAAACTTCTTTTGATTTCTTATTCTAGGAACTCTAAATTTAGTATAAATTATGCCTATGATAGTCCTAATTAAAATATCAGAATATGAGTAGGACCAAAAATATTTTGGGTGTAGCCCCCATATAAATTTATCCCAGTTTTAATATGAAAATCCAATACAGCGCAGTATGGTACTAAGACAAGGCTTAGCTTAAGTTACATATTTTTTGGGTTCAGATTTCGTTCTGTTCATATAAAGATTTCGTTCTCATATAAACCTCTATAAAAATGTGTATATTTGTACATAACCAAACCAATACATAAAGGCTATGCATACAGCAAAGCTCCCGTAATCGTAAATATTTTGTGATTTACTTTTTAAATCACAAGTTTTGGTGTTCCGGCAATCGAAAATCGTAAAATTATTTCCGGTTTTAAATCGACAGAGTTCACAGCGAAATGAAAAGTAAATTCATAATATTACATAACAAAAGGTACTATCGATTTTTAAAAAATATTTTTTTTTTATTCTGTGATGTTTATAGAGTTTATTTTTTTAGTTTTTAGTATCATTGATTCTGAATTCAAATTTGAAATCATCATTTTCTACTCAAGCCTAAATTTGAAAAGCAGAAGCCAATTTAAACAATGCAACAACAATTTGCGATTTGTTTAGACCGATAACGTTTTAATTTGTAAACGATAGTAGTAGTTTTGTTATATGCAATGAAATGAAACGTTTTGGGAAATGAAAAATAAATTTTGCGATTGTCGGAATACGATTAATTTGAAATCGTACGAATCAACTAAATTGTAAAACGCAAAATTACATTTAGAACATTTTACTATTTACGACTCAATATAATTTTTGTTATATTTAAAAAAATATATAATTCACATTTATTCCAAGCTTGAAACTACTTAAACGCTTTCGTATACAAATGAGCAAACAAATTTTATTATTATTATTTTTTCTTTGTTTGTGAATTTTAAATTAAATATTCAAATAACGTCTTCACGCTTTTACCAAAAAAGAAAAAAAAACATATTCAAGTGGTCAAGGTATCTATGTATCTACTCAATGCTTTAACTTTGTTTTCGTTACTTTTTGTACAACATAAATCAATACGAAACAATAAAATTTGCATAAATTTAATAAAAATATCAATTTTTGAAACAAAAACATAAAAAATGGGCAAAAAATAACAAAGAACAAAAAAAATCTAGAAAATTCAAAAATTACAAAGAAAAAAAAAAAAAGAAACAAACGTCGAAACAAATTCACGGAAGTATTTTTTTGATTTGAAGTTAAAATGATTATTTTTTATATTTTTTTTTTTATTTTATAAATTTTTTTTTTTCCAACATCAATTAACAATTTTATGCTCATTTAATTTTTAAAATTAACAAATACATAAAAAAATAAAAAAAATCTAGCACCAAAATGAAATAAAAATAAATATAATAAAACTACAAATCTACGAGTCATTGCTTTGTGACGCAATTGTTTAGTATCTAAAATATTTGACTTTGTTATTTTTATTTATTAATCGAAATTAAATGATTAAGTCAAATAATTTAAAACCAGAAGAAATAAAAAAATTTAAAAAAAAAAACAACTTAAAAAAAAGGAGAGGTGTGTGAACATTAAATTTACTTATATGAGGCATTGTTTGAATTTTATTTAGACTGAGACTAGCTTGCTTGCCTGCCTGCTTAGTCACAGATACTTTTTAAATTGTAGCTAAATAGACAATGGCACGGACAGACGGACAAACGTAAAAAAAGAATAATAAAATAGCAATTTTTTTAAATGCAAAAAAAAAAAAAACCATTTTAAATTGAAAGTGAACAAACATTTAAGGTAAAAAAAAATCAGTTAATTTGCATTTGAATTTTAAGAATTTTTTTTTTTTTTTTTTTTTTTTTTTGGTTTTGTAGATTTAAATGCAAATAACTTACGATTTGCTGTCTAATTAGCATTTTTATCAAAATTAACTTAAAAATTTTCTTAAACAATTGCAAAGTCAACCAAGCAGAAAAATAGAAATAATTAAGAAGTTAATTACAGATTAATAGTCTAGACTACGTTTGTGCCACAAATTTGCTGTTTATTAATTGAAGCTGAAAATTTGTAAAAAAAAAAAAAAAAAAAATACAACATTTTTTTTTTTTTGTATGAGAAAATTTACATTTCAAAAGCGTTTTACAAACTTGATTCAAAGCATACAAACCTGAATTTGACTTCCGCATATTTTTTTTTTTGTTTTTTTTTTCGATTTACAAAATTAAATTAGAATATAAAAATTATATCGAAAAAAGCGTTGACTAAATGTTCTTGAAAACATAAAACTAAGAACCAATAAACTTGTTATCTAAATACTTTTTGAAATCCCATACACAAATCTTCAATGAGCGGTTACAGGTTTCACAGATGAAAATGTCAATAAAAACCAAGCTTGGCTCTTGATTCTTCTACATTTCAAGCTTCCAAAATAACAAAAATTGAAATTCTACCTGAATTATTTTCCCGAGATAATGTAAAGTCAAATTTTCGGGTTTCAATTATTGCAAAACCAAAACAAAGATGAAATAGCTGGAAAGTCTTATAGTAGGGATTGTAGATCTGGTCGAGTAAAAAGCTGTTTTTGGAATTTGCTTTCTTTTATGTAACTAATGGCTTCAAATATGGTACAAATACATCTTATATCAGGCCAAATCTTCAGTTTAAAATTGGTTCAGGTTGGGTCGCGATTTTCTAAATTTTTAAGAATATTTTTACTTATTTACAATTATTTACAATTTTAAGATAAAATTTAATACGAATGCTGCAGACGAAGATCTATCCACGTCAAATGTTGTGTAACAGGTATATAAGCTTCGGTCCAACCAAAGTTAACTATTTTTCTTGTTTTTGTATATTTTTATTTGTTTGTAGTTGTTGTATCTTTTTATACATATTTAGTATTTATTTATGTTCAAATCAATTTGTATCGTTACGTGTCATTTTCGTTTATAAATTTTTTTCATTAATGTTTGTTGTTGAGGTCAAGTTCAGGGAATACGTAGAAAAAAAAGCAGCAAATTGAGCATGAGAATTATGTTTTTTTTTTTGTTTATTTATAAATAAACTTATTCGAAGTCTAATCGAACTGTCAGACAGACAGACAGACTGACAATTCTTTTACTATTTTGCAAACCATTCACGCATTTTTTTTTTTTTTGTTATTTGACTTTGGTGCTCCTAGGCCAACGAAACGTGTTACATATGAATTAGTTTTGTTTTTGTTTTTTTTTTTTTTGTTTCAAATTCTTTGATTTGTTTTAACTAATTTTTAATAAATTTGTACTTGAGCTATTTTTGCAATGTTTTTTTTCCTTCTAATTAGCAAAGAAAACTAAAATTTATACTAATTGATTATTTTATTTTTTATTCTACTTCATAATTACAGATACCTTCGATCATTGGTTTTTTGAACTTGGACTGAATTTGACTGCTGAACCTGAACTTTGTATATGGGAAGTGTTTTTTTTGCCGCATAAGATGATGAAGAAAAAAAGAAAAAATAATAATAAAAACATGAACGAATATTTCTATAAGTCTGATTTAATGCGATGCGCAATGCTTGTTTTTAAGTTACATAGACACGAATGTATCTAGATACATTTAATATTTTTTTATGTAGCTAGTTACTTGTCATTAATAACAATAAGCAATTTTTATTATTAGCCGTTTACAATGTTATTATTTAAGTTTTATTTTTTTTTTCATTTGCTACAAAATTTTTTATGGTATTTTTTTTTTTACAAAATTGAATCTTAATAAATAAAAAATAAATAAGTTTTTTTGTTGTTGTGTTTTTATTTTTTATTTTTTTTTAAAAGGAGAACTTTGTAAGTAGTAAGTTACTATTTTTTTTTTTTTGGTTCTATAACTGAAAATAATTCTTAATTTTTAGAATCTAATTATAAACTGTAAATTTAACTTCAACATTTTTAAACAACTAAGTTAGAAATCAATCTTAAACTGCCAACAAGAAAAAAAGTTAACTTCGGACCGAAGCTTATATCCCTGTTACACATCATCTTACGTGTGCAGCATTTGCTATACACAATGTATACACTTAAAATACCAAACAAATGTAAACACTATGCCGATAACCGCCGTCTTAGCAATATTTAGTGGCGACATACCACGGACCAAACAATCCTACGTCACCCACAGCGTCACGCAAAGTACTTAGGCCTGGTATTGATAGGCGCTTAACCTGGAGTCATTTCTACAAAACGTTCCCAGTTGAACGAGTTTGCGCAAGCATCGCTGCTAGATAAGGTCCACCATCAAACTAAGGGTCAAACTTCCTTTAAGCCATTTAAACCTATGTGGAGTAGGCATAGCACTCTGGGGACAAAGAGAAACAACAGGGAAAGAATCCAAGTCTTCCAAAACAAGGTTCGCGCATTATTTCGAGGCGCACCCATATCATACCAATGCAAAATCCACCAGGAACTAGAAGTCCCTCTATAAGCCAGGAGGTGGCTAGCCACTAAGGCATATCGGATAGACTGGACAACCTGTCAACCCGGCCAAAACCGCGATAACAGTAAACTCGGCGACGAAGAGTTCACCCGCACCATAAACTTTAAATCCTCCTCCCTCCTCCCCACCCCTTTAACAACTCCCAAGTCATGGAATACTTTATAGAAACAATGTACACAAAAATAAAAAGAACAAAAAAAAAAAAAAAATAAAAAATCAATCTAAAACCCCCAAAAAAAAAAAGTTAACTTCGGACCAAGCTTGTATACCTGTCACACATCATTTGACGGGATAGATCTTTGTGTGCAGCATTTGTATTAAATTTTATCTTAAAATAGTAAATAAATTAAAAATATTCTTAAAAATTTAGAAAATCGTGACCCAACCTGAACCAATTCTAAACAGAAGCTTTGGCCTGATATAAGAAGCATTTGTACCATATTTGAAGCAATTCGCTTTATAAATACATTATTTTCTTATAAGAACTTGACAAACTGTTGTACTTTTGTATGGGAGCAATATCTAAAAGAGGGCGTGGCACATTGATTTTAACATAGAAAGTACACAGGACCTAGAAAAACTTAAGTTTAAAATTTCAGCTTAATATCTTTAAAACTGAGCAAATAAATCGCGCAGCAACAACAGACAGACGGAAACAGACAGACGGGCATGGCTCAAATCGATTCGTCTTGTCGTGAGGTGATCAAGATTATATATTTATACTTTATAGGGTCTCCGATGCCTCCTTTAATGCATTACAAACTTTTCGACAAACTAAATATACCTGTTTCAAACTTTGTGTGACAAGTATAAAAATCAAATTATTTAAATAGAGTTATACTATATATATAATATATAGGTAAATATAAGAGCAAATATATAGCTACACTCATAGTATAATTTTAGGCGCTTTTATTTAACAAACAGAGCTCCCAAAATAGTCATCTTTTTTAAAGTCTTTAAAAAAGTAAAATAGTCAACTCGAATAAAAAAAAATTGTTTCTGTAAACTGTTTTCTCAGTAGTGGTGACGTATATTGGCCTCTTATACCAAGATTAGCGTCATTTAGCACTGAGTTATGCATCAGAATATCAAAGTTGCTCTTTCTATTTTTGTTGAACAACAGTGTTCAGGTTTCCAATACCTGAAGCTGAGAAGGTTGCACATACAATAATGTTATTATTACCGTACTTGCATAACTGTCGATAATTTTGGCATAAGAGACAAACTCTGATTCAACCAACATATTGATTCCAAGGGTAAAGCAGTTGTTTTGCTATCTATCCTGGCTCGTCTGAAACGGTCGTTACCTAATGCTATATCCGTACTGTCACTTGAACTTATTATCATTATTATCATTTTTGAGGACTGGTAGACAATACCATATGTAAGCCCATGATAACAAGCTAGGATTAACTAAAAAAATTAATTTTTAGAGGTTTGGATGAATAAAACGCCTTGAGGTCCAAAAAATTGATGTATTCAATTTCAAATGGTATGCAACCTATTCAGAACAATATAGGCTATAATACTAAACCATGAAAAAACTGTACGTATTAAAATTCAGGTTTTTTCAAAGTAAAGAAACTGTAAAAAGGGAACTCTGTCAAATCGTATGTTAACATAAGATTTCAATTGATTAACAGAATATCAAAACTTAAAAGTTTAGCATCAAAACTTAACAGTGGTCATGTGAAATCGGTTACGACAGTTGGTCATCTGTTTGTGAGAATTTTGCGCACCGTTATGCTTTCGTAAATAGTTATTATTTGCAAAAATTAAATGGAAAAAAATGTTTAAAAAAATTGTCAAGAAAAAAAATAATAAAAAATAAAAGAAAAATATAATTTTGGCTAAAATATGGTTAACGTATTTAAAATGTGCATGATTTTGCCTTGATTTTCTGAATTGATTGCTTCAATTTCGGCGCATTAGGGACAATGCTGCGTCAGTACACCTGAGTCAGTACACAGTGGAATTGGAATGGAATAAAATTAGATAGCGTATGTAGCAAATAAGAACTACGTTGCTACAGAGCTATTTAAGCAACTTCTCTGGACTCTCTTGAAATGCATAATTTTTCTATTTTATCTTGGAAAGTTTTGCCTTAAATCTGCTTCCATTTTTAACTCCGCACAACATTCTTCATCGCAAAACAATGTTCGCTTAACTAACTAGCCTCATTTAATTCCATAGTTCTCAAACCGGTAGCACCTCTGAGTTGTCTGCCGACTCTGATTCTTTCATCAGCGACCTATTGCTCGAGGATGATTCTTCTATATTTTTAATTGGTAATTTAATTGGATTGACTAAGTTTGATGATTTTTATTTAATACGTATATGGAATAAATTAATTTTTGATTAAATATTTTTTTAGGTTTTTTTGGCCTGTGGCAATACTTTTTTTATCTTATAGAACAGCTGTTCAAGCTGTCATTCGTAAACGGCGTTGCCATACTATTTACAGCTTGTATGTCAGCATTCAGAGATGCTATCAACTCAATGTCGTCTTTTATGCAGCGTACTACACATGTAAACAAAAGGCGGCTCATGACGACGACGGCGGCGGCGAACAGAGCGATAAAAACAATAACGAGGGGATCACCAGCTATATATTTTGATTCAAGAACGCCAATTCAATAGTCAAATAAAGTTTAGGACATTCTTATAAAGAAACAATAGAAAATAACGGAACAGAACGAAAAAAAAAAAAAGAAATCTTAACTCGAATACGGTGAACATTGCAAGGAATTGGACGATTATTTTAACGAACTATACCCGGAGGCAGAAGATATGTACTCAGCTGTAAAACCATTATCAAAGTATTTACAATTTAAATCAGTACGCATCTACGACGCCGTCTTTACTGTACACTCCAAGTGTACTGTTGTTATATTGCTGACCTGCTCTCTACTGTTATCCGCGCGACAATATTTCGGTGATCCCATACACTGTCTAAGCGAAGAGAAAAATATGGACTACATAAAATCATATTGTTGGACAATGGGCACCTATATAATCAAGCTGCGTGATGAATATCAGGATGCGCCAATACCATCGCCGCCCATAACGACAGGTCTGCGCAGCTTTAAAAGATTCGTTCAACACAATGAGGCATATACGCGCGCACTTTCCATAGCCGAAGGCGTCGGGCCCGAAGTGCGCGGCGTTACTGAACGTGAATATCAGCGGTACTATCAATGGGTTATAATATTATTACTTTTTCAGTCGTTCATCTTCTACTTGCCTTCATGCCTCTGGAAGGTGTGGGAGGGACAACTACTGAAGCAACTGTGCTCCGAGGTGGGCGAGGCACTACTCTCAGAGGAGACATACAATACACGTTTACGTTTGCTCGTCAAATACTTTACCAGCGATTATGAGGATATACACTTTTGCTATATGGCCAAGTATGTTTTTTGTGAAGTCCTAAATTTTGCAATAAGCGTAAGTCTACTAATTCTATCATTTTAATTTTTTGTTTTTTTTTTTTTGTTTGCTTCTAACCTTTTCTTTGTACTTCAACTATGCACTACGCCCTTGTTTCATCTTTCAAATAATTCAGGTACTAAACATTGTCATACTGGATGTATTTCTAAATGGTTTCTGGTCAAAATATATGTACGCTTTAGCTACAATACCGTTTTACGATTGGGAACGCTGGAATCGTGTGTCATCGATGGTATTTCCGAAAGTTGCCAAATGTGAGGTACTCAAGTACGGCGCTGGTGGTTCGGCGAATATTATGGATAATCTTTGTATCTTACCGTTAAACATACTCAACGAGAAAATCTTTGTTTTCCTCTGGTGTTGGTTTATACTCATGGTTGTTGTCTCAGGGCCTTAATATTATAATACGTGTTGCGTTGGTGATTAGTAAATCGTTGCGACAGCAAATGATACACAGTCAATTGCGCTTTATGCCGAGGCAGCAGGTGGCGCGTGCATTGCGAGACCTAACCATTGGCGATTGGTTTCTGCTCATGAAGGTCAGCGTCAATGTTAATCCGATGCTATTTCGCGATCTTATGCAGGAATTATGCGAGATACGCTCATCGACTTCGATCAATCTTGCTGAATGTAATGTGTGAGCAAATGAATTGCCATAGTCGAACGGAACTGTGAATAAATCTATCTCGGAATAATGGTCTCAGATGCACTACATGAGGAGTTCTTGTAGTGCCTGATTGCTAATTGAATCGATCGATCGATCAACTGCCTCTTTTTTTATTTTTTTATTTTAGTTTTGTAAATTTTGTATCTAAAATGTGCCAGTTATATTGTGTTATTCCATAATTTATAAAGAGAAAAATGTAAATATATTTTTTGTTTTTCATATTTGTTATTTTGTTTTGCTTAATGCAATGTTTATGTACAAAATAGGGGTTATGGACTTTAACACTGACTTGGTTTAGGTTTTGGTTGATATACATAAGTCAGCAGTTGTTTATAGTTTATTCTGAAATATTTAATAGTATCTGGCATACTTCTATAAAAAAAAGAAAAACGTTACCTTCGGTTGAACCGTAACTAGATAATTTTAAATTCAGTCAGTTGCTGCATTTTTTAGTGATGTGAGTTTTGTACACTATTCAATTGCTGTTCTCAATGTCTGGCAACGCTGCGCGGTTTCCTATGCAACAAAACCTGTGCAACTGCGTGAAGTAAGTGTAAACTTTTAAAAATGCGTTTCGTTTTACAAATGCGTCCAACGTAGAACATTCAGGATACAGCAAAGGAATTTGTGTTGTTGTTTATTGAATACGTGTTTGTGCGATGCGTGGACTTTCAAGCTAATCTCTTTGACCGAGCTAATCTCAGTGGACCATCCATGTCATCGCTTACACGCTGTTCGGCTTCAATTTTGACGAAGGGACGCTTTAGTGCTTCTGCTGCGGACAACCTTTGCAATGGCTCATATCTGAACATCTTACAGATTTGCCGTTCAAAAAATATTTGCATTTGTTTTGCATGGCCATGTGCTAGGGTATTTTTCTTAGAATTTGCTCCATCATTGTAAGTTGCACTAATGGAATATAGCCGATGGACCAGATGAGAGACACAGAATATGTTGTCAAGTTTCAGGTCCTCTTTGGATCCAACGATTCTAATGTAGCGTCTTTATTGCATGGCACAGTTGAAATGCGATAAGACGTACATTTCTGGTCAATCATGAAGGTCACATTCAAGTTCTTTCGCAAGAAGTCACAAAAATTCGATCCTATAATTTCGAAAGCTATGCACAAATAATCTTCGAAATGAAGCCAGCAAAACATTTTCACGCAAAATGAATACTTAGGACCTCGACTTCAGCTCTGAAATTTCAAGCAAGATAAGAAGGTAGTTCGCAACAATACGTCGACGTAAAATTTGCTTGATAACTTTTAAAGCGTAAACTTTCTCATCGACCAAATTTTTGACTTGAAGTACGCAACCGTGTGAGTCTTCATCAATGATATCGATAATCTTTTATATTTTCTTAATAACAAGAAGTTCAGTCGATCCAGGACCACCGGTAATCCTTCATCATAACCGCTCGGAATATGCCTCTTAGGTTCACAGCCATACTCCAAGTCCAGTTGGTTTTGTGCCAAATTTGTAGTGACACCAATATAGCTCGAACATCAGCTTTCTTCACTGCCATTTTCCAAGTAACCGCATTCTGTGTGATCTGAGTGTGGGGTAGGTGCATAGAAAGTGTTCATACGTTTCTGATGCCTCTTCTTTTTTGCAACTTCTGCAATATATACTGAATCTGCTCTAGCTTTTCTGCAGTTGTTCAGATTTGAGCATTTATAAGCGGCCAGTGATTACTGCACCCATTGAAGTCTCTACCTGAACCGGTCGGGAGACACTAACTGATCCTCCCTGGCCAGAAGGTCTGTATGTTTGTTTCCGGGAACATCACTATGCCCTGGAACACACGAGAGGATGATTGAGTTATGTTGGCTAGCTTCATTCAGCCGCTTTTTACAATCCCTATAGCCTTTATAGCCGCTTGACTATCCGAGAAGATGAACACCAATTTGTTCTACAAGCAGCACACAAGTTGCAAGTATAACGTTAACCTCCGCTTGAAAAACACTGTAGAGACCCGAGAGTCGAAAGGATTTTTCAATACTCAGGTGCTCTAAAAAACCACATCCATTTTGAGCCTTCGGTGTAGATTGACAAAGAATATATGTATACTTTATGGGGTCTACGAAGTTTCATGTACTGCGTCTCCTTGACTTTCCGACAAAAAACTATGTAGAATAAGAAAAAAAAAAAAAAAAAAAAAAATATACCTACATAAATCTTCAATTTTTTATACGACACCGGCTGTGTTAAATTTCGAGCAATACGGGCAATAACGGAACTTTGGTTTTGCTAGTAGATATGTGTATGTAAATTTACAAAAGAAGATGTGTAGGCGTCATGAAGTGAGCGATCAAATCAGACACTATTTCTGTCTGTCTGTCTGTCTGTCTGTCTCTCTCTGACTGATTATTGATGATGATGATGAGCAGGCGCAAATGTGCCAAAGAAGAAGAGCAAAAAGTACTTTAAAATGTTGATGTTGTTGTTGTTGCTTTGCTTTAATTTCGTCATTTGTATGAATTGTTTGTTGTTGCTTTTGTCGCTATTATTCCTCTCTCTCTTCTGGCAACAGCTGTTGTTGCTAAAAAAAAAAAAAAAAACGTAGTAGCAGAAACAAAAACACGTTAACAACGTAACTTGGTTCGCGTTGTTGTTATTTTTGTTATTGTTATAATTTTCATGACTATTGTTGTTGCTTTTTTGTTTTTTTGTTTTTTTTTTTTTTTGTTTTTTTTTTTTTTTTTTTGTTATATTGCTGCGTGAACCCACAACACGCAGACAGACAGAGAAACAATCAAGACAGACAATTAGATAGACAGAGACAACAAACATTAAAGCACATCACCAACAGCAAAAATAACAACACCAACAACAACAACAACAACCACAGCAATCATATTAATGTTAATATTATTCAGAAATCGTGCTTTGGGCTTTTTATTTTATTTTTTATATTTTTTTTTATATCTGACTACGCGTTTTCAGTTAACTTCTTTTTGTTGTAGTTTTTAGTCGTGTGTCAACCTGGAAGCCACTAACTTCGAAATTTACTAAAGTTCAGTGAAGCTCGTATTTCTTTTTTTTTTAATTAAATAACGCGCGTAATTTTTGAATTCAAAATTTTCTTTTCATTTTGAAATTTTTTTTTGTTTGTTAACTGTGCGCATGCGAAGCAATAAAAATATTTAAAATAATGTTTTGCGGCAAAAGTGCGTGTAAAATTGCCTAAAAGCAAAAAAAAAAAAAAAATATAATAATAATGCATAATTATTTATACATGTGTCTGTATGTGTGTGTATTTGTATATAAATTTATGTACATGTGTGCGGGTCTGATTTAACAAGTTTCGTAAAAATTTAAAAAAAAAAAAATAAATTATAAAAAAATTTAATAAAATTAAATAAATTAAATAAAAAACGAAAAATGGTAAATAATTTAGTTAAAGTTTTCTAAACCCAATTTGTATATTTTTGTATAGGGCTATACTTATGTATGTATTAACAAATCAATGTGAAACAAATTTAGAAATATTTTTTCGGCATGAAAATCATTAAAACCTAGTTTGGGTTCCCTACGATAATTATTCAAAATAGTTTTTTAGACATAAACTTCAATAGATCATCCGAAATAAATGTCCGATCTGAGGTAATCCAATGCTAAAACAGTGTTTCCCAATAGTGAGGATAGGATTTTGATAGCGGCCATCTTGTATTTTAAATATCTGACTTCGGTTGATTCTTGCATGTTCAGTAAGTTTTGGCATTTAATCGTAAAGTATACGTTTGCAAAAAATTCGTTAGAACAGTCGTTCATGAAGCATCATTACACCCTGAGAAACTAACAGTTTGGTGCACATTTTGGTATGGTGACCTCATCGGGTCGTAATTTTTCAAAAAGGATTAGGTTCCCAGATTTACCGTGAATGTCGAACGTTATCGTGATATGTTGTCCGAATTTTTATTTCCAAAAATTAAGGAAATTGATGGCGGTGACATTCCTTTTTCTAAAAAGATGGTGCAACATGCCATGCAGCCAACGTTTCGATGGATTTATTGCGTGAACAGTTTGGTGAGTCGATAATACCGCGAACAGCTGGCCACCAAGATCACCATTATACTATTTTCTTTGGGGCTATGTGAAGTCTAAGTTATACGCTAACAAACCAGAAACAATTAATGAGATTTGGGTCAACATTTGAGCCACAATTGCTGCTATAAGAGTCTTGGTGGTGGTCTTCTGGACGATATTTTGTTTAAATCATAAATGGCATAAAATAAATAAAATTATTTCGCACTATTTTTTGTCCAAAATCCTTGTGTTTTTTTTTTTTCAACTTCAAACTCTATTGTTCTTATTGGGAAACACTTTAGTTTGCATAAAAAAAAAATCGTTTTTAACGGGTCTAGCTTTTATAGTCGTCGAGAGTTCTTACGACAGATAGCACTTAGGACAGGCTAATGAATGGACACAGACTTCAATGCAACTGGCTCTACTCATTCGGCTGTTATCATTTTAGCGAGCTTTCAGTTACTCAATAAGACATACATATACAAGCATTTTAAGAGCAAAACAATTGAAGCGAACCTTGCATAGTTTACTGTCATTATTGTTAAATGTGTGCCAAATGTGCATTGTTCAAATTATTTTTTCGTTTTATTTGTTTTTTTTTTTTTTGTAACTTGTGAAATTATGCATTAACATTTTTTTTTTTTTTTTTTTATTGTTATTTTGAACACTTGCGAAAAGGCTTTAAATTAACTCAATGGGTAATGCTCAAGGTGATGTTTTTTTTTTTTTTACCCTAAATATATATTTTTTTATAATATATGTGTACCCTGCAGTATCCTACCCTTGGTTTCCATGTCCGTCTGTAAGACTGCTGTAAGCAACTGTTCGAAAAATATCGATGCTTATTTTTCTTTGTGATACTCGTATGCATTAAGTATCGATATTATCGATGCTTTTCTTCAATACCGTAAATACTCATCTGTGCAAAAGTTATAACACAGCTATACGATATATCGATAGATTTGCAAACAAAATATGTATCGATATTTTTTCAATTTTCTGTATTCGTACAAATACCGATACCTTTAGTTATCAACACATCACCAGATCGGCCTTAATAAATAAAAAAAGATAAAGTATCTTAGCTTAGATACAGTTTTGCAAAACTCATTTCAAGATAGTTTTTTCCATACATCAAATATTCAATCCGCCACTTACAAAATACAAAGTTGCTATGATCTGCTTCATGAAATTATGTAGGGTATCAAATATGTACGCATTTCAATTATTACACTGTTTATTTTTTTCGGTTTTCTTTTTTTTATAGATCGCTTAAGTTTTATTGCCGAAATTGTTTATATTTCATAAACATATGTTTTGGCTTTATTTTGTTGTTGTTGTTGTTTATGTTATGGTCTTTTATTTTGGTGATTAGTGACACAATTGCTGCTGTTATCATTAATAATTGTTGCTATTGTGGTTGTTGTTGTTGTTATTGTTTTTGTAATATTTTATTGTATTTATGATAAATAATAATAATAATATCCAATGTTACAATAATATTACTCAATACATTCGAACTCTGCAAATAATAAATGTTTTTTTTTTTTTTTTTTTTTTATTGTAGATAATAAAAAATAAATTATATGGTTTTACTGATAAAATCGATTTAAATATTTTTATATTTGCATTTATTATAATTGCAATTTTTTTAAATAGGATAAGAGCTTGATGGATGTATTTTTAATACATTTGCTTGAGTTTAAACGGCAGTCAGGCACACAGTAAAACAGAACTAAGTATTTGATCTAGATCTCGCCCGTGTTCCGTGGGTTCCGTACGTCCGCGACCTCCTGCCATATGAAACAATGATTCGAGAATTTATATACGAGTAATTGATAGAGTAATCAAAATCAAAACATTAGATTCTGTAGAACCCTAGAAGATAACTTACATGTATCAACAAATTTGTCCAAAACCATTTTAAGCATTATGCAGGCCTATTCCAAATTTTTGGTTTTGGTATGGAAAGTTTTTTATAAGTTTGTCTGAAAGTTAGTAACGCTTTAAAGAAGGCATCCGAGACCCCATAAAGTATATATATTATTGATCAGCTCGATGAGATGCTTCGATTTAGCCATGTCCGCCTGTCTCTCTATCCGTCTGTTTGTTGCTGCACGATTTATTCGCTCAGTTTTAAAGATATTGGGCTGAAATTTTAAACTTAAGCTTTTCTAGGTCCTGTGTACTTTCTATGTTAAAACCCTCAATGTGCCACGCCCACTTTTAGGTATAGCTTTTTAAGATAAAATTTAATACAAATGCTGCACACGAAGGTCTATCAACGTCAAATGATGTGTAACCGGTATAAGTTTCGGTCCAACCGAAGTTAACTTTTTTTTTTACTTGTTTTATATTTTTTAACATTAAGAATCTGTCTCAATTAGGACTAATAAAAAATTTTACATTGGCCCCATAAACACATACTCCAAGTTTTGAACTTCTTGTATAAAACTTGACAAATCTACTGTCCCGACCTCTAATTTCGTAATGTTTCTTTTGGGTTTTGATGTATTCCCAACCCGGCTTTCTTTACAACTGACTCGCAGCCAACTTTAAATTAAAGCACCCCGATTTAAAATTCATAATGCAATTTTATTAAAAAAATATATAAATTTTTTTTTAAAATTAATTTTCCAACTTATTTACTACTATTTAATTGTGAACAAACTTCCATTAAAAATCCATTTTTAGAAATTGTCATCTGATCTGTAAAGGTTTTCGTGTTTTGAACTAATTAGCATTTTTTTCTATTATTGCAAAATTATTATTAAAACTTGTTCATTCATTCATCGTATAAAGTTTCCTCTTCAGAGCGTAATCGAGTGAGTAAAATTTTAGTTAAAGTAAAAAAAAGATTATTTTAGATAGTTTAGAATATATATTCGGTTTTTATATATAAATGTTTTCCATAAAAACTGATGTTATCGGTTCCCAGAGATACTTAACTCAACAGGCACAGCATTGCCAAATCATTATTTTCATGTCCGTCTGTCCAATCTCAAAAACACAAATTTAACTGATTACAGGGCATCTCGTAGTCGTGTTTTTTTTTTTTTTTTTTTATACAGCAGCGTTCTTATTTCACTTTTTTTTTTGCTTCAATTTGCCTTCAATATCGATTTTATTTTAAGGTTTTTTTTTTTTTGTAGTGTCTTTGACCTCCTTTGCCTAGGCTATTCTTTTTATGTTTATTATATATTTTTTTGTTCTTACTTATTTTTTTTTTATTATTCTTTTATTTGTAATTTCGCTTTTTATTTTATTGTTTTATTTTCGCATTGCTTGTTATTTATTACATTATTTATTATAATTTTTCATATAAATGATGAGAGCGTTTGCAGCTGTTTAATAAAAAAAAAAATAAAAAAAAAAATGAAGCAAAAGATATTTATTCAGCTCTAAAGAAAGAAATACATTTCTAATCTTGAGACGCGTGCTATTTTAATAGAAAACTGTAATAAATTTTATCAAGTGTGTAGCGTATTTTTGATGTCGTTGTCAATTATATAGAAAAAAATATATATAATATATAAAAAGTTTAATCAAATTACTTTACGGTAATATAATGTACCTACATACATAACATAATGTTATGTATGTTTGTATGTACATAAATGAGTAATACTATTTTTATACCCGCCACACATAGTGTGAAGGGTATTATCAGTTTGTCGGAAAGTTTGTAACGCATTAAAGGAGGCATCGGAGACCCCATAAAGTATATATATTATTGATCAGATCGATGAGACGAATCGAATTAGCCATGTCCGTCTGTCTGTCTGTCTGTCCGTCTGTCTGTTGCAATGCGTTTTTCTCGGAAAATTTCAAAGATATTGAACTGAAATTTGAAAATTAAGCTTTTTGTGTTCCTAGGCAGTTTGTATGTCTGAACCAAGGTTCAACGCCCATTTTTAGATCTAGCCCCCATACAAACTTACCATTTTTTTTTTAATTTTTTGTATGAAAATAGTTATTATTTATGAACGCTTTTACTACAAATTGGGTAAAAACACTTCTAATGGTATCCAACATCAAAAGAAAAGTGTCACGCCAATTTTTTGATAGGGCCCCCATACAAACCTAGCGCTCATTTATCAGATTTTTTATAAAAATAGTTCTTATTTATGGATATATTCACTCCAATCTGTGCAAAATCACTTCTACTGTTATCCTTTGAATATGCTACCAATATGAGATGGATCGGGCCACTATAACATATAGACCCCATACAAACTCATCTTCTATTTTTTTTATTTTTTTCTAGAAAATGATTAAAGTTTCGTGTGACGGGTATTTGAGCTTCGGTGCTACCGAAGTTAACGTTTTTGCTTGTTTTTTTTTTTCAAATGAATTTTGTTGTCTTAATATGTACGAGTATGTTTGTGTGTACATAAATGAATACGTTTGTAAATATAAATAGATACGAGTAAACTTTTGAGGTCAGGCCATGCAGAAGTTTAGTCGTGCATGAGAACTTTCCGCATACAGAATTTACCAATAATCGGTAGTAACTACTACATACATACTATATATACATACAAATGTATATATAGTATATGTATGTACAATATTGGTAAACTTACATAAATATTTACAATGTATAAACCTAATTGACTTTGGTCTAATTGAATTTCGTAGACCCTATATTTATATAAATTTTATACAAAAAAAAAAAAAAAAGGAGAAAAATAAAAATTTTGGTGTAAAGAAATATCATTTTAAAGGGTTCACTTCTTATTAAAAAAAAAAAAATTTTTTTTTTTTCATTAACAACAATTTATGGTTTTGTAAATTCGTACGATTTCAACTTATAGTACATTTCCACTGTTACGCATTCGCGTCGACAAACCTGCGTTAAATCATTTACAAAAAGTATAGGCAGTTAGATATGGACAAAAGTTGCGTTAATATCGCTTTCTCTTATCGGTTCGATTAATTTTACAATCGTAAGTTGCCCATATTTATGAAAACATAAAACTTTTACCAATAAACTTTTACCAAGACGCTTCAGCTGCACATATTCAAAAGTCGGAGAAAATATCTTTAAGTTATAGCATAAAACTTTTTAGTTAAGTAATAGTTGAAGTTTTTATATGTGTATGTGGTAAGGGGTCATATATGACAATGATAATGCCAATAGAATATTCCAATTGCGTTAGACCAAACTAATTTTAGACATAATTCCCAAACACAAATATACGTCAATTATTTTTGAAAACCCTTTTCGTTACTTTTTTCATGCTAAGCACAACCATATTTCGGATTTTGTTTTCAAATGGAAACACTACAATACAAAATTTTATAAAAAAAAAATTTTGATCTTAAAAGAATAATTGATGTTAGTTATAAACCTCTTAGACCTATTGTTAACCCATAAAAGACCAAATATAAGAAAAACCAGGTAAAGAACCCGATGAATAGCTTTTTAAATGCGTGAAAGTTAGTTCTATTTTGAAGGAATAAGGGTGTCATTAAACCTGTCTAGGCCCATTATTTTAAAAATTATTCTTAAAAAAACCCAAAATGCCGGTTTCTACCGCTTTTATGGAACTAAAAAAACATGTGTCTAATTTTTTTCGATGCTTAACAAGTATGAAAAGTTTCATAAAGACTGTTGAGACACACTTTAAAAAATCATAAAAATTGAGTAAAGGGTATCTCGTTTTTATGCTCGTCACACATAGTGTGGACGGTATTATCATATTGTCAGAAAGTTTGTAACGCAATAAAGGAGACTTTGTAGACCCTATAACCCCATTGCGGCATATTATCTAGTTTCGTGTGATAGGTATTTTAGCTTCGCTTTCACCAAAGTTATCGTTTTCCTTGATTTTTCTTATTAAATCGAAAATCAATTCATTTGCCTTAAAATGGTTTGATTAGTGGTTTACCCATTTTAAGTATACGTGTAGGTATAGCCCAATTTTTATAAATTATATATTTGATTTATTATTATCATCTTTGCAGGGTATTATATTGTTAATCATTTGAACTAATTTATAAAAAAACAAGAAGAACGCTGAAGTCGAGTATGCTGGACTGCAAGATACCCTGTACCCTATTCTATAAATACCCTTTAGGTGGGGTTCTATTTGACTATCCATATATCATTGAATTGCGATTAATTCATAGAAAAACTTAAAAAATCGGGTATATCCTTGATTGGGTTTATACCTAAAATTTGGTACGGATCTTACCCATATTTAGATATTTTATTGGGATTATCATAGAAAAAATATTTGCTAAATTTAAATTTTTAAGCTTAAAAATATAAAACCAAAATTTTGGTAAATTTTATAGGAACCCCAAAATTTGGTTGGTCCTACACTATATTGGGATATTTTATTGGGACTATCATAAACATACTTTATACCCCATTTGAACGTCCTAGAATCAACAACAAACGTAATAATAATACATAAACTCAAATTATTTTGTGTGATAGGTATTTGAGGTATCGCTTTCACCAAATGGGTCTAGAAAAACCGTTTTTAAGTCTTGACGGCCTAATAATTTTCATTTTGACAGCTCTACCTCTTATAGTCGCCTTAAATAATGGTTGATTAGTACGGCTTACACATGTTAGACGGACAGTCGGAGAGACGTGTACAGTGTTTAAGCAAATCCCCCTTCCAATTATAAATTATATATTTGATTTATTATTATCTTCATTGCAGGGTATAATATTGTTAATCATTTGAACTAATTATATAAAAAAAACAAGAAAATATGTTAACATTTCGGTAGGAATCCGAGGCTTAAATACCCGTCACACGAATCTTTAAAGAGTTTATGTGTAATCATCAGTGGTCACCCAATTGATTTACACTATGTACAATATTACAAATTCAAATATTTAAGCTAAAAATACATAAAAGTACTAACAACATATTTTTTTGAAAATATCTTTTTTAATAAAATGGGCGGCACAGTTTGTATGGGAAATTACTTTTTTTTTACTTGGCAGTTTTTTACGCATGATATTCGAGAGAGTTTTACCCAATATAGAGTAAAGTCTTTCCAGTGAATAAATAATAACCATTTTCTAAACAAACAAACACACGAGGGGTTTTGCCGGAAATTTTGTATGGGGGTAAACCTACAAATGGCGAGCAACAATTTGGTTGTTGTAGTAAAAATGTTATATTACGAAGTTATTTTTACTTCGTTGCGTTGCGATGCGTTGAATTCCATTTGCATGATATCAAAACCGATTACAGAACGAAAGATAGAGTGACAATGGGCCAGGAAACGTTGAAGGGGACGAACTTAGGCTTAGATATTAAGAGTTGTAGCCTGGCGCGAACAATATTGTGTAAATTTTACAAGGTTGACTTTAAAAGTTCTTAATGTATTTTAAATGAGTGGGTTGCTATTTTTTATTGTAATATTCCGTGCCGATTTCAATTACAATTTTGTTTGTCTAACTAAAAAAATAAATAAAAGGTTCATCAACTTTTACAAGTATAGCAAGTATTAATTTGCCTTCAATCTGGAAGCAGTAGATGGGCGTTGATGCGAATTCTGTTTATATCACCAACTTACCACACATTCGGAGTCTTCAATGATTTTGAATACTGCGTCTTCACGACGTGCTAAATGGACAGCTTAATATCCTTATCCGACGTCTTCAACAAAAACTGATGACCTAGAAATATGACAGACAGACAGACAGTATTAGACTATGGCTGAGATCGATTCGTTTCGTCGATGCTGTAAATCTTCAAGAATATAGACTACCTCTTAATGCGGGTTTACAAGGTAACGACATGCCTTCAAAGTATGAGAACGAACGTGAAAAAACTATTTCTTAGATTCAAAGAATTAATTTACCCCTTCACACTATGTGGCCGGGTATAAAAATATAAAAAAGATAAAAAGAGTCACATAAATATGATAAAATCTTTTAGACCTGTGAAGATCCGATTAATGCATTCTTATGATTGATTGATTGTGTCTTGATGCACCCAAGCATTCTGCTTGTCTATGTTTTTAAGTTGTTATTTTAGTTGTGGCATTATTGATTTAAATTATGTACAGATATAACATACATATATAAACTCATAATTATGTATATAGTATAAAAAGACTAATCAATATATTATTTTTGTAATACATTTTTTTTTTATATATAAAATTTATTAACACTTTTTTCTTTGAAATTATTTTTTTTTTACTTTCAGTTTTTTAAAGCATGAAACGAGAGAATTTTTGGTATGGAGCGTTGCGTCTTGTCTAGTTTATAAAATCGAGTGTTCTCTTAAATTACACAAACAAACATACGAGGGGGTTTTGCTCTCTAGAATGATGTATGCGTGTGTTTGTGAGAAAAACAACAACAACAACAACAATTTAGTAGTTGTAGTAAAAATGTTATATTACGGTTATTTTCTTCTTCGTTGCGTTGCGATGCGTTGTGTTTCATTTGCTGATATCAAAACCGATAACAGAAACGAAAGGTAGAGTGACAATACGCCAAGTAACGTAAGGGGACGAACTTAGGCGTAGATATTAAGAATTGTAGCCTAGCGCGAACCAATATTGTACGTAAACTTTACAAGGTTAACTTTTAAAAGTTCTTAATGTATTTTTAATAAGTGAGTTGCTACTTTTTATTATAATATTCCGTGCCGATTTCAATTAAATTTTCTTTGTCTAACTAAAATAAAAAATACAGAGATTCATCAATTTTTACAAGTATTGAAGGAAATGATACGGAATGCATTTAACTAAAAACTGCAAGGTTGAAAAAATAGGAAGTGGACGTGGCCCCATAAAAGCGATCCAAAAAAAAAAATTCATTCTAGATTTGAAAATAATTGAACAAGATAAATGGAATTCGGTACTCCTTTTAATACACCGAGAAAAGTATAATCTATTAAAAAAATAGACGGTGGGCATGGCACCATATAAGGGGAAAAAAATTCATCATATCTTTTCAAATAATTTGACTTCACAATTAACATTTGGTGTATGTACATGGACCGAGCAAGATGTTCAGATATTGGGAGTGTTCTGCAAATTTCAAATATGTAGCTTTGTTTTACTCCACATACAGAACTACATACCCGCGTATATAAGATTTCCCAGCTATTTCAATTCATTTTGGTAATAAAATTGAAACCCAAATATTAGGCTTTACATTATCTCGGGAAAACAATCAGGATTCATTTTTTTTTTCAGTTTTGGAAGCTTTGAATGTATGCGAAAAAATCAAACTGTAGCTCAGTCTGTATAATGTTTTAAAAAATAGATATCACGATTACAAAAAAAAAAAAATATCGAACCGTTAAGAGAAATCGAATTATCGAATGTTTTGGAAACCAAAAAATCATAAACATTTGTACATATATAATATATATAGTTGCGATATTCGATAAATTGATTTTTTCTATCGGTTCGATACCGGTCCGATACCGATAAATGTTTTAAAAAAAACTTTATAAACCAACCTTGTTGAAGGTGGTCTCGTTGGTGTCGTCGTTAGCATTGTAAGAAAGAAAAAAAATAGACGATGAAAACGAGAACCGCAAGTAAGAATGCTCAAATTAGATTTTAAAATAAGTAAAAACAAAATCAAAGAAAACGATACGAAACGAAACGAACATAACATAACAACGACGACGATGTATAGCAACCACCAACAACAACACCGACAACGGCAGCGGCCAAGAGCAATAAGAGCACAAGTAAAAGCGAGCAAATGCAGAAAGAGCGCGCGCGTGAAGCAGCAACTTAGCCATACAAATCCATCCCGTTAAGACTGTTCGCCACTCAGTCAGTCAATCAATCAGTCAGTCAGTCTATCATTCTTTTAGTTAGTCACTCAGTCAGTCAGTCAGTTAGTCGGCCAGAAACTAAGCAACAGAGCCAATAAGAAAAGAAAATCAAAACAATCGAAAAACATTTTCAGTTTGCCAAATTAAGCACGCGAGCAACACAGCAGAGCAGAGCAGAGCAGAACAGAAGAATATATACCGGAAAATTATTTAATATTTATTTATTTTGTTTTTTTTTTTATTAATAGCATAAAAGATTTTCAAAAGAAAAACTTTGCAATCAAATCAAATAATGCAATTCAAAAAATAAAAAATAAAAAAAAAGTGAATGCAGCTTTTGTTGCTGTTGGCAAATAAAAAATTTAAAAAAAGTCGCACACAATAATTTTTTTTTTTTTTTTGTGGCTTTTGTGATTATTTAATAACAAATTTAATCAATCCATGGAAGTGCATGTGCAATGTTGTATTTAAGAAAAAAATCAAATCAAATAAATTAAAAAATAAAATAAAAGTGAACGTGATTCTATTTTAGTTTAAGAAGTGCCATCAAAAACAAAAAAAAAAATAAAAAAACGTTGTGCAATCTTAAAAAAAAAAAAAAAAATGTTTTGCAACATTTTCGCATGCAAGAAATAAATCAAAATATTTTAGTTTAATTAATTAAATTTGTAATTAGAAACAAAAAAAAAAGTAAAGAAAAATAAAAAAAAATAAAAATGACAACCGAATTAGACATTGAGACTGGTTATCGCACGATATTTCGTAGTATATCGCAAGTATTCTATTCGAAAAATAGCGATAAATCGCCGCCAAGCAATAAAAAATGGTCAAAACATTTACCACCCTCGCCGACAACGCCGCCTATAGCAACAACGCTACAACAACAACAACAACAGCAACAACAAAAATGCAACAAATGCCACAACAAAGGCAACAACAAAAAAATGGTATAATGCGTAAAAAAATTAGTGGATCTGTCGAAATACTTAACGTTTCTGTACCACAACAAATGCCAAATCCATTACGTCGCAGCAGTGCACTGGAACGTGTGCCACCATTGATGGTAAGTGAGCAATTTAGTCTAAATACAAAATACATAGGTCTATTTTTTTAATACATATAGTATACACGCCCGGTAAAAAGTTTCATTAAGTTGGTGTTTGAAAAGACAGAAGAAGTCATGATGGAACCAACAGATTATATATACTCTTGATCAGCATTGAAAAGAGCTACGTATATCCGTCTGTCTGTCTGTCTGTCTGCCATATAAAACTAATTTATCTCGGATACCATCTTTCAAACTTAGACTCTAAAAAACCGTCACTTTTAAACGGTAACGGATTTTCTCAAGCTCTGTTTTAAGGAATAATTCTCTATAAAACCCATTACTTTTTATGCCTATATTTGTCCCAACTAAATATCACAATTTTGTTAAGACTAATCAAAATTTAGATAGGTTTAACCCCATACAAATTTGCCCCATTATTTGAGATTTTGTATGAACAGCTGTTTTGTTACTTATATACAGGTATATAAAACATAAAGAGAACAAATTTACTCTTGCCTTTTTTCATGTTAAATACAATAAAACTTTTAGATTTCGTTTACATGGAACTACTAAGGCATATATGTATATGTACTACACATACACCTTTATTCCAAGATTTGGAATTTTTATTATTAGTTTATCAAAATGAAACTAGGAACAATTATATACAATAAATGATGACATGATTTAACTGGTACGATAAAAATGTTATGATATAACTTTAGATACATATTGGGTACAGGGTATCTCGTAGTCATGCAAACTCGTCTAAAGCTTTTCTGTTTTGTTTTTTTTTTTTTTTAGTAAAAAATGACACTACAAATTGTCGCCAAATTTTATAGATTAAATGATTCAGCGAGTGAGTGTTTTTCGTTTAGATTTCTTTCTTTTTAAAAAACTTTTTTTTTAAAGTGCTACGCATAAATGAAAAAAAAAAAAAAAATAAAATCTTTTATAAATTTGCATATGTTGCTATGTTTTTTTTAAAGACTAAATTTCAAAGTTATTTACGGCTATGAATTTGAATTTATGCGCATATATTATTTTTTTCATACACCACGCATGCTGGTTGTAGTAGTACGAGTATATTTGTTATCAAATTTTTTACTTTTTCAAATAGAAAATAGCTAAAATGAAACTTAATTGATTTGAAAAAAAAAACAAACTGTATTATACAGAAAGTAACAATCAAAATCGATAATTAAAACTGATAGAAATTCTGAAATTAATTCAAAAATAAATTATAAAAATTGAAAACTAATTCAAATAGAAAATCTCAAATGTATAAAAAACTGTGTGTGTGTTAGACGCGTAAATACTGTGGAGGGGAAACGTATGTGTTTTAGGCAAAAGAGAGAGAGAATTAGAGAGAGAAAGATAGATAGAGAAAGAGAGACAGAAAGAAGGACAGAGATAAAAACGGAGATAGAAAGAGAAGAGAAAGAGGGAGAGAAAGAGAAAGAGAGAGATAAGGAGAAAAATACAAAGAGAGAAAGAGATAAAACTGAGAAAGTGAGAATGAAAGAGAGGGAGCAAGAAAGATGAAAGTAAGAGGAAGAATGAGAGAGGAAGAGAGAGAGAATCAGAGAGGGAGATGTAAATAAAAGGAAGAAAGAGAGAATAAAAGGGGTAGAGAGAGAAAGAGAGGGAGAGGGAGAAAGAGAGGGCAGAGAGGCAAGAGAGAAAGAAAAAAAAAGAGGGAATAGAGAGAATAAGAATGAGAGGCTGACGAGGCTGTCTGCCGAATGAGTCAACTGATCTCAGAGACTAAGAGAGTTAGAGACACCAAACAGGGCTCTTATATATTTCACCAATGCCTTATATCAACAAGGTTTTTCGAACTTTAATTTTAAGTTGTTGTCTCCATACAAACTTTCTTTAAAATTTTAGGTTTATTTTTTTTTTTGGCTAACTTAAAAACATACTAAAAAAAATACCACGTTTTTTATCTTACCAAAACTTATTGGGGAAAGCTGAAATCAGCTGTTTTTGTATGGGAAAATTGGAAAATCGATATCTCAAATGAACCGAATACGCATTAGGCCTTGTTTTAGTGGAATTTCCATTTACTTGCATTGTTATCTTTCAAATGTAACCGGTTTAGGGCTCATCGGTTGGAAGGTTTCAACGAATATATAAATCTCGGACTATAGACATTTTTTTTTTTTTTTTTTTTTTTTATATAAAATATATATATATATATATATATATATATATATATTTATTTAAAAAAAAAAAAAATTAATTTAATTTATAAAAAAAAAAAATATTTTAACTTTCTCAAAGACTTAATAAATATGTTACCCAACCGCAATTTGTTTGCCTCCTAAAATAATGTTCTGCATGTATTCCAATTCAAGATATGGTTGAACCGAGGGGTTTTTAATTATTCAAACGTAACGCAGTTTAAATTTTTGAAAGAGAAATTAGTTTTTAAATTTTAAGACTTAAATTAATTTTTACGAATTTTTTGTTTTTTTAAATTATTTATTTTAATCATCTAGAAACCCTAATACAAAGTACCGTGGGGCAATTATATCAGGTGTTGCATTCTTACTATCTGTCAATTTTAATTTTCAACTTAGCTGAGAGAATGCATAGAGCGTAAAAAACAAGAGATACATTTTCATGCAAACTGAGAACTTAAACAGATAAAATAAAAAAAAAAGAAAGAGACAGAATACGAATACGAATACTTGCACCATGACTTGGTATAGCATATCTTAAAATCACGTCTGTACATTTTTTTATTGTCGTGAAGCGTATTAAAACTTTACTTTCAATAAACACTTTCAAAGCGGCCATTTAGCATATTTCAACGTATTTGCCTATTGTATTCGATTTTGAATATATTTTTTATTTTATAAATTTCATGCTCAACATAATCTGAAGATTATTATTCGAATACTTTCCACACGATCACTCATTTCTCTAACAAAGTATTTTGTGGTATATTCTCATTTTTTTTTTTTTTGGTTCTCTATCAGACAAATATCTTTAGACTCCATTTTTAATGAAATTGATTAATTTCTGGTTTTAAAAAAAAAATTACTGTCCAAAACAAATTTAAAAACTTTCTTTTTTTCATTTGGAAAATATTTTCACTTTCAAGCTATAAAGTTTTCTTTTCTATTTTTTAAATATTTTTTTATTTGGACAGTTCTGATTTAGTGCAATTGATAAGCTCGGATATGTGTATGCATTTTATGGACTGTGAAATGTCTTGAATGTTTTTTTTTTGTTATCTCTTCGATTACATTTTACTTTTATACATCATTTTTTTCTGAGTTCAATGACATTTTGATTTGTTTGGAAAAATTTCAATTAACTCAACAAAGTCAGTTTTGTGCTTTCCGTAAATGAAAAATACAAATCAAAAAAAAAAATTACGAAAATATTCGCTGAGACTGGAAAAAAAAATTTTAAATTTTTTTTATTGCAAATAAATACGACGACAAATATGAATCTCTACACCGCGGATCTCTTGTCTTACTTTCTGGGAATATTATTTCCATTCTTCGCATTAATTTATGGATTTCGTAATGAAAACATTTTCGAAATAAAATTTTGGCTAAAGTTTTTGATTGTATTGCATCCAATGTTGGCGTTGCAGCAAAGCCTTGGCATAATCTTGAATGAGACAGATTTTGCAACATTTAAATTTTTCTTAGTGTTCGGATTTGTAGCGCCGCAAACAAACTGGACAGCGCACATTTATTGTAAATTTTGCGTCCCATTTTGCTTTGTGCTGGAGAGAAAATTCTTAACCATTTGGAAACAACACGCGGCAATGGATCTGGTGATACGGAGGACGAGGATGCTGAAGTAGTAATGGGTGCTATCAAAAATTCTTTAATTGATTTTATCAGTTTTTTAATGTTACTTTCAACCGAAGACGCAGTGGAGAGTATGGAAATGAGATTATCTGTCGATGGTTTGTTCGATTAGACAGAGTATTGCGTGTCACCTAATTTTTTTTTTTTTTTTTTTTTTTTTTTTTTTTTGTAAAATGTATTATTTCAATTGAAAAATTTGTAAAATTAAAATATTTAAACTTTTAATAGTTTTTTTATTGTTATGCCATAACTTGAGAATGACTGCACAGATTTCATTCATATTTTATTATTTTAATTTTTCTAATACTTTGAAAAAAAGTTGTTACGGAAAGAAGAATTTATAAAACTTTGCAGAAAATTGAGAAATTTAAAAAAATTAGTTTACTCAGAAATCCCAGAAAAATTACAGATTAAAAAAAAACCGTCTTTAAAAATCCCAAGATTTCAAAATAACTGTGAGCTAAATTTTTATTTTCAGTTGAATTTTTTATTCAACTTTAAAATTTTAATTTTTTAGAGTATGCTTGGGTCTAATAAGCCCCTTACCAAATTTTTATATACCTTACTTTACTGTGTTGAATTTTTATAAAAAAAAAAAGTCAAATAATTTTGTAAATTTGAAAAAAGGCTATACTCATGATGTGATATTTTATTTGGACTATTGTACGCATAATTCATTCTAAATTTTGAGTTCAAAGATTATATAACACAGAAGTATTCATGAAACAATTTTTTTTGCATAGGTTTGTATAGGGGTACCCTAGGCTGGTCCAAAAATAGCTGGGAAAAAAATTTTAACAAAATTTTTATGCTCCCCACCCCTTAGGATTGTACTATATCGAAAATAAAGGGGCTGTATTTTTTATACCCGCCACACATAGTGTGAAGGATATTATCAGTTTGTCGAAAAGTTTGTAATGCATCAAAGGAGGCATTGAAGACCCCATAAAGTATTCAGTTCTTTCCCGGACGAGATCAAGTAGTTGAATTTTTGTTTTTTTTTTTTTGCTTTTGTGGCGCCACGCCCACCGCCCATTTTTAACATTTTATAATTATTTTTCTCTGTGTTGTAACATGTTTACCGAATATAAATTTTCTTGTTCAATTATTTGCCAATATAGAATGAATTTCTTTTGTGAATAACTTTTACGGGACCACTCCCCCTCTGATTTTTTAAACTTTTCAGCTCCTAGTAGAAATTTTCTAGAAAACACAATCGAAACCAAACTATGTCAACAAGTTTTGTTCAACTCTGCTGAGCAACATAATAATTTTTAGAGCGCATTTATTTGTATTTATATTTTTCAATGCGCCGCAAACTATGCAATCATATTTTTATATTAATTATTTTTTTTTTTTTTTTTTTTTTTTTGAAGTATCTTTGAGATATTTTCAATTTTATAAAATAAAACAAGTTATGTATGGATGTATTTATAAAGGAAGTTCACTTTGACACTATGTAAAATGTAATAAATTTTATAAATTCACGCAAAATAAGAGTTTCTCAAAAACAAACATAATTTTTTTTTTTTTTTTTGTTGCTAATAATATGCCGAAATGCTATCTGGCATTCGTTTAACATGTGCTCGAGGTATGTTTGTTATAAATACAAAAAAAATAAACAGGAAAGAAAAAGGAAATTAATAATAAAATGCACTGTAAAAGAGCAAACATGTCAAATTGTTGCGCATGTGCAAAAGCGATTTCATTATAAAGAAAAAAAAAACACATTTTGCGATTTATCAAATATTCTGTTTCTGTTTCTTGCTGCTGATAACTCGCCTACTCCATACCCCTTAGCAGTCTGCTTGGTCTCTTTAATATGTTTCTGTGTTGCTGTTGCATTTCGATTGGAAAACATTGCGTACGATTTTGTAGCACAATGAATGCATTCGTCTTTTTATTTTCAATATGAAAGATTCGCGCGCGCGTCTTTTATGGAGAATTCTCGTATGTGTCTATATACAAAATATATATGTAAAGGGTATGCATATTTACTTATACAATACATATATAAAACGTACATATATACTATATACATATGTATATATATTTATGAATATTGTGCACAGCATATGTGATGATGTTGTTTTGTTCATGCTTGAAAATGATTCTGAAAATGTACATAATTCGTTTATTTGCTTTTTGCATGCTATGCTGACAACAACAAATAAGAACAACAACGTACAGCGGATGTTTGTTCCTAATTTTTTTTGCTTTTAGTTTGAACAGTGCTTTAGAAAATTATGTTGTACTAGCAGATACCCGTAACTGCTGTTTTTTTTTTTATACCCGTCACACACAGTGTGGAGGGTATTATCATTTCGTCAGAAAGTTTGTAACGCATTAAAGGAGACATCTTAGACCCTATAAAGTATATACATTCTTGATCAGCACGACGAGACGAGTCGATCTATCCATGTCCGTCTGTCTGTCCGTCTGTTCGTCCGTCCGTCTGTCTGTCTGTATTTATGCGATTCATTCGCTTAGTTTTAAAGATATTGACCTGAAACTCGGAACTTAAGCTTTTCTCAGTCCTAAGCAGTTCAAGTGTTAAAATCAAAGTGCCACGCCCATTTTAAGGTATAGCCCCCATACAAACTTACCGTTTTTTTCGGATTTTTTCTATGAAAATAGCTATTATTTATGAATGTAGTCACTCCAAGTTGGGTAAAAATACTTCTAATGTCATCCAATGTCAAATCCAAGCTGCCACGCCCATTTTCAGCAATAGCTCCCATACAAATTTACAGCCCATTTTCGAATTTTTGTATAAAAATAGGTATTATTTATGAGAATATTCAGTCAAATTTGAGTAAAAACACTTCTAATGTCATCCAATAACAAAACTAAGGTGCCACGCCCATTTTTAGCTATAGTCACCATACAAACTTATCGATTATTTTCGAACAAATGTATGAAAAAGTAATTATTTTCGAATATATATTTATAAATGTATTTAAGCCACTGATGATCACAAATAAACTATTCAAAGATTCGTGTGACGGGTATTTAAGCTTCGGTTCCACCGAAGTTAACGTTTTTTCTTGTTTTTTGTTCAATTGTAGTTCTTTTCGGTGGCATTTTTGTACCTTTTGTTTTTTTTTATTATTTTTTTTTCAAAACATTTTGGGGCTACTATGAAAATGTACAAAAAGCACTAAAAAATACCTGTTTTTTTCGATTGCACCGAGACCACAATAGGTTGGGGCTAGTACACAAGCATACAAAAAACCCAAAAAAAAAAAAAAAAATTGTATGCGCCAACTCAAAAATCGAGTTTATGAATGAACCGACTGTTTTTAATGGATTTTTAGTGATCTATTATTATACTTGCATTGTTGCCATTCAAATGAAATAGGCTTGGGACTTATCGATTGCATGGTTTTAAAGACTATAGCGGACATAGAAACATTTTTTTTTATATGTACTTAGATTTACAAAAGGGACAAAACCATGACATTCTTCTTTACTGCAAAGAAATTGTGTAAGATACATTTTAATGTTTAGATACAGCGTTGCAATATTTCTTACTCGAAGATTATCGGCCAACAAAATTATACGAAAGATCGGAACCATTGTCTGTATCTGAATAGATTGTAACACACTTCAATGGTTTTATAAATGAAAATTAATTATTTAAATACAGTAAAAACTCTTCGAACAGACACTCATATAAGCGAAAATTCCTCTTGCACGGACATTTTCGTAACAATTTTATCTCTTTTAGACGGAGAGTCTTCACTGTATTTCGAAAGCCCAGAATGATGGAATAATTCTGAGTACAGATTCCTTCTTGAAACACTGTGTCCAGCTTTGAGTTCTAAAATTGTCGTCCTCTGTTCACACTGAGCTTCGAGCGGTCACAATTTTATACGAATCAAGCATGATTTTTGTCGAAATTTTTATCACTCCTGAGACAGCTTGAGTTAAAAAATTATCATGATGGATCGTTCTACGCTTTGGTATGAGGCAGTCGTTCTAACGCAACGCAACGACTTAGAAAATTATGCTTTTAAGAGGAACATTTTCTATGTTTTTTTTTTGCTTCTTTCTTTTATACTTCTTTCTCATTCTCGAAACCCTCCCAAAGCAATATTATATCTACTGTATGAGGGGGAGTGCTGCATTTAGTATCTCCATCATTTATAGAGGATCGAGGACGATTAACTTTCGTTAAGCTTTCGATGCTGATGAGTCTTCCACGCCACATACTTTTGCGACACACTGTTTGCGTACTTAACATTTTTGTTCGATTTGGTTTCTGTTTTTATGTTATTTTTTTTTTTAGTTTTTATTTATTTTTTTCACAGTAATTCTACACAATTGACGTTCTTCCAGAGAAGATTGCAATGCGCAGAGTTACGAAGTTCGAAGTTTAATGCTTTACAGAGGAACTATGCTTGTGTGGTTTTTATGCTTTTTGATTTTATTTTTGATTTTTGTTTTTTTTTTTTTTTTTTTTTTTTTTGTAAGCATGCACAAAAAGTTCAAAAACTGAAAAATGAAATAATAATAAAATAAATAATTATGAACAACTTCATACACGATTTCATTTTCATTCATTTTGCGCATGACACATGACGTCATTTAAGATACTTTTTTTTTTTTTTTTTTATAATTTTACTATTTTGTATTTTAAAACGTTATCAGTGCATTGCATTGAGATCATTTCATTATAATTCTGCTGTCTTTTGCGTTCATTGACTGTCATCAACATTATCGGCGTCGTCGACGTTTTCCTACAATGTATCTTAAGGTTTATCATGGCGTATGAGTAATTTTATTTATTTAAATATTTGTTTTTCCTTTAAGCATTTTAAAGTTGATTTCATTACTTTTGTTTTTTTTTTTTTTTTATTGTTTAACAAGATTTCTCAACAACAAGAAACGATGACTTTGTCTGCGTTACAATTGCAAGTTTTGCATACAGACAGACAGACAGACACATACACAAATTACTCAGCTTATATATAAACTAGATACTCAGTTACTCTGATTAGCTTGACAGCAGCTAATGACTTTGTATATATAAAATGTGTTTTTTTTTTAGAGTGGCTCAATTGTGAAATAAAGAAATTTTCCGCATTTATGCATTTATTTAAGCGTTGATTTGACAATTGACGCGCCCCAGTTGGTTTATTTGTATCTAAATGCATATTTGTATCTAGATGCATACTCTATACATATTATAAATATATAAAAGGTACTATACTTAGCTTTTAACATTCATTATATACAATGACTTAGCTTTTGTAAACCATAGTTCCAAGCTTAGTAAAAATCTTTTTTTTAATTATTTCAAAGTAAAAATAAAAATTGCATTTTTTAACGTTAACTAAATTATATATTTATTTATTCATTATAATCTTTTATGAATAAACTATTTATATATATAAAATCAAATCAAATTTGAGAACGACTACAACAATTGCATACATCTTTTTGTAAATTTTTTTAATACTTTGTAGAAGATTGTTACGAAAGGAAAACTTAAAAAATTGGCAGAAAATTGCAAAAAAACTTTTGTGCCTAAAAAAATTCCCAGAAATAATCGTAGATATAAAAAAAAAATATACCATTTCCAAAAATACCAATATTTTAAAATAACTGGCTCAAAATCCCTTGACAGGAAAATATAAGAACATGGAAAAACTTTTCTTTTCAGTTGAATTTTGATTAAAACAAAAGCAATACAAACAAAGGAGAACGCCGAAGTCGTATGAAGTATGTTCGACTTCAAGATTCCCAGTACTCAATCTTTGAGTACCCTAAGCTAAGCCTTTTCTGAGTACCACGTTTTTTATACCCGCCACACATAGTGTGAAGGGTATATTCAGTTTGTCTGAAAGTTTGTAACGCATTGAAGGAGACGTCGTAGACCCCATAAAGTATATATATTCTTGATCAGCTCGACGAGACGAATCGATCTAGCCATGTCCGTCTGTCTGTCCATCTGTCCGTCTGTCTGTCCGTCTGTATATTTCTAGGCATCTTTTTTGTTGAAGATATAAAGATATGAAGCTGAAATTTGGAACTTAAGCTTTTCTCGGCAAAGACTATGTTAAGTTTGAGAATGAGAGTGCCACGCCTATTTTTAGGTATAGCCCCCATATAAACTTACCGTTTTTTTTCGATTTTTTGTATAAAAATACTAATTATTTATGAATGTATTCGCTCCCAATTGGGTAAAAACATTTCTTTTGTCATCCAGTGCTAAAAGCAAGATGCCACGCCCTCTTTTAGGCATAGCCCCCATATAAATTGTCCGTTTTTTTCAGATTTTTGTATGAAAATAGTTATTATTTATGCATATATTCACTCCAATTTGGCTAAAAACACTTCTAATGTCATCTAATGTCAAATCTGATGTGCCACGCCTATTTTTTGGTATAGCCCCCATTCAAACTCTCCGTCCATTTTCGAATTTTTCTATCAAAATGGTTATTATTTATTCATGAATTTACTCCATATTGGGTTAAAACTCTTCCAATATCATGGTGTCACGCCCATTTTTAGGTGTTTCTTCCATACAAACTTACCGCCCATTTCCAGATATTTTCGAGAAATATGTTGTTATACATATTTGTATCTTTAGCTCAAAATTTGAAATTAATATTGTGTGTAAACTTGGGTGAGCACTGATGATTACACATAAACTCTTTAAAGGATTCGTGTGACGGGTATTTAAGCTTCGGTTCTACTGAAGTTAACATTTTTTTTGTTTTTTTTTTTTTTTTTTTTTTGTATTAGATTTTTTATACAAAATTTCAATTGGCTAAAACTTAAAGTTTTTTTGGTCCAACCCATAATGGGATATTTCATTGGGACAATCAAAGACATAATTTGTACTAAATTTAGACTTCCTTGAAGATAGGACCACCATATTCGAAACTTAGACTCTCCTTAAGCCCCATTTTAATGGGAACCTCCATATTAACCTACCCTAAATTTTTAGTTTTTTTTTTAATGAATACTTCTGTGATATGTAAACTTTGAATTATAAAATATCGCAACATAACTATAGCCCCTATAAAACTTTACCCCATTTTGTATGCTTTTGTATAAAAAATCAATACAAAAAAGTAAGGAATATAAAAATTGGGAACAGTGTATCTTGCAGTTGAGCATACAAAACTTTGTCTTTCGTTTTGTATTGAAAATTAATACAAAAACTCAAACTGCTAAATTGAGAGTTTCTAGAACAAGAAACAAAAAAAATTTAATGCAAACACCCATAATTTTGGGTTAGATTTGTAAGGAGGCTTCACTTGAAAATAATGCACATCAAATTGTGTAAACAAAACTTAAAAATCGAAACATTCTGAGCACCGAAAAGGGAAGTAATGAAAAAATAAGTTACATTGCCGAGAAAGGCGTGACATTTATTTGTGGTTCCAAAATCAGCCAATCTTCAGTTTAAATTTCAAGTGTCATCATTAGCGCGAGAAAATAGCTGTGTTTAGAATAGCCTCGATCTTCTTGGTATTATCCTTTGATAATGTACAGTTCATATCGGATCTGATATTTAGTTCAATTTGTACTTTCGATTTTGTGTTGTTTTCAGGATTTTTTGGTGTTTGATAAAACAAGAAATTAATACATATGTACCTCGTGTACTCAGTGTATGCAAGTGTATTTAAGAGTACTTTAGTTTGCTTTAGTGTGTTTTGATGATTTCCCAGATGCGTATAGTTTCTGTCCTTCTTTTGATCATGTTATGTGGCATTGAAAATGAGATCTATCTGTCTTAATATTTTTATGGCTATGTGAGAGCTCAATTGGTTATCCGAATCTCTTCTGTAACAGATTCAAAAATTTATTATAAATCTTCTTTTTTTTCCGATAGCAAATAAATTTTATATTTATATTTTTGCGATGTTTACTGTGTACGAAATGGTCCTCATCATTGAACAAAATCTGACACTCTCCAATTTAAAATGAATTTTTATTTCTTTTGAAATTTTTAATTTAGAAAATTTTTTATTTATTGTAATTTTTCTTGTAAATTTAACAATTGCGCCTTTTTTGCATGAATTTCTTAAAAACAAAAAAAAAAAACAAAAGAAAACATCTGCACACCACCTGTGCCCGAAAAATAACTGGAATTCACTCTTTATTTTTCTTAAAATCTTTAAACGAATCGATTATTTTATGTAAATGAGAAACAATTGCAAAATGTATTTTTGCACGTTTCAATAATTTCATATTTGAACTTATTTATTCAGGCTTATCTGATTGGTATTGCTTGTTATTTATTTATAAATTACATTGAAATGATGAGGCAAATGAAATGAATCATCATCAACAAGAACAACAACAGCCAAGTGAAAAACTGTAGATACTCTTTGTTATGTCGTATAAAAGCTACACGTGGCGGAGACATACATAGATACTTTTTTTATGTTGCTGAAAGAGGTACAAAGCTATTTGTTTTTTTTTTTTCCTTTAGCGGCATAAATATATGCAGCAAAAGATACTTATTCAATGATTATAATTATAAGCAGCCCTCTTCATCATCATAAAGCGAATGCATGAATGGTAGTGTGTGATCTTTGAACTAAATTAATTAAGCACAATAAGCGCAATTGTTGTGCTTGTTGTTCTTGCGATCTATAGTAAAGCAAAAATAAAATTTTTTTTTAAAAAAAAATAAAAAAAAAAAATTCAAAATTAAACTCTTGACTGTCTGCATAAATGTATCTATAAGATACAATGCTTGACTTTTAGACGCATGTCGCTCAAAAGTTTTGCATTGCTGCGGGCCTTATTTTTAATGAAACAAAATAAATGAGAAAGGGTGGTGGCGTCTGCGCTTTCTTCAATATGATTCTCGTTGTCGTCTGTAAATGTATCTCAAATGCGTAAATGTATCTGTAACTTGTTGCTGCTGCTTTATATTGTATATTTAACATGCTGCGTTATATTTGTTCTTGTTCTTTTTCTTTTCTTGTTGTTGTTTTTTTTGTTTCTTTAGTTTATTTCTCAGTTGACATCAGCGCCAGCGCACAACATGAATTTTTATTAATTTTAATGAATATGTACAATGAAATGTCTTTGGTGCCAGTAGTGGTGCCATGCTCGCTGCATGGATTCTATATGTTATATGTTCATGTCTATATTTGTGTTACTTTATTCTCAGATATATATGCGTCATTTTTAGATGAATATGTTCATCTGAGTCCACCATAGTTCAATCCTTTTGCAAAGTCTGTGAGATATACTAAACCAATCGTTCACTTAATGTCGATCCGGTGTAAAATAAATCAATAAAAGTAAAAAAAAATTGTGCCTAGATAAAATCCGGGACCGGACAAGCTTTTTACAATCTTTAATTTAAATTTAAAAAAAAAAATCATGGATATCCCAGATCTTAAAATAATCTATTTCAAAGTCTATTTAACAACGCCCAACATATATGCGTAGGTACAGTGAAAGCTCCATTAGCAGTCATATCTCCAAATAGACAACAGATTTTTCTTAACCTTTTTTGAACCGAACAGAGTTTTGAACCGAACAGGTTTTTGAACCGTACCACTGCATTTTTTGAATGCTTGCTCCGAACCGTTAACCGAACCAAATCGCGATTTCTTTTAATGAACTTAAAAATATTAAACATTAAAATATTAAGAGAAGTCCTCTTAATATAATCTCAATAAATTTAAAGTTGTCCGTTCTGTGTTGAACATTTATCTAATTCCGATTGTTGGTTCATCTCTGCGAATTAAATAATAATTTTAAAGTGTCGAGACACCCCCCTTTTGTCGATTATAAAGTATAACAAAAATGATCGCACTCTTCGTATGATGACGCTATGCAACACCCAAAATATTTTCAGAGTAAAAAGAACTTCTCCGTCAAAAAATCAACATGCAGTTACAAGAGGTTTTACGGAGATTGAAAAGAGTCACATCAGCTAGGATGACCGCTGCTGAGTTGGATGAACTAGATCTTGGAAGACATCAGTAAAATTAAAACTTCAAATGACACTTATCAATCACAGACAAGAAACACAGTTCCCGTAGATACATTCTGTAAAATAAGTATCCGGAAGTTTCTTTTAAAATGTCCCGGGAAAAGTGGTGGAAGATTTGCCTCGTTCCGGACAAACATCAATAAAATCAAGAAAATGGTGCTTCAAAATCGTTGTTTGAGTACAAGAGAGACTGGAAGTGAGGTAAACATCTCTCATATGACAGCTCAGAACATTTTGACTGGTGTATTGGGCATGAGATGCGTCGCTGCTCTTTTTGGCGTTCCGAGCCAAATCTGACTTGCAGCTTCATAAAACGCTTCATTACTGAAGACGAGACATGGGTAAATGAATACGACCAATGAATACCAGTCGAAACCACCGTATGTCCCGCCGGATAAGGTCACCGTTATCTTTTTGATTCCTCCCGTATGTTCCTACAATTAAAAAATTGACTATTCGGTTTGAAGGCGCTTATGCGAGTCGCATTTCAAAAATTGGCCAGAACTGTGGAAGAACAACTAGGGTTCACTGAAGCCTTGCTTGAAGTCCTTATAAAGCCAAAAATGTACCATCGAGCAACCACCGTATTGGAAGATTGGGTCCTAGTAGCTAAAACTAAATTGACTCTTGGAAAGGCGTTGTTGAGTCGATCAATGCCAGCAAACAATATTTGAAGTTGCTGTAGGCCCAAAAATCTGGCGGCCTATGAGCGACAATTGAAGTTGGGTTAAAAACTGGTATCGTTGTATCAGAACAAATTCCGGTACCTATGTTGAAGGTGACACCTAAATGCAACGACAATTGAATTCCGACTGTTATTCACTTCTTATAGCTTTCACTGTACTTGTATACATACATATGTATGTATTTATGTATGTGTAAATCTGTTAATCTAAGCTCTTCTTCCATACTTCGCTTTGTCACCCTTTCATCATAGTTTTTATTTTCTTTCTCTCTTTTATTGATTCACATTCATAGCTAATTAAACATTTACAATTGTTTAATTGTTTGCAAACCGGCAAAGTATTTCTGTTGTTATTGTTAATTTTTTTTTCCGAACCAGCATCGAATTTGTTGTTGTTGTTGTTGTCATCATATTTATTTATGTTCTTTTTTTGTTGTTGTTGTTGCTTTTATTTATTTTAGTTTTTTTTGTGGTTAATTAAAAACGCTACTGCTTCTTTACGCCTATAAATGTTGTATGATGCATGCTGCGCCTTTACTTCACCCACTTCTATACATTGTAAGTGTAAAATGATACATATGTACATATGTACATACACACATACATACATGAATATACATATATGTATGTCTGGTGAATAAGTATAATGAATCTGCGGTCGATCACGCCTAGTTCGTCACTCCCCATAGTCAGTTAGTTAGTTCGTTATAGTCTGTTGTTGCGTTTTATTGTCACTACACATACATGCATATGTAATTTTCATTTTTAGCCCCCTCGCCCGTTGCGCACTTGTTCATAAGACATGTGATGCCTACTACTACCGCCAACGATGCTGCCGCTGCGCAGTTGCTGCAGCAATTTCAAAAAAAAAACAACAACAACAACATTTGGTGCTATAATTTTTGCTCCCGTTTTATTTTATTATTTTTTTTTTTTTTTTGCACATCTTTAACACAACCACTCCCACTCACGCACTCTCTTTCTCTCTTGCGCTCAAATGAACATATTGTCTCTCATTTGCACTTTTCATAAAATTATGCTTCATTTTTTTTGTTCGCCTTGAGTAAGAGCGAGAAAGAGTGTAAAAATTAGTATTAAAAATGTTTGTTGTTGTTTTTGTAAATATGAGCTTTTTTTGTCTTTAGGCGATCTTTCTATGCATTTTGGGTTTATTGCACTAATCGATCATTTTTTGTTGTTGTTTGTTTCTTTTTGTGGTTTTGCCATTGTTTTCGGTTGTCGTTGTTATCCATGTAATTCATATTTGATGGATTTCTCATTATTTATGCAAGGTCTGATTTATTAAGTTTGGAATTGTTATAAAGAGCAACGCACACAATGTATTTTTACTTTAATTTCAGCTCAATATCTTCAAAACTGAATGCATAAAACGTTTAGCAGCAATATATTTGTATATATATTGCGGATTTATTTTTTGTGAAGAACGTAACGCCTTTTATTCCTATATTTTTGTATCAAATCTTTAGCAAAACCATGATACATAGATTCGAAAACAACCATACGAGATATTGTATGATAACCCTGATTTTACTTGTTTACAAATTTTCTGGGGTGTCAGGAAAGTATCTATAGATTTTGCTTTCGGTTGTTTAAAAGATACCCTAAAATATAATCTCTACAAAACGAGAATTTAATATATTGGATTTAACCAAATCTCTAGTATTAAGGCGGTAAAAAAAAAAAAAAGGCATTTTCAAGACTTTTTCTAAGCAAACTATTTGGTTTATTGATTTGAAACTTGGCAGGTATATTATGACAACCTTAAACTATATTCACATATTTGTTATTGCCAAAAATAATTATCGGGAACGTTGATATTGCCAATTTTGCAGAGGTCCGCAAAAAAGGCCTCTTGCGGTGAGCACGATATCTCTGGACTGGATCATCTAAAATGCAAAAACCAAATAGATTTCATTAATATAATAAATAATCTAGTGATTAATCGAAGGAATTAGCCAAAAAAAAATTTATTGACAAAATGGCGGCTACTCAAAGCAAAACGTTCGATTTTTGACCAAAATTCGGCTCTTAATTGTTTAAAAAATAAGAAATTTTCATCGGATGGAAATCCTTCGATTAATTACTAAAAAATATAGTTAAGAAGCTTGTGTAAAATTCAGACCGATCGGTTCAGCTGTTTCTGAGAAATCTTGCTCACCGACTTTGAAAACACCGTTTCGAAAAAACGCGTTTAAAGTTTTGAAAGCACTGCGAGATCTCTCGGCGCGCCTTCACTAATGTGTCTATAACTTCGAAAATATTCGTCGGATCGACTTGAAATTTTGTGTGTGTAGACTCAGATAAAAATCGATTTTTGAAAATCCTAACTGTATATAACCCCTTAAGATGAGAGATTTAAAAAAAACCAAAGAGATATCCCTGACACCTTTCAATCTCTTTAGTTTTGAATTCGGCTAGAACCGATTTTCGCTCAGTTTTTGTGTTAAAAGGCTTCTGCTGTTAGCATTTCTGCAACGCTTAGAACTATTTGAAATAGACCTTGTCTATGGTATATTTTGTTAATTATGGCACTGTTTTGCTACATATGTATGTACATATGTTCGTATATACATACATACATACATACATACACATGTACATATTTAAATATTTTTTATATATCATTAACATATTTAAATGTAATTTTGCATATTGCGCAGCTTTGTTTGTTTTTATTTATTTATTTTTTGTAATATTTTTGTGCTGCCAACGCTGCTGCTGTCGATAAGAACGACGCTGCAATGCTCTGCCTGACACTGCTTTAGCTACTGATTACTCTGTCCGTCCGTCTGTCTGTTTGTCTGTCACCGCCAGCATTTATCGATGCCGTCGTCGATGCTGTAATAACAAAATAAAAAAAAAAAATATAAAATGAAACTTAAGAATATTTTTAATGAAATATTTATATGCTTATAAGAAATATATATGTATCTATTTATGTGTTTCTATATACAGTTACACATACATATGTACATAAATACATACATACATACATATATTAACAATACATTAGCCGGCAACGCTATTGTTCTTATTGTTTTTGTTGTTGTTGTTGTTGTTGTCACTAATGTGCATAGCTTGCGGGCAATAAAGAAAACGTCGCTGCTGCTGCTGCTATTGCTGCTACTTTTGCTGCTTCTGCTAACGTCATAACGTAACGAAAAACGAAACGTAACGTCTGCTTTATAGATCACAAGCAAGCAGCGCAAATGACTTGTAAGCAGTTTTTGAATTTCTGTCGCTGCGACTGGCAGCATTCAATCAATTAATCGGACGTTACGAATCGAATTTTTTCGGTTTGTTTTTCGGTAATTTGAGCTTTCTCGGGGCGCGTTTTTTTTTAAATTTTTTTTTCAATTTTTTTCTGTTTTTTTGTTTTTTCAATTTTATTTTATTTTTTTTTGTTTTTTTTTTTTCATTAAATCGTTTTGCTGTTATTAAACCCTTCGCGTGTTTTGTTACTATTAACGCAGGCAGGCGGGCAGTCGGGCAGTTGTAGTTCTCCGCCCCCTAGGGTAACTAATTGTATCTTAAATAATAATTATTATTACATACAAATTTATGTATGTATATACACAAGTATATAATTAGTTACATATACATATGTACAACAATATTTTGTAGAACTTTTGTTTATACAGTGCGTTCGAAAAAAAGAAAAATATTGTATTTTCAATAACTCTCTTGGTTCATAGAACCATCTTGCTTAACTAAGTACATAGGGCAATATGAGGTATTTATGCGACCAAAATTGGATTTAAAAAACTAAAATTAGACTTGGACACCAAGTCGAGAGACTTTACCAACTCCTTTCACCTTCCGCAGACACACCGAAAGCGCATTGAGATCATCTGTGATTTCGGAGATATCTTTATGAAATTCAAGAACAAAATTTACCAAATCTCGAAGAAAAACAAAGTATTTAGAAAGCCTCTTATTACCAAATTATTGTCCTATTGATGATTATTTAAGTCGACATCGAAAGAGAAATGGGCTAAGTGATTGTTGGAAATAATCGATTGTTAATGATAGCAAAAATAAATCGATTGTTGGTGTTTAATCATGGTTATCAAAAAATATTTTTTTTTAATAAAATTTTTTGATTTCATTATATATTTTTATAATCTTGGCTGAAAAGTGATGACTTTTTTATTTTTATTTTTTTTTTGCTTCTCTTTTGGAAAAAGCTTTGTTATCATGCTTGCTAATCAATGCCGAGACTGTCCTCTACCCTCTATCAACTATTAGATTATTGATGAAATAATCAGTTGATTAATCAATTATTGATTCTTAAACTAATTGATAAGTTGACAATACAAAACAATCGATTGTTCATTGATTAATCGATTAAACACACAGTCCTATACATACCGTCTCAGAAGAGGATTTCTTGAAAAATTAACGAGCCTTGGTTGAACGAAACTTTTCAACTTCCTATAAAATCGTTGAGTAGACCTGGGCGGTCTTTGAAATCTTTTAAATCAAAGAAACGAATGTAGTCTTGAAAACCCGAAGAAATCCGGTCCACTGTATCTATTGCTACATGCAAAACATAAAGTAATACACGAAAGAAATGATTACAGGTCACGGTGTTATCAATAAGACAGCTTTCGTAGCCTTATTGATAACACCGTTATGCGGCTATCAATATTTTTTGGAAGAAATTTCAAGCAATACGGGAATCAAACAACTATTAAGAAATTCGGCTGCCATATTTGATCTGCCATTTTGAATTTTTGGAAACCGACTTTGGATACGTAATGAGCGATCACATAACCCGCCAAATACAAAATGTTAAGCAGTTCCATTTAAAGCTTAATAAACAATTTATTTTGTGCCGCTAAATTCGCCATTCGTACCGATTTTCTAGAATGATAACGCTTGCTTTCGATTTCCATTGATATACTTTTGGAACGCACTGTATATGTAGATGATGTACAGATGTATTTATTGCTGTAAATGTCTTTAATAGAGCGATGCAATGCTGGCGTAGAGCTGCGACGTCAACATCAACGTTCACGTTAACTATAATGCTTCAGCTGCTGCTGCAATGCTGCGCTGCTGATTGGTCAGCGTCATCGTCGACGTCAACGCCAACGTCAGCGTTAAGAAAGTGCTTTGACGCCGCCGTATCATCTTGAATTCAATTTAGTTGATTTTTTGTTAAATTCGCGAACGCTTCGATGCTTGAACATGAAATAAAAAAAAATATATTCATGAAAAAATACTTGAAATATAATCTCAAGATTTGATTATTTTTGTATTTGTTTTTGTTTATGTAAATTTGAGCGCCATACAATCGATCGTACTTAATAATAATTATTTTTTTTTTTTTTTACTTTAATTGAAAAATTATTTCTAAAAACAATTTGTTGCTGTTACTTTTTTTTGTTGTTGTTGTTGCGTGTTTTTGTTTTTAATTGTTAACTTAGCTCTCAACTATTTGTGAGCATTTTTAAAAAATCATTTAAAAAGCAAAAGAAATCTGAAGTGCTTATCAATATTAATAAAAAAAATTTAAAAAAAATTTAATTTTACGCTGCAAGAAAAAAATTGTTTTTTAAAAAAAAATTATTTTTTTATGTGTTTTTAATAAATTTTAAATTGTATAATAAAAAAAAATTTACATAAATAAACTGTTCTCATGAACAAAAGTGATAAAAAAAGCGATAAACTATCTCAAGTGTTTCTGTTCTTTAAATTATATTTTATTTTTTTATTTATGAATGTGTGAACTTTGAACCTTAGTTTTCAAGTGGATAATATACAATATAAATATATTTTTTTTTTTTTTTTTGGAAATACAAATACTTTAAGTTTTCTTTTTGTATATTGTTCTTGTGTATTGTATCACACTTCTATAAAAAAAAAAGTGAGAGAAGAAAAAAAACAAACAGCTGACAAAAACAGCTGTCTAAGAAATCAATCTTCATTATTTTAGTTCCTTTGCAGTGTAGAAGAGTTTTTAGCTGTCATCGATCTGTTACACTTTTGCTCAAGTGGTGTCTAAAAGAAAGCTCTATAAAAATAAAACTAAAAGTAAAGTGAATGAAAAAAAATATATGTGAAGATTTGTCAATAAGATTATGGATTGCACAGTGAAAGATTCCTAATACTTCTAAGTTTCGCAATATTTTAAAGTGTGTCACAAAAATAAAAGACACTTTATACCAACGATTTTCTATACTCGGGGTACGGGGCTCGCTTTATTAATGAAATACATATACATATGTACCTAATAAATAGTCTTTTGTGGGTGGTTCCGCGTACTAACTGATCTTTCTATCTATATATCTCTCTCTATTTACTTCCCCATCAATCATGTTCAGAGTTTCTTAGATTCCATACGAAGTAGTCTAATCAACATAGTATATGCACCGTTTATATAGATAGACTTTGCTGCTTAACTACATAATTTCCAGATTGTATACATATAAGCCAATTTAGAAAATTTAATTTGAAACACCCTTTATTTTAGATCAGACACCGCAAGACATTTAAAGCTGTTGTTTGTTTATTTCAATATTAAATTACAATATCTAATATATTTAATAATGTTTTTACAATTTATAAAACTTATTGGCGTCGAATTCAGTTAACATTTTACCTATTTACTATGTCGCTTCACCCAAATATTGCATCTCATACAAGTAAGAAACTTAGCGGTAGGCAAACAAAAAAGAGAGAGTGATAGATTGAAAACGAAATGTAAAATGTAAAAGAGAGAATTTTTTCTAAGTTTTTCTGTTCACTCAATAAATAAATGAAAATTTGCCTATTCGAATAATAATACAGATAGATAATACTTGCGAAAGGTCTAAACTGGCAAATAAGTTCAAAATGGAAGGGTTTTATGTAGAGATTCATTTATTGTTGAAGTGAAAGATCATTTTCTCTCGAAGTTTAACGGGATTTTATAGTTTTATCGTAACACTATTTTGTGACAGTTTTAAAAATTTTTCTTCGATGTGTATTCTTGTTTATTATTTAAAAAAATAAATTTCCTTTACATTATAAAATATTTTCCTATAATAAATAGTTCATGTTATATACTATATATATATTAATTCCTTACTATTTATTCAATATGTAAATAATGTAATAATGAATATAAATCGAAAATAAAATAGATCTTTTGTTTTCGAGCTCAATATACATATTACGTGATCAAATGTAATTTCTGGTTTATTCTCTCTCTCAGATTGAATTCAGCTTGAAATGCTAATCACAAATTTTTCGTTTTATTTTTTTTTTGTTCCGATTTTTTGCACATGTTTCCAATCGTTGGAATTTTACTAAAACGAATATAAAATAAAATAAATAATAATATAAAAAAAATTATTTTTGCTCTATTCTCGGAAATTATTACAACAACAAAAAAGTGTAGACTTCCTTTAAATGTTTTTTAAATGATTTGAAGGTCAAAAGAAGAATATTGTTGCATTTTGAAGTGAGTCAATATCGTTTTTCTTAGAACCATTTTTTTATCATTGCTATTTTTATTATTTTAACCCTTGAGATGATGTATGCAGTTAATTGTTGCCATGCATGATAAATGCTGAACAAAGTTTCTGAGTAGAGCATTTAAAGCTTGTTGATTTATAAGAGTAACTAGAACTACTATAAATATAAACGATTACATTTTTTTTGGCAGAACACCTGTTTCCCAAAAGATATCTATATGTGATAGCAAAACCTACTCGAACCAGTTTGATCTTAAACGAACCAATCTTGACTGATTAGATTTCCGCCAGTTTCACCAGGAAGGAACTGGATCATAACGGCAAGTTTTTATCATTCAAGGGCTGGACGAAGGCAGATAAGTTGCTCTACAGTTTCTTGCTTCTCTTCGTTATTGCAGCTTCTGAAAAAAGTTAGCACTAGTTGGGCTGAATATTTTATGGGCGTACATAATTCAATATAATTGATTTTAAAGGCGATACAACAATTATAGCGGTCAAACAATTGTTCGATACCATTTCTATAGTAAGGTTTACTTAAAGCCTCAAAAATCTGGAATTTTCTTCTCAACGGCCCTAAATTTCTTACCAACCAGCGTATTCCTGAGGTCTGAAAATAGGAAAAAGTCGCTGGGGGTCAGATCTAAAGAATATTATAGATGCGGAAGCAATTTGTTGATTTTTGACATGGGGCGTTGAGCGCGAGACCCACTTTGAACTGAGCTTTCGTATGCCCAAAAATTCATGCACTCTTTAGAGCTTCAGCTATCTCGATCAACCGCTCTTGCAAATTTGCATTTAATATTTGCAGTTCCGGAATCTAGGTGAGGTGTATTTTTTCACTGGTCAGCCATCTCGTTAAGTGATTTGCGGCACTAGTTAGTTGTTTTTGAATCGTAACTCAGTTACCTAAGTTTTTTTTTTTTTTTTTTTTTTGCATTATGGCTTTTTCTGTAATTGTCAACTTTATCTCATTTCACATTAAACGAATTTCTCGGTTTCCCGGCAATGAGTAATCAACATTAGAATGTATTTTCATACATGAACTATTTGCTATTTGTCATTCCATCTCAAAATAAAATAAATAAATCGTAAAAATTTCTGTGATATTTTTCTTTTTTTTTTCTGAGAATCATCGTTTCATTATTTCTTTACATATGTACGGGTATATTGATATTTTAAATATACTACGAACAAAATCATAGATAGATTCCAATAATACTATATGGCAAAGAGATCTCATTCGAAATTTATATGGGTAAGATGAGCGCGGAATGGAAGTAACGTAAGATTCAGAAAAATCTTTTGGATGAGCGAAATCGTAATAATTTAAAAAAAAAAAAAACCGGGAAGTCTTTAACGTTTTATATGATATGATATGCAGAGTATTTTCTATTTGTACATTTGAACTTTAAATCACTTTTTCATACCCACCACACATAGTGTAAAGGGTATATTCAGTTTGTCTGAAAGTTTGTAGCGCATTACTAGATCGACGAGGCGAATCGATCTAGCCATGTACGTCTGTCTGTCTGTCTGTTTATTTCTAAGCACTTTTTTCGGTGAAGTTATAAAGATATTACGATAAAATTCGAAGCTTTACACGCCTATTTTTAGGTGTAGACCCCATAAAAACTTAACGCCCTTTTCTGAATTTTTTGAATAAAAATAGGTATTATTTCCGAATGTAATCACTTTAAATTGAGTAAAAACACTTCTTATATCCAATACCAAAAGATGCCACGCCCATTTTAAGCTATAGTCCCCATACAAACTTACCAATTTTTTTCAAATCAGCCGCCCATTTTTGAGTTTTTGTATGGAAATTGTTCTTATTTATGAATATATTTATTCCAATCTGGGTAAAGCCATTTTTACTGTCATCCGATGAATACACTACCGATATGACTAGGATCGGGCTACTATAACATGCAGACCCCATATAAAATAATCTTCCACTTTTTAATTGTTTTAAGAAAATTATTGTTATATCTGGTAATAATTTTATATATATGCTTCTAGTTTGAGGCCCCAACTTGAGTTGTCCCCACCCAACCTCTTTGCGGAATATAATCTACGTCACTGATGATCATACATGAACTAATTAAAGTTTCGTGTGGCGGGTATTTGAGCTTCGAATCTATCGAAGTTAACGTTTTTTCTTGTTTTTACTATAAATGTGAAATATTTTTACAAAATATCTTAAATGGGTGAGCATGTAAATTGATTACATTCGGATTGTCTCATTGAGAGCAATAAAAAAAGGTCTTGCTCATTAACTCAATTAATATGCGAAACATTTGATGTTATTTACATATGTACTCCATATTCACCATACGATCTCAGTGATTGTTGACTCGTGACTCAACGCTCCATTGTCAGATCTCTAGAATAGAAATGCATACTATATGCAGTTAGGGGCTTCAAATTTTCGATAGGAATTATACCAAAAATGTTTTTTTTTAATCAAAAACACAAAATTTTAATTTAAATTAAAATAATAAAAATGCGAATTAGAAATCCAGAATCCTTATGAATAAAAATGAAATTCGTTGAGCGGGCGGCGTGACCAGCCGTTTCCGAATGAAGCGGGAATCAAAGTGTAGGAGAAGAAGTGAAGAGTTTAATAGTAAAAAAAGCGCGGCATGCTTAAGAGATTATGACTCATAAACATGTGAAAAGAAAGACGGCAAGAAAGAACAAAAAAAAAAAAAAAAAAAAAACAAAAAGCATTAAACAAAACAAAAACACACCCAGTTAAAAAGCAAAAAAAAAAAATGTTAAATAAAGACAGTTAAAGCCAAGTGAGCGCAGCGAAGCACAAAGAGAAAGAGAGAGAGGGAGAGAGTAAATGTGATATAAGAAAATAAGTTTTTAGATTAAAAAAAAAAATCAAGCAATTGATAATTGCAATTGAGTAAATTATGAGTGTAATCCATAGCAATGACACCAAAAGAGAGAGAGAGAGAGAGGAGAGCAGCTAAGCTTCGCTTATACGCTTGTCTAGGTCAAACAGTGCAAAATGACTCAAATTCAAAGTGGGAAAGAGAGAGTAAACTTATTAAAAAAAAAATAATAGTAAAAAAATTAAATAAACTACAAAAGCGAAATTTAATTGAGGGAATGTTGTCAATTATCAAGTGAGAAGAACAAACAAATAAACAAACACGCCACACCACACCACGCCACACACTCACACACACATTCATCTGTTTAAACACTTATAAAAATTCATTTCTTAAGTGCAATCAATGCCTGCAACAGTGTTAAAATTCTTTTTTCTGTTTTTATTGAAGAAAAAGCGGTAAATCAAATGCAACAGATACAATAACAAGACAAAGCGAAAGAGAGAGATAAGGAGCGAGCGAGTTTGAATGAGTGTGCGAGTGAGTGTAAATGAAGTATGCAGTGAGTGGAAGCGAGATAAAATATAAAGATAACAAGTGTTTACGTTGTCTAATGAAAACACGAAGAAGAAAAACACCTAACTTTGGTGTAGCCGCAACTTAAATACCCAACACACAACAACAATTTAACAAGAAAATAGAAAATTCTTTTTAAAAAATAGCGGTGTACTAGCAATCGGCCTTGTTCAAGTAGAGCTGAACAACATTCGAGTCACGAACATACTCCAAATACGTAAAAAACTTATTCAGAAAATCCATGAAATTGTAGGAGAAAGTGGGGAGTTTTAAAGTGCGCTCTATTTGGCGGTCAGAATTACCACTTTTACATTTTCTCGAATAGAGTCTATAAAACATAATAAAACACAACTCATGATTGTAGGATTTGCATAAATTCCAAAATCATCGAAAATAGTTGGCTGTTAGCTCAAAAAAAAAAAAAAAGGATTTTTTTGAGTTTTCAAAAATTGTGAGGAGTTGTGAAGCACGATCGCTGGGACGACTCCAGTTCAAAACTGATATATTAGATCAAATGTGGACAGTAAATAAAAGTTATCGAAATCACTGCTAAGTGGTATCAATTGTCGTGTTTGCCAATTCACCATGCTTTAAAAATTCCCACATTTCCCTCGTAGTCCAAAACTGATATATTAGATCAAAAAATGTGGACAGTAGATAAGAGTTATCGAAATCACTGCTAAGTGGTATCAATTTTCGTGCTTCGCAATTCACCATGCTTCAAAAACTCCCCACATATCCCTATATTTTTTTGCATATTTCTCGAAAACTATTTAATTGAAAAATAACTTCAAATATGTATTCTAACAAGATCTGAAACACCCCAACTTTTATCAAGAACATTTTTTGAACATTTATCGTTATTGTGAGTGAAAAATGTTAAAAAAACAACAAAAAAACCAAAATTATCAAGGTTTTCACCATGATAATCGAATTTGCGCAAAATCTGAGCTCCCCTGATTCGGTAGTACATATTATTCCCAATTTTTAAACAATCTAAAAAACTCTGAAAGAGAGAGAGACATCAGGAGGAGTGCAAAGTGTTTGAGAACTTTTTTTACTCTCGCTTTTTGATAAATAATTTTTACATATTTCTTTGCCAAGCTTCATTTAAATATCCCAAATCAACAAACTTTCTATTAAAACTAATATGGTCTATGTGCGTAGTGTATTGAATACAAAAAAAAAATAATAAATAACTTCAGCGTAGTTTGTTGACGAAAGAGTGCGAAAAAGAAACAAAAAATATCAACGAATATAGTTGAAAGCATGAAGCAAATAACAATCAATTAAAAGCATATAAAAGAAGAGTATGCAACGAAAGGGTTACATAAGAGGCAAAGAGTAAGAAGTAGTAACAGCAAAGAAAAAGAATAAAATAAAAGAGTTAACAAAGAGAAAAGAGAGATAGAATAAAAGAAAGAAAAAAAAATGTGGTTTTATAAATTATGACTAAGCGATTTAACAATAAAAACAACAACAGCAACAACAACAACAACAACAATAAAAAAGCCACAAATAAATGAGATAACAGTCTAACAAAAGCAACAACAACAACAACAAAAACTTTAAATTTAGTAAAACAAAAAGTGGAAAAGAGTAAAAAAAAAAACATGAAACAATATGCCACAAACACAACAACAAAAGCATCAACCATTAACAATGAAAGAAGCAACAGCAACAACAACAAATATCAACAACAACAACAACAATCAGAGCAACTATTGGAAAAATGAACTGACTAATGATGCAATAACCACCAACACCACCGCCGTCAGAACAACAACAACAACAACGAATTTAATACCAAATCCAATCTGCGCTTGGTCATGTTATTACCTTGAAAAGAACTCATCATCAGCAACGACAACGCCAACGCCATCGACACCAACAACAGCAACAACAACGACGACGACAACAAAATCAACACCGCAAGCTGCTTTACGTGTTCTAACGGAGGAGCATATCTATGAGAATTTACCAACGCCGCCAGCATTGAAGAACACCGCTACTGCTGCTGCTGCTGCTGACGTCACAGTTGCCGGCTGCGAAGATAAGGATTATCTGCTGCACAAATACTTTCATGCTGCTAGTGGTGCAACACCAATGGGTGCACCCATCTATGAGAATCTTTGTCGTGGCTGCGGTTATGGTGTCTTCAGAGCACGCGGACATCTTTGTTATTTTTGTCAATGCATTGTGAACGGTGTGATGCGATTGCAAGATGAGGCAAAAAGGAGCAACCGCTTTCGCAACAGCAACAGCAACAGCAGCAGCAGCAGCAGCGGAATGCTATTGATGATTGCTATGATGACTCAACAAGTGGCATCTATGAAAATATTTGCAGTCAATGTCGCAGCAGCTATGCTGAGAATGAGACATGCCGTTGTAATGTTATTGAAAATAGTTCCAATGAATTGGAAAAAGAATTGAAAAGGCCACAACAACAACAACAACACGATCAGCAACAGCAACATGAGACTGCAACAATTGATGCAATAAAATGCAACAAACCAAAGCCTAAATTACGTGAGAAGTTGCAAAAATCAAAGTCATTCGGGCGACGCGATAAATCTGAAATCCAACTGCAGCAGCAACAACAGCAACAACAACAGCCACAATCCATTGACGATAGTAAAACCGGTACACTATCGCGTAACATCTTTCAGAGCATTTTTGGTTCAATAAAACAACTTAATCGTACAACGAAAGCCAACAGCGGCGGTTCATTGCAACGCAGCACAACGGATACAACAAATTGTCGCAAAAAGGTTGCAACAACAATTGGTGGTGGACAGCAAAAATCCTTGGAGATAATACACAACGTTGATGGCTTTGAGAATGTATTCTGTACACGTGAAACTTTTGATTTACAAGTTATGTGCGAATTAAAACGTACACAGACAAGTTGCAGTGATCAGCATATTTATGGCAGGCTCAAGCGTAGAGATAGCAATGTGGACGTGGATGTGGATGAACAAAAGCAACAGCAACAGCAGCAACAACATGAAACTGATGCAGAATTTGATGCACAAAGTAGTGCTTCGGCAACATTAAAGCAACAACAACAACAACATAAATTTAAAAAAATTAGAACCGCTTCTTAAACAATCCAAATCACATGATGAATTGTTAATGGAGTCGGCGGCGACTATTATTGCTCCCGCTCCCGCTGCTGCTGCTGCTGTCGTTAAAGAAGAAGAAGAAGACGAAGTGGAAGGTCATAAGCCAAATTTCTTTAAAGCACATTTTAAACGTCCGCGTATATCACGTATACGTTTATTACGCAGCGCAAGCAACGTAAGTCGTCGTCGCGTTGTTGCTACTTTGGATACGACAACAACAACACAGCAACAACAAATTCAGCAACATCAACAATACGCAGCTGCGATAGTCTAGAATCAACATCAACAACGAATACGAATACGAATACCATTACTAGCAATGCTAGTCAACGTTCGATTTACTTAAATGAGAGTATTTGCCAATGGATGTCAATGTTGCGTCATGAATTGCATTGCTATGAAGATGCATCGAATGCATTGGAGCAACAACCAAAAAGTGTACCAGCTGCACGTTGCCTATCGATCTATGCAACATCAATGCCTGTAAGCTGCAGCAGCAACAACAACAACAACAACAACAGTAATAATAATAATAATAATATGGAAATGTTTGCAGCATTGTTGACGTCTGAGCATGAAGATTTTGTTATGTTGCGACGTCAACAGGCAACAGCACCAATAAGGCAAGAAATTGCTGCTGCTGCTGCTGCTACTGCTGACATTGACGTTGCAAGAAAAGTAGTTGCAACAACAACACCACAAGAATTGCTTGTAATGGACTTTAAAGAAAATCTGGCACGTCGTCAGCAACGAATAAAAAAACAACAACGCCGTAGTAAACTTGAAACAGACAACGACGACGACGACAATGAATTTGTTGTTGAGCAAATAGCTAGCAGCAGCACAACAACAACAACATATGCCAAGGCAACAATTGCAGCAAGACGTCATGCATTTGATGAGCGTAAAAATACGAATATTGTTGCTGAGGTTATGCATGCATTGGCAGCAATTGAAGTTGCTGCTGATAATAATGATAATGATGCTGCTGCTGCAGTGACAGCAACAACAACAACAACAACATTGAATGGAAATATTAATGCAATAATTGCTGACAACAACTGTAAAATAATAAAAATTCTAATAATTTATCAGTGCAAAAGTTAAATAAAAATCTTAAGAAAGCAAACGATTTGAATACAAAAAATATGTTTTTGCAATATTTGAACAGCTGTTTAACAGCTGTTTCCACTGTTGCTGCTGACGCTGCTGACGCTCAAATAACGGTCAAAACGCCAAACAAAACAACAACAACAACAAAACTGAGGCAAAAGAACAAAAAATTCTTTGAATTTATGCAACAAAATTTCTTATCGAAAACGCTTAATAAAAATGTTATTTATTATGATAAGACGCTGAGCGTTTTTTTGCGCATTTTTCATGAGCGACATGAAATGAAAATGATCGAAAGAGACAATAGCAACAATAAAAAAAGAAACAACAGCTGCAAAGTTTATATCAAAAGTTTTACATATACACTCAGCAACAACAAAAACTAGAATTGGGTGCTGCTACAACAACAACAATAACAACAACCAAAAAGAGAGTCACTCAAGCCGATGATCAACAAAAAGCTGAGAATAAAAAAACAATAACAACGAACAAGACGTTGACGATGACGACACGAACGCGAACAACAAAAACAAAAACAACGATACCGATTTTAATACGGGTGCCAGCTCAAGCGCAACACAATCGAGAATTTCAGTCGTTCATGTGACGCCGCCGAGTGTAGACGAAATAAACGTAACGCAGCAACAACAACCACAACAAACGAGTTCGAATTATTGTGTTGTTGTCAAAGAGCAGACGACGACGACGCAAGACGTAAGCGGCGACGTTAATTGTTTAATTTTTGTTGATAAAGTAGTGCCACATGTTGCCGACGACGACAACAACGACAAAGTTAAACGTATAACAACAACAACAACGACAACAAATGTTGCCAATGTTAGTACAAATGTTGCTAGTGTTGAAAGTGTTTCAATGTCGTCGTCGTCATTGTCAATTATGAATGAGCCAAAGGTGACGGTGACGGTGACAGCGGAGTGTGTGACAAGTGAAATTTGTAATAATAATTTATTAAAAAACAACAACAACAACAACAGTAATAATAATAATAATAATAATAATAAAATATTTTAAAAAGGCCACCGCAGGTGCCAGTGCGTGATCCAAAAACAACATTGACAACAATAACAAAATTAGCAAATACAACAAATATAATGAAAAGCGTAATTAAGGCTAATTTGCCAGAATATTATTTAGGCGAAGAGAAGAGAGGCGAAGAGAAGCAACAACAACAACAACAACAGCAAACAAGTGGTAAGACAAAGATGACTGATGCCGGTGCGCTCTCTGCCGCTGTCGCTGTTCCGCTGCTGTAAATGTTGATGACGACAACGACGCAAGCGCCAACGCTATAACGCATTCCAAAGTATATACGCAGCAACGTAACGAAAAAGAACAACAAAAAGAAAAAAGAAGCAGAAGATAAAGCAGAAAAAATAGAAGGCGTAGAAACTAACAACAACAACAACAATAATAATATTGGGCAAATGGATAATAATCAGAATAAAAATCAAAATCAAAATCAAAAAATCTGAATTTTTCGGTTAATAATAAAATTTCCGATGTGGATGTGGATGATGATGATGAGAATATTTATCAACCAATTTGGAAATTTAAAACACTCGGGGAAGCCCAAGATAATTATGACAATATGATGGAATGTGGCGATGATGCAGCTGAAATCGATGATGATGATGATGACGAAGACGAAGATGATGATGATGCAGAGATTGCTGCTGCTGTTGCTGCTGTCGATAATGCTTTAAAGGGCGCTCTTGATGAAGATGATATTGATGACGATGATGATGATGATGATTATTATAGCATTAAAGGTGATGATGATAATGATGCTGATAGTTCTGATGATGATAATAATAAAATTGAATACGATATTGCTAATACGGCTGCTATATATTATGAAACATTAAAAGCGGCTGCATTGGCCGCAACTGGTGCACGTAAAAAATCATCATTAACATCGAATGTTGCTGCTGATTCATCAAAACGTGCAGCATTGCGTGCCGCTGACATTGTAGCTGATGCGCAATCAATTTTGATCTCGCAACAAAATGATGCTACTGCTGCTGCTGTACAGCAACGACAGCAACAGCAACCGCGACGACGTCGTCGTCCAGCGCGTCCACTTTGTCGACATTTAAATGCTGACATGGATTATGGAGCAGCAACAACAACAACAACAGCAGCAGCAGCAGATGGACAGCAGTTGGATGATGATGATGATGACAATACTGAATATCATGCTGATGCTGATATTGATGCTGATCATGCTGCATGGGAGATAGATGATGAATTTATGTTTGCAACACAACTCGAGCAAGAACAGCAGCAGCAGCAGTTGCAGTTGAAGCTGATGCATAAGCAAACCAAAGAGCCTTCTTTAGCTTTTAATGACACATTACGTTCGACAAAGAGCAACAGTAGCGAGGGTAGTACTATAACAAATTTTGGCAGCAGTACTGCAACATTGGCATCGATTGGTGAAGAAGAACAACAACAACAACAACAGCAGGAACAGGAACAGCAGGAACAGGATAAGCAACAACAACAACAACAACAACAGAGCAGCTATGTTAATATAACTAAAATGACAAAACCACAAATTAATCGTAATACGCTGGCTTCGAAACGTCTGACCGCAAGCGCCGGTAATGTTATGATTGCGGCACAAACTGAACAAGCGCAACAAAAATATCGTACAATTGCAATATATTTTAGTATCAAAGATTTTAAATTGCGTGGCATTGTTTATGATTATGAACGTTTGCGTGCAACCGAATATTTTGCGAGTAATGTTGCCAAGGCCAATGCCAAAGCAATCAGAGTAGTGCGTGTTGCACCGTTACCACCGATAATTAAATCGACATCGACCCGATACTGCCACCGCCGCCGCCGCGACCACAAGCACCACAACCAGCACAACCAGCACAGCCAGCGGAACGGGTCCGTGAGCTATCACCGAATGATAGCGGTATTGGGCGTCAAACGCCTACAAAATGTAATGAATTATTAGAGTCGGCGCCGGCGCCACCACTAATTTCAATGGCAACACCAATGCAACGTGCACCGATGCCACCGCCGCGTACAACAAGCGCACTTAAAAGAGGTGAAAGTGTTAACAGTAATAACGGCTCGATTAGTAGCAATAGTAGCTATGGCAGCAATAACAGCAACAACAGCAATAACAGCAGCAGCAGCAGCAGCGGTGCTGGTGCCAAGCGACAATTGTTGCCGGATTCGGTACAGGCTTGGAAATTTATGCTGCTCGATGTGAACTATGTCGAAGATGAAGAAGACATGGTGAGTAACAAATATCCATATAAATACATACATACTATAGTGAAGGGGATTTACATATACCATACAATATACAATAAAATATATATTTATATACGCTGCTGCATGTTGCATGTCTTATTTGTGTGTAGGTATTTCTATTTTTTTTTTTTTTTTGAGCCCATTGTTCGCAGATTCTCAGCAATAAATTAAGCGTTTGCTAATTTACAAGTGCGAAATTTTTTTTTTTCTTTTTTTTTTTTCTTTTACAACCGCCACACATAGTGTGAACGGGTATAATTAATTTGTCGAAAAGTTTGTAACGCATTGAAGAAAGCGCGGAGACTCCATAAAGTCCATATATTATTGATTAGCTCAACGAGAGGAATCGATGTTGCCATGTTCGTCTGTCTGTCCGTCCCTCAGTCTGTTGCAATGGAAACTTTTAAAGATATAGACCTAAAATTCGAAATTAAAGCTTTTCTCAACCCAAAGCAGTTTGTATGCCAGAACCAATGTGCCACGCCCATTTTTAGGCTTAGCTCAAATACAAAAAATAGTTATTATTTATGAATGTATTCGCTCTAAGTTGAGAAAAAACACTTCTTATGTCATCCTATGTACACACCATTATAATGATCGGGTTACGATAATATACTGTACCCATTAGGGTGGTCCAAAAATAAAAATATTTATGCTCAATCCATCATCTAGGGTTGTTCCATTTGTACCGGAAATAAGGTAGACTCCGTACTTTAATTGGATTTTCATAAAAAAAAAAATCGGATATACATTTAATGGTGTTGCCTAAGCCACTGGAGTTTCCTATGTATTTTACATGGGCAAATAACACTTTTTCATGGATTTGATGTACTATAGAAACCTGGAAAATAAATACAACTAAAAATAAAAAAACCCAAAAACGTAAAAAAATATGAAATTTATGAAAACTAATAATTTTACTGAGTTCCTGTAAAAAAATCAATATCCTTTTACCTTAATTAAGGGATAAAAAAGTATTGGATGTGCTTCTATACCATAGTTCTTCCAGGTTTCGACATCAAATCTACGAAAACCTTTTTTTTTTTAATCGGATGATAGTTATTTGCTTAAGCCTGAAGTTTTGTCGTATTTTACATGGAGCAGATAACACTTTCTAATCGTGGATTAGACTTTCTGTAGAAATTGAAATACGACTAAAAAAAAAAAAACCCAAAATAAAAAAATTTATGAAAATAATAGTTTTTCTGAGAATTACTTTGTTTATAACTTCCTAAAAAATTGTAAAAAACAATGCATGGAGGTACTTTTCAATACGGATATCAGCGTAGTATTCTTATCTCAATTTTTGGTTAAGTCGACTGAATCACTTTTTCCTTTTCAAGACAGATCGATTATCCGATTAAAAAAAAATATACGGGTCTTCTCATTTTCGATGTAGAATAATGCTTGGGAATGAGAGCATAAAAATGTTGTAAAAAATCTTTCCCATGTATTTTTGAAGCTACCCTAGTCCCCATACAAACTTATCTCCCATTATTTGATATTAGTTTAAAATTTGATATCAATATTGTGCCCAAAATTGGTATTTGTATTAGACCATTGACCCATTTCCCCATGCCATCTCCTCTCCCAAGTTTTACCTAAGTCACTGATGATCACACAAACCAATTAAAGATTCGGTTCGATGTGTACTTAAACGTTCGGTTCCATCGAAGTTAACGTTTTATTATTGTATTTTTGCTAATTTTTAAATTTTTTTCTATGAGCGCATTAAATAGTCGTCTAAATGATCCTTTTTTTCTTCATTGCAACATGTATTTGTGTTATACAAATATTTGCAGTTTTCAAGCAAACCAAACAAAAAAAAAAAAAATCTATAAAATATATCTTTTCTTTTTGGGGATTTTTACGAATTTAAAAATATATAAAAAAGATACAGTTTAAAAGGTGAAGTCGTATTGGAATGCATGACTTCATGCAGTAAAGTTTTGTTTATGTTCTTTTTTTTTTTATTTCTCGTTTCTTTTTTATAATTTTTTTCCACATGAATTCGTTTATACGCATTCCTTTATTTGTTTTACGCTGTTTCAGTTTATTTTGTATTCTCTTTTTTTTTTTGTACTGTTTTTTTTTTTTTTCTTCTGAATAACTGCACCCCAATCGAGCGTCCGAACTTTATCAGAGTCAACACATTAAGTGCATTGACCCAAGATGAAGAAAATATTGAAGTAACAAATCAAAAGATTTATTGAAAAAAAAAAAAAAAATATATTACAGATATTTAAAAGTCAACAGGTAGCATATAAACTAAAAATGCTTTTCATTATGTTTTTTTTTTTTTTACTCAAAATGTTTAGATGAAAATCTTACGTTCAAAATTTGATTTTAATTAGGCTTAGGGTTTGGTTTGGGAGATCAGTCAGTCAATGTCAATCAGGCATGGATTTAGTCAAGTGTCATAGCACCGCGTGCTCTATTGTCAATCAGATGATGCTGTATCTATAAAAGTATCTTGTATCTGATGCTCTTTATGACAACTATAATTTGCCGCATGTTTTTAATATTACATTTTTTTGATGATTTATTTTTTGATACACTACACTTTGATTGGGTATTTCATTTTAAGGTTTGTCAAATAAAATAAAAATATTATTACATTGTAGTGTTGTGTGAGCCACTTGATAGTATGGCTGTAGTAGATGAAAATTTAGAAGATAAAGACTATTTAAAAAAAATAATAAACAGCCAAAAGCGTAGCAAGTGTACAAAACTTTTTATCACTTTTGGATTTTGAATATTTTAAGTGGTTTACTTAACCCCACCGTAAACAATATGCATGTATTGTTGCTATGTTTTCATTAAATTAAACTCATTTTAAACTGTATCTCTCCAATAATGATGTGCTGTGTATTAAAGCTTTGCTTTTTTTATTAAATATTATTTTTTTTGTTTTACTGTTTGCAAAAATTAAACAAAATTATGAAACCGGTTTTCGGAAATTTGTATGGTTTTTTTTTTTTTTTTTTTGTGCAGCGGAATACGTTATTAGTTTCCTGTTCGATTTTGTTTCTTTTGTTTAAATTTTTATTCTCGTATTAAATAATTCTTAATTAGTTAATCATTATTTAGGGGAATCGGAAAGTGGGTTTTTTTTTTTTTTTTTTCAAAGCTGTTTTGATTTCTGTAAATAGTCAAGTAACGACTAAGCTGGTTCTGCATTAAAAGTCTGACTAATTCTTGTTTAGTTGGAAAATGAGATGCTGTGCGCATTTGTTGCGGCATTAAACTGAATGAAAAAAAAAAATAAAATAATAATATAAAATTTTATATATTTTTTTTATATAAATGTTTGCTTAAGCTTGGGTTTCTTAAAAAAAAAAAATGTTTTTATGTTTCAAATATTATTTTGCATAAACGAGTACATATGTGTTGATTTCGAGTTCTTAGAATACATAACCACATTCATTCATACACATTCATTCATGGCTTGTTTAATTGTTGATTTGTTTGTGTTGAGAGAGAGAGAGAGAGAGAGAGAGAGGAAAAGAGAAACACATAAACTTCAACAAAAACTCTTTTTGTGCAATAATAATAAACTAAACAGTTTTGATTAATGAGTTTTGAAGCGCTTTTTATATACAAAACTGACGAACGGACGGACATAAAGACTGAAATATGAGTATACCATGTGGGCAACACGAGCAATCGATTTAGTTTTATGCGTAAATATAGAATACGAGACTTTAAGCAAAAAAAAAAAAAAAAAAACAATTATACCAAAAAATATACATAAATATGATAAATGTTAAAACTTTATTTATGTACACATATACACACACACACACACACACACACACACCAGAATATACGAAATTGAAAATCGTAATTTGACTTAATTTGCTATACGCTGTACTTTTAGTTTAAAAAAAAAAAAAACGTATTAATTTTTGCAAAATTATGTAAACATGCTAGATGAGAAATAAGAGCTGCAGGTTGAGATTTTATGCAGGTTGAGATACTTTTTGTTTTTATTAAACTCAATTCAAGCTGCAAAGAAGTTAAAAAAAAATAAATTAAAAATATTTTTTCTTCTATTAAGCTTTTTTTTTGCTAAAGTTAATTTGATTAAAAACAATGTCAATTAGTAGCGCTACATTTTAGAAAAAATATCTAAAAAATAAATAAAATAAAAAATAAAAAAACAGTCTAGTTAAAATTTTTTTTGGTTTTTTTTTATCAAAGTGCAATATTCCTCTGAGAACTAAACGAAAAAAACGAAAATAAATATAATTTATTACAGTAGATAAAAATAAATGTTAAGTGTCACAAGCTTTTTTTAGCAAAATAAAAAAAAAAAACATTTTGCTATTTTTAGAATAGTACTAGCCGAAATACTCGGCCTCGCTAGGGTGTCGCAACTAGTTCTTTTCAAATGTTTACATCAAAAGCTTTTCCCAGCGCCCAATGTTACAATTAATCATACTTTTTCCGCTTCTTAATACCAAGTTTCAGTATAATTAATACTCTGTACCTCAAGGTTAAAAGGGTATATTAAGTTTGTGCAAATGTATGTAACACGCAGAAGAAAACATGAAACACCCTGTAAAGTATATAAATATCTTTGAACAGCATTCAAAACGAGAGTAGATCTCGTTATGTCTGTCTGTCTTTCTGTCTGTTCGTCTGAAACTAATAATCTCGGAGAGTATAGCAGATAGAGACACCATATTTGAAACGTAGACACTTTTAAATTCTTACCATTAAATTCTAATGGGTTTTTGCATTGAAACTTATTTGTTTCTTATTCAAAAAACTCTCAATTTCTATGTCTATGATAATATAGAGTTGAACCAAAACACACAAATTTACCCCTTTTTCAACTTTTTGTATGAAAATCTAAAACAAACAAGGGAAAAACATTCATTTCGGTGGAACCGTCAAACACAAAATATTGGTATCAAATTTTAAACTAAAAATACAGATATTCAAAAAAAAAACAAAAAAAAATCGGTAAGTTTATGCGGGGCTTATGCTAAAAAATGGGCGTGGCAACTTAGTTTTGATATTGGATGATATTAGAAACCAATTTCTACATTCCTAAATAATAACAATTTTCATACAAAAATTCAGAAATGATCGGTCATTTTGTATGGTGACTGTACCTAAAATTGGTCGTGACACTTTTATTTTCAATCGCGATCTGGTCGTTCTCTAGAAAAGCTTAAGATTTAAATTTCAGCTAAAATATCTCCAGTAGTCTCCAAGTAAATTGCATTGAAATAAGAACGCGGACAGACAGACGGACATGGCTAGATTGACTCGTTCTATCGAGCTGATCAAATATATATATATATATATATATATATCTATATGGGGTCTACAACATCTCTTTCAATGCCTTTAATTTAACTTAAAAAATTTTTAATTTCAATTAAAATTCAACTAAAAATAAAAATGTTTTCTTGTCCTAATATTTTTCTGTCAAGCGATTTTGGAATCAGATATTAAAAATCTTGATATTTTTGGAATTGGTATATTTTTTTTGATATCTGGGTTTAGTTCTGGTATTTTTTAGAGCGTAGAGATGTTATTTTTAATTTCTCAATTTTCTGCGCAATTTTATTATTTTTTCTTTTCATAACAATTTTCTAAAATTGAAAAAAAAAAAAAAAAGATGAATGCAATTGTTGAAGTCATTCATTCCCAAATTATGGCACGCAAAAAGTGATTTGATTTTATATATTTACATATATTTTTTTAAGAAATCGACTTTCCCATAAACTTTGTAAATTCTACTCAATAAAAATGATCAGCGTTCATGAAACAAATCGTTTTAGCTCTATATGTCCGTCTGTCTCTCTGTCTTTCTGTCTGTTTGCTAACTGCATTGAAGAGTATACATCTAGTCCCTTCATTTTTTTTGTTGATGGGAATTTTTATGCAAGTAGCCGCAGCAGCACAGAAACACAATTTGTAAAAATATAAAAACTAAACTTAAAACGAATTCAAATTTGATTTCGAAATAATAAAAACAAAAAAAAAAAAAAACATATATAAAGCGCCCCAAGCAAGGTCGCCTTCAATTAAATTTTTGTTGTAAAAAAATAAAAATGTATCTAAATTTGGTTTTACTATTTTTTGTTTTTTTTGTTTTTGTTTAGATACATTTTGCAAATAAAGCTAAATCACAATTGCAAAACAAAAGTCATTGCGACTACTCAAAAAAAAAAAAAAAAAACAAAGTTTTGGTACGCTTCATCATTGGCATTAATACCAAATTTGTATTTTATATATAACAAGCAGATACCCGGCGTGTGATACAACGTTGTACGGGCGTTTCGGCTGCTCTTTCAGCTCTTTTCCGTTTTGCATCTGCTGTGTTTTGTAAAATTTCAGTTCTTTTTGATGGCATTTTAATATTTGCTTTATTTTTGTTTGCAACCAAATTGGGCTGGGGCTAACCTTAAAAAAAACACACTAAAAAATACCACTTTATTTATATTACCCAAAATGTATTGGGGAAAGCTGCAATCAGCTGTTTTTTTATTTTTGTTTTTTTGTTTATGTTAAAAAAGCAAAACATTTTTGTATGGAAAATTAGAAAATTGACTTCTTAAATGAACCGTATTTGCATTAGGCATTGTTTTAGTGGAATTTCAATTTACTTGCATTGTTAACTTTCAAATGTAACCGGTTTGGGGCTCATCGCCGTTGGACGGTTTCAACGAAAATCGCGGACATAGAAACATTTTTACTATTTTATATTTGTATTTTATTTTATATATAATTTTTACAAGTTATAACAATGAAGAATATTAATTTTTGTAAATACATGTCTGGTAACGGACATTCTGTTCTGCTAGTTGACTTCTTCATGAAATTATGTCAGCGATGAACATTTATTTAATTTTTTATACCACATGTGGCTAGCCAAAAGAATTTTGCATGCGTCTATAACGATACTTTTCACTGTGTATGTATTTGCTGTATTTCTTACTTTAAATTTTGCTATGCCACATTTACAAGCTCAATATATATTTGCTTAATAGTACTATATATGCTTGTCCAGCACTGACTTAGTTATGTACAAATGTATTTTATAGTGTCTATGTACAATGATTGCTTTGATGTGCTGCAATCTTTTCGATAAATTGATAATGTGTGACGTTTATAAAAATAATCGCAAAACTTAAACTAAATTAGTTAACTAACAAAAATAAATAGTTTGATTTGCTTTTTTTTTTTACTATCAATTACAGCTGTTTTTGGTTGATTAATCTGATAGGGGTATCTCTTTTTGAATGCGCAACTAAAATTTAACGAATGACTGATTTGTAGCGTATAAAAACAAAAAAAAAAAAAAAAAAAAAAAAAAAAATAGTTTAGCGACATTAAAATAAAATTACACAATAATATTATTTTTTTTTTTTCATTGTATATATAGATACATCACATACTTATATCTATATAGTATGTCGCTCTTAATTGTTAACTTTAGTAGAATTTAGTTTACACGTTATTCTACATAAATAAATAATAACAAAACAAAATGTTGTCTATTGCGTAAATATAATTACGACTACAAAAATAAAGCATTCAATTTAACTAAAGATAACAGAAAGCTTATGTAATTAGTTTTAAAATGATTTTAATAAAACTAACGAGCAGTGTTGGGGTCACCATGTATAACTAATAACGAGTAACAAACAAACTCGTTAGTTTTATACAAAGCAAAATGCGGCGAGTAACAGTAAAAAAAAAAAAAAATAAAGAAAAAATAACTGTAATAATATTTTTTTATGCAACAAATTCAAATCCGTAATTCAAATGCAGAAAACGTAAATGCATAGAAAATTGCTTTGTTTTTTTTTTTTTTTTTTTTGGATATTTGCATTAATTTCTTAATGTGTAAACATTTTTTGGATTTTATTTGATTTGTCCAAAAATAACAAATAAAACTCAATTAAATAAAAATAAGTTTTTAAATTGAAAATATATTTTTGCCATTGATTAGTTTATGCTTTTTGTATTTTTAGTAAAAAAAAAAACACATAAAAACGCCACAATGCATTTTATTTGAAAACTATTTTCTGTGCCATTGAAAAAAAAAAAAAAAAAAAAAACATAAATAAATATAAACAAACATTTTGATATTTGAATTTATTTCAATTTTTTTTTTTGTTTGTTAGTTAAAAAGCAAAAATTTAAATATTGATTTAAGTTGCATAGCTAACGTAGCACTTTTTAGAAGTTTAATATAGCTTAAGATTTTTTATTCAAGTATCTGTAAGAATGTTTCTATAAAAAATTTCCATAAATTCGGGCATATATGTATACAGAAATAGCATTTAATAAATTTAAATTCATCTAGGTTCAGTATAATCATTTCTTTGGATTTAGTAGTCTCCGGGTTTATTGGCAGAGAGACAGACGGACTTAGATAAAGCTATAAAGTTTATCAAATTTAAAAAAAAAAAATCGTTTCGACATATTTGAGTAATTTTTCCATAAATACTTTTAATTTATAAAATTTAGCACGTTTCAGTTGTTACGCTCTAAAAATACAGAAATAATTTTAATTAAATTGTTTTTATCAGTAGTCAAAGTCGTTGTCAAAGTCAGTCGTTGTAGTCGGCGTCAGTTGCAGTTGTATATCAAATGACTTCTCATAAAACCATCGAATGCAGCATACATTTTAAAAATATTTTAACTCGAAAGGCGATTAGAGAGATCGTTCTCATCGTTATCAATCGTCGTAAGGTTCTCTGAGAATCGGCTTAAATCTGCTTACGAAGCGTAGTTCAGTTAGGCGGCTGGCAGAGTAAAAGCTAAAAGCGAAGCGATAAGCCATGCGATAGCACAGATTTTTATACCCTGTACCCAAAGGGTAAAAGGGTATATTAAGTTTGCGCGAATGTTTGAAACAGACAGAAGGAGGCAAGATAGACCCTATAAAGTATATATATATTCTTGATCAGCATTGGAAGGGGAGTCGAACTAGCTATGTCTGTCCGTCCGTCCGTCCTGCTGTCTGCTGTTTGGAAGAGATTATCTCGGAGATTATAAGAGATAGGGCCACCATATTTGAAACTTAGACTTCCAGAGCCGTCAAGTGTGCACTTGCAAACGGTTTTTCTCTAGCCCTATCTTAACGGGAACCCCCCTACAAATCTACCCCAAAATTTTGGGTTTTTGCATAAAAACGTCATTGTTTCTTATTCTAGGAAGTCTAAATTTTGTATAAATTTTGTCTATGATAGTCGCAATAAAATATCCCAATAGGGTAAACCAACAAAAATTTATGTAGCCCCCATACAAATTAATCCCATTTTTCAAGTTTTTAATTTGAAAATTCAATACAATAAGGAATGTTACAAAGATAGGACTTAACCTAAGGTACATGAAGATGTGTTACAGGGTATCTTGCAGTCGAGCATACTCGACTTAAGCGTTCTTTCTTTTTTAGATACATAAAAATATTATTTTTTTTTCAAATAATTATAAATTTTTATAAAAATAAAAATGCAATGAAAAATTGCATTCCATTTTACGACTTCCAGATGTATTCTTTTGGAAGCGAATGTTTCACTAACACGTGAAACGCTCTCTTGCTTTTCTTTTTAAAGCTTCTAAATTGAATTTTCGTAAGTAAGCATTTCATATGGTAGTGAAATGTTTGCTACCAAAAGAACAGTTTTTCAATGTCTCGCCTGCGAGGTGAGAGTATTTTGCATGCAACAAAATCCCATTGGGTAGTTAAAAGTCATTAAGTGTTTGTGTGCAATAAGCTGTATGCAAATAAAAGAGAGAATTTAAGTGTTACTCTCACTTTTTATTTGATAGAAGATGTATGTACAAATGTAATAGTTTTATGATCTCATCGTTTTTATTGGCAGAAGTAAGAGTGTATGCAATTAATTCAATTTTTTTTAATATCTTAATTAAAATATTTTTGTTTTTATTTTTAATTAGAACAATATGTCTCTAATTAACTTATATATTAATTTAATTTTTTTTTTTTTTTTGTAGATTGTTTCGTCAACTGAAATTCAACGAGCACAACAGGTCAAAGAAGATATTGAAGTACCACAGACACAACATCTAACAATACAACGTTTTAAGAGTGTTTCTATTGGAAATTTAACCGATATACCAGCTAGTGAAGATGATAAGAAATCAATTGCTGAACGCATGCGCGATAAATGTAAGTAAAGATCGTGACATACACTTTTTTTCATATCATATAAAATTCTAGAATATAAAACTTATTTATATTTTTAATTCTAATACAAATCTCTCTACTCACTCTACACCCACGTTTCGCTATTTCGTGTTATATCCAACATTATTTCACTCTGATATATTCCATATACGTAAGAAACCTTCTATGGGATCGCTCGTTCGCATTAAAAGCCGCAAATTTCAAGCTTATATATTTATTTATAAATAAAAAACTACAATGAGACAATCCATCGTATTTTGAAACGCCGAGGCAACTCATTGATTTCCATATAAAAATGATTGCCGCGACATCGTTCACTACAATGACATTCATTCATTCATATAAATTTTTATTTTTTTTTAAATAAATAAAAGCAAGAAAAATAAAAATTAATATGCAAAGAGTAGCGGAGAAATTTCATTTAATTTAATTATTTTTATCGTTAGAAATGTGTATGCACTCGTTTTGAAATTGTTTTTTATTATTAAATTTATTGGAAAGTTTTGTTGCCATTTTGCATTGAATAACAGTAGTACAAGTCGAAAGTCAAAGAAAACTAGAAAACATTAATTTGGTTCCCAAGCAATAAATTATTTTACTAATTCAAATAGAAAATTGCATAATTGTATGGACTAAATAAAATAGAAAATATAAAAAAAAAAAAAGATACAAAATTACAAGAAAACAAAAAAAAAAAAAAAAACGACTGAATGATTTGCAGACAATTCAGCTAATTCTGGCTCTCAAAAACGCAATAGCGAATATTTCTATGTCTCTCTCTCTCTCTTTTTTTATCTAACTCTCTTTCTTGCTTATGCATGTTGTGAATTTCATTCCTCTCAAATACTTGCAAAAATACGATGAATTTGAGTATCGATTCTATGGGGACCACGCCCACCGCCCATTTGTCTATAACGACATATACCCTATCTTTTAAATTGAAACAAAAAATACACATCTACAAAATTTCATTTAAATTAGTTAAGTTGTTTCGAAAATATTCGATGAATTTATGATCGATTGTATGGGAACCACACCAAGTTAACGTCCCATTCTCAGATCTACTGAATATACACACAAAATTTCATAAGAATCGGTCAAGCCGTTTCAGAGAAGTTTTGCTACTAACACTGTGAGAGAAAGAGAGAGACACGAGAATGTATATATATATATATATATATATATATATAAAAGGGGGGTTTTTTAATAGCTTGAGAACTTTAAAAAAAAAAACGCATAAAATTTGCAAAATCTCATCGGTTCTTTATTTGAAACGTTAGATTGGTCCATGACATTTACTTTTGAAGATAATTTCATTTAAATGTTGACCGCGGCTGCGTCTTAGGTGGTCCATTCGGAAAGTCCAATTTTGGGCAACTTTTTCGAGCATTTCGGCCGGAATAGCCCGAATTTCTTCGGAAATGTTGTCTTCCAAAGCTGAATAGTTGCTGGCTTATTTCTGTAGACTTTAGACTTGACGTAGCCCCACAAAAATACTCCAAAGGCGCCAAATCGCATGATCTTGGTGGCCAACTTACCGGTCCATTTCTTGAGATGAATTGTTCTCCGAAGTTTTCCTCAAAATGGCCATAGAATCGCGAGCTGTGTGGCATGTAGCGCCATCTTGTTGAAACCACATGTCAACCAAGTTCAGTTCTTCCATTTTTGGCAACAAAAGTTTGTGAGCATCGAACGATAGCGATCGCCATTAACCGTAACGTTGCGTCCAACAGCATCTTTGAAAAAATACGGTCCAATGATTCCACCAGCGTACAAACCACACCAAACAGTGCATTTTTCGGGATGCATGGGCAGTTCTTGAACGGCTTCTGGTTGCTCTTCACCCAAATGCGGCAATTTTGCTTATTTACGTAGCCATCCAACCAGAAATGAGCCTCATCGCTGAACAAAATTTGTCGATAAAAAGCGGATTTTCACATTTCGAACCGAACACTGATTTTGGTAATAAAATTCAATGATTTGCAAGCGTTGCTCGTTAGTAAGTCTATTCATGATGAAATGTCAAAGTATACTGAGCATCTTTCTCCTTGACACCTTGTCTGAATCCCGCGTGATCTGTCAAATACTAATGCAGAAAAATCCCAACCCAAAAAAATCACCCGTTATATTGGAAAAAATAATATATATAGAATACCCGCGGTGTACTACTACATTGTACGGTGTTTTTTTTTTGTGCAATTGCAGATTCTTTTCGATGGCATTTTTTCACAATTTGTTTTTTATTTATTGCAGCGCAACCAAAATATGTTGAGGTGAACATAAAAACACCCTAAAAAATACCAGTTTCTTTTTTATTGCAGCGCTTCCAAAATATTTTGTGGAATGCTGCAATTAGCTGTTTTTTTTTTGCTTGATTTTTTGTTTTTCTTCTTTGAACGCAGCGAGTCCCATAAAATGTTGGGGCTAGTATAATAAAAAAAATAAAAATCAAAACATTTTTGTATGGGAAAAATAGAAAATCGACTTCATAAATGAACAGAATGTGCCTAATGCATTGTTTTAGTGGAATTTGAATTTTCTTGCAATGTTACCTTTTAAAATAAAACCGGTTTGGAACTCAACGGTTGAATGGTTTTAAAGTTTATAGCGGACATAGAAACATTGTTATTATATATATAGATTATAAAAGATATGTAGGGTATACAAGTTTGCATTTAAAAATTGTTTTTGTTTATTTATTTTTGAAATTTTCTTTATTATTATAAATTTTTTTGTTTTTTTTTTTTTGTTTGCAACTATTTTTGCAATTGTCTTGAATTTGCAATTGAGCCATAATTGAGTCGTTTCCATTGAACTTCCGCCGTTGCCTTCCCAACTTAGTGGGTAGCTTCACCTTCAAAAAAAAAAAAAAAAATAAAATAAAATAAAAAATGAAATTGCGTTTCAATTCGTTCCGTTTTGAATTCAATTCATTGCGTTGCGTTTCGTTGCGGTGGCGTTTCTTTCCGTTTTAAGATCGCAGCTCGTGAATCACAATTTTTTTGAGCGTTTCAATAATTTTTTTTTTTTTTTTGCGCATAAAACAACAATTTAATTAAAAATACTTTCGATGGAAACAGAAAGTGCCTGAATAGCGAACGGATACTCCCATACACACAATATACAAACTCGTATATGTACATTAGATATAGTATATTTATCTATTTATCTTTATATACTCGCCGCGTTTCTACATATACCATCCATCCCATCCATATAGTATATGAGAAGCAAATAACAGCGAACAGCGAACTGACTGATCTATCTGATCGTGTGAAAATGAGTGAAACTGTGGAAAAATGTAGTACAATTGTTTTTATGTTTTTTTCTATTATTTTTTTTCTATATAATTTAATGTGAATTAACTTTATTAAATTGCAATTGTTTTTTCTTTACATTTATTTATTTATTTATTTTCCTTTTTCTTCCATACTAATCTGCTTTTTGTCGCGTTTTGCTGCTGCTGCTGCTGACAGTGCGTGGTGGTAATGTTTTCAAAATGTAAGTTAAAAAACCCGACAATTATTCAAAAATGATAAATTAAAAATGTTTATATTTTACTTTTAGTAATATGCGTTCACCAAAGAGCGAAAAGAAAGCACGCGGTAAATATCGTCGCGGTGTCGAAGCCTCAAGTCTGTATCTGGAGGATGGACTTAAAGCCAAATATCCAATATTCGGTGTGGCATTGAATGCAATGGAATTGAATGTCACCACACGGCCAAATGTACCACGTTTTGTTGTCGATGTTGTTGAATATATTGAAAGACCCGAATGCATAGAACAGGATGGATTATATCGTGCTTCGGGCAATAAGAATAGCGTTGATGAGCTAAAGCAAAAATTATGTGAAAGTTATATTTATGATGCACGTTGGTTGCATACCGATGATATACATACGCTGACCAGTTTGCATAAACAATTTTTCCGTGAACTGGGTGCACCGTTAATACCGCAAGCGTCATATGAACGCATTGGACCGAATCTCGGTGATGCCGCCACCATTGAAACAATGCGGCATATTTTTGATGAAATGTGTGAACCGAATCGTTCAACTTTACGTTTTCTAATTAAGCATTTGACCAAGTGAGTGACTTGTTTTTTTTTTTCTATTAATGCAAATTTAATAAAGGGTGCTATAAAAATATACTTTATAGGATAGGATTTTATCACAATTTCGCAATATTCTCTGATATTGCTAAGCACCTCTGTCTGTCTGCCTGTCTGTCTGTCTGTACTGTATTGATATTGAATAGAATCGGGAGCTATGTTTGATTTCCCGATTTTTTTTTTGAAAAAAAAAAAAAAAAAAAAAAATTTTTCACACTTCTCCGATTTGAGCTAGTTAAGTTATTTTATTGGAATATCGGTTACATGTTTGATTCGTATACATTTCAAGCTTCTTAAACTGCAAAAATTTAAATCCTGCCTGATTGTTTACCCGAGATATTATAACGACAAATTTTCGAGTTTCAAACAAAAAATTTTGATAAGGCGGAATGCAATGACGAATGCAATACGGTGACCAAGATACTAGAAGGTGGTCATATTGCATCCGGTCATTTTAAAATAAAAAATTCTGGTATGAAACTTGAATTCAGTAACCCAGAAAACCCTCGAGTAATAAATTTCAAGAAAATAAAGTTCATATAGGGCATATACCTATGAGAGCCACTACCACTAAAAATTGGGTAAACAAAAGAAAATGCAGTATTCAGGATAATCATAAAATTCTGTAGTCTTCAATATTGAGTCTTCGGTTATGGCTATATTTAAGAATGTACTAAGAATGCCTATTCTGGCAGAACTTTTATCTAGCAACGCCGAAAACATTTTAGTAAATTTTTTTATACCCGCCACACATAGTGTTCCTAGGCAGTTTGTATATCAGAACCCACCCAGAACGCCCACTTTAAGATATAGCCCCCATACAAACTTACCATTTTTTTCGATTTTTTTGTGTGAAAATAGTTATTATTTACGAATGTTTTGACTACAAATCGGGTAAAAACACTTTTAATCCAATATCCATCCATCCAATATCAGAAGAAAGGTGCCACGCCCATTTTTAGATGTAGCTCCCATGCAAACTTGCCATTTTTTTCGATTTTTTGTATGAAAATTATTATTATTTGTAAATGTATTTACTACAAATATGGATAAAAGCACTTCTAATGACATCCAATTTCAAAAGATAGGTGCCACGCCCATTTTTTTTATACGGCCCCCATACAAACTTAGCGCCCATTTTTCAGATTTTGTATGAAAATAGTTCTTATTTATGGATATATTCACTCCAATCTGTGTAAAATCACTTCTACTATTATCCTATGAATATGCTTTCGATATGACAAGGATAGAGCCACTATAACATATAGTCCCATACAAACTCACCTTCTATTTTTTTTATTTTTCAAGAAAATGAATAAAGTTTCGTGTGGCGGGTATTTCAGCTTCGGTGCTTCTGAAGTTAACGTTCTTGCTTGTTTTTTTTTGTATTAATGAATTTAAATCTAATTTTAATAATTTTTATCTTTCCATTAATTCCAGTGTTGCCGCACACAGCGCACAGAATCGCATGCCGGCCTCAAATCTAGCCATTGTCTGGGGTCCATGCATATTGGCTGCCAATCCGATTGATTTTGATATTGGACGCATGAATATGTTGGCTAAGGTGCTCATCGAGAATTACGATCGGATTTTTGTTGTCGATAATGAACGTTTAGTGAGCTAAGCTACACATACATACACACATATATTTTTTTTTTTTTGTTAGTTTTAAATACTTAATTATAAAATTAAATAGATATGTAGTCGCCTATTTTTTTTTTTTTTTTTTTTTTTGTCTTAGATATTATTATACTTATTAGTCAAGCTGGCCTGGTGTTGGCTAAGCTCAATAATTTGGCTGCATTAGGCATACACATTCCCGGTTTCACTGTTTCAAAAACATAAATGTTCATCTTAAAACTTAATAAAATATTTTATGTGCATCATTAAATTAGTAACAAAAAAAAAAAAGAGAAGAAAATTTAAATAGAAAAGATGTATATTTAATTAATTAATTAATTTATGTTTGTATACTCATGAAAAAAAAAAACGCAAGAGAATGATTTTTTGAAAAAAGGTTTTTAATTATTTGTAAAAAAAAAAAAAAAAATATTTTTTTTTATTATGCTTAATTTATTTTTAATTAACTACTTACCAAAAAGAAGAAGAAGAAGCGGAAAAGTGGAAAATGAGCAAACTACATTAAAATTTATAATTAATATATTTTTTTATTATTATTATTATTATTTTTTTTTGTGTTGAGTACAGCTGTTTTTGCCATAATAAAAATGTTTCGTTTTTTTTAAATTTGTTTGTTAAAAATATTAATTTATTTTATTACAATATTTTATTTTTGTTCAATTTCAAGTTTCAAATGCCAAATGTCTGCCCTGTACTCATTTTGTACTTTAAAGTTTATAATGCATCACATTTAAAGAAACGCGCGCGTCCATATTTATGAGCTTTAACTAAATTGAAATCAATTTATTGTTTTTTTGTTGTTTTTCTTTTTTTATTTAAAAATTAAATAATTGTCAAATTAAAAAAAAAGAGCAACAATTGGTAAGCATGAATTTAGCCGTTGTCTCTGTATAAAAAAGCTTTACAGCAAAGTTTATTCTATTTTTTAATTTTTTTTTTTTTTTCATATATTTTATAATTAAATAAATATTATATTAATTAATGTGATATATAACTATAATAATTGGAATACTGTAAAATTATCTTTAATGAATAATGATTTTTTTTTTTCAAATAAAATAAAATAATATAAAAATTATTGTGCTAAAATGTAAAAAATGGAGGTTTTTTTTATTAAATTTATATTTTTAATAATTAAATTTATTCGTTTCTGAAACTGGAAAAAGCTTATTCGTCGCAGAAGTTGACTGTGTGAATCTATCGAAAAAAATCGTTTTTTACTCACAGTGGTCGATTTCATAGGCCAAAAATAAAAAAAGTATTTTTCTTTATATTTTGATTTAAATTATAGAAAAGTTAGTGATCCCCGTCTCGCCCTCAAATGCAACATGTTTGTTTATATTTGTTAATATTTTATAAATCTATATTTTTAATTTCAGCTGCCATCTTCTGCCCCTCTCTATGTTATTCGTGTTATTGTTTATACGAAACGGTACGCTTGAACTGGCTTTCAATAAAATTTTATGTCCTTCGAAAAATTTAAATATGGTTTTGTTTGGGAGTGTTTACTGATCATAAAAATGCAAAAATAAACATAATCGGCGGAGGTTTTTTTTTATTATTCTCATTTTTATGATCATTTCTGTATAAATTGGATTTAAAAAAACCAAAAAAAAAAAAAAATTATGTCGTGCTCGCCGGACCAAACGGTTCATTTCCATATGTATTTTGGGTACCTGAATCCATATTTGAGGTCAGAATTTAAAAAGTTGGCTCGCGTTTTCGTTCTAAGCTTCTATTATCTTTCTCCCACAGTGCATAAATTATGCTCCCCTGTTATTCAAGAGCTCCCTGAAGAGGCTACTGAAGCAAGGAACAAGCATATTAAGATGTTTTGACTCCGTCATAGCTCATCGCTACAAATCAGGACTTAATTAACCGATTACTCTTGAGCTCAGATCCTCTAATCACTGGTCAACGAAAATTGCCTTGCAAAAATAAATCGATTTTATTAAAATCAGTTTTTGATTTACTTGAATAATTATTCATATTATAATGCAAACATTTTTTTCTCCTTTGTTAACTTTAACTACATTGAATAAATCAAAATTCGTTATCATCATTATCGATTTTCATTTTAAACCCAGTTTTTTTAGAAAAAAAAACGTATTCTTCCGTTATTACTATATATTTATATATTTAGAGAATGGATAGCTCGAATCAGCTGGCCATTGAAAGGTGCTTTCTTTTCTCTTTCCAACGACGTATTAAAATACGTTGTAAGATGTATAGTTTAAGACATATAATATAGTTGTTAAACAATATAAACCTCGAAAAATCATTTTTTTACCGTTATTTCAAAATCACGATGTGCAAGAGAAAATTCTAGTATGCAAAAAAAAATCTATTTAACTGTACCTACAACCTACACTTAGTCCTATCCAATACATTTTTTAAAATTTTTTTTGTTGCACCGTGTTATAGTTTTACCAGCATGTACCCACTCGGTTCTCCTTTCTTTTTTTTTTTTTTTGTGCTTTTTCTTGTCGACTAATATAATTGGTGAAAAATCTATTTTTGCTCCACCATTGGGTCCCAGGTCCAAATTTGAACCGTCTTTTAAATGCTACCGTTTCAAGTCTCTAAGTCAATTCATTCCAAAGATATGGCTAGCTATTTCAGTTGCCAGGCCCCTCTTAGGCCTTGGGTTTGAAATCACGTTTTAGCGCTTACCTTAAATCTCAACAAAAAAAAAAAAAATTGGTCAAAGAATATATTTTGGGTGCCAGGTCCCCATTTCGGAAATCCCTTAAACACGCCAAAAAATATATACGTCTACTCAATCCAAAGATATGGTTTTCCGGGTTCAAGGCCCCCTTTAGGCCCGGGTTTTGCATGAAAATGTGTATTCCGCAAATGTGTTCCGCAAATTCAAAATATGCATTTTTATACCCTGTACCCAATGGGTAAAAGGGTATATTAAAATTGTGCGAATGTATGTACCAGACAGAAGGAGGCAAGATAGACCCTATAAAGTATATATATTCTTGATCAGCATTGGAAGGGGAGTCGAACAAGCTTTGTCTGTCTGTCCATCCGTCCGTCTGTCCGTCTGTGATTCTGTCTGCCGTATGAAAACGATTATTTCGGAGACTATAAGAGGTAGAGCTTTCAAAATTGAAACTTAGACTCTCCTAGGCCGTCAAATGTGCACTTACAAACGGTTTTTTTTAGACCCATTTTAAGGGGTACCCCCATACAAATGTACCCCAAATTTTTGGGTTTTTGCATATAAACGTCATTGTTTTTTATTCTAGGAAGTTCAAATTTAGTAAAAATTATGTCTATGATAGTCCCAATAAAAGATCCCAATATGGATAAGACCAACAAAATTTTAGGTATAGCCCCCATACAAATTTACCCCAAAACTTTGGGTTTTTACAAAAAAACGTCATTGTTTTATATTCTTAAAATTTAAGTTTAGTATATATTATGTCTATGATAGTCCCAATGAAATAGACCAATATGGGTAGGCCCAACAAAATTTTAGGTATAACCCCATTCAAAGATAAACCCGATTTTTTTAAGTTTTTCTATGAAAATCCAATTCAATGTTGTATGGTAGTCAAATAGAACCTAACTTAAGGTACATATAGATTGGGTACAGGGTATCTTGCAGTCGAGCATACTCGACTTCAGCGTTCTTTCTTGTTTTTACTCGACCAGACCTAAAATCCCTACTATAAGACTTCCCAGCTATTTCGACTACTTTTTTTTATATAATTGAAACCTGAAAATTTGACTTTACATTATCTCTGAAACATAATCAGGTAGGATTTTCATATTTGAAAGCATGTCAAGAACCAAACTTGGTTTTTGTCGACGTTTTCATCAAACGAGTGACCGTTTGAAGCATGATGTGTCAAAACAGTATAAAATAAATAATATTGTTGATGCATTTTTTTTATTATTTCCTAATCAAAAATATATAATTTTCTTTAATAATAAATTTGAAAATTACAATTTGGCAAGCAAATGTATAAAACGGAAATTGGTCAACCAAATACATCTAAAATACTGAAAACTTAATTCAAATGAAAGCAAATAAGCTGTTGCCAGTTGCAAAACTCTTCCCGCACAACTGTCTTCGACTGTTTTATTAACTTATTGAAGGATAGCAGGATTTGGTCAAATGAATGGAAAAAGTTTTTTTTTTCTGAAAACGGATGCGGATGTGGCCAGCAGCCAATCAACATTATCGTCGTCATCATCGAATGCAACATTCAAACTTCTTGCAAACGTATAAAATGTAATCCACCACCAGACCAGAACAGAACAGACCAGTGTGTGGATATGATTTGACGTATGTGACTTTTTTTTATTTATTTTTATTATTTTTCTTTAAATAAGCAAATAGAAAATTACAAATTATGCAAAGTGTATTTTTTTTTTCTCGAAGAAAAGTTGCTGCTAAGAAGAAAAAGTTGACATGGCAGCAAGAAATAACTACTCGAGACAAGTTGCTAAATTCTGGCATTTGGCATTACATGTTGCCTGGTAGTCTGCAGCTCTTTTTTTTTTTTAATTTTTTTTTTTGCTACTTGAAAATATCAAAAAAAAAAATTGCTGACCAAAAGATTATAACAAGCATTTGGTGAAAAAAAAAATCGAATAAAATAAAATAAAAGATAAACTAAATAATATGTTGCAACTATTGAGTTGATCTACACACAACTGCACTGTAAGGTTTATTTGGAAAATTTTTTTTTTTTTGGGAATAAACGCAAACATTTTGCGATTTACTTTTCAAATCGCAAATCGCAAGATTTTACCGATTTCAAATCGACAGCGTTTGAGTATGTAAAAAGTTTATGTAAAACATATAATATCGATAATTTTAAATTATTTTAATTTCACTTTTGTTCTTTTTTAATATGATTGATTCTGAATTCAAATTTTATATTTATATTTTCTACCCATTTACCCATTTCTACTCTCAAATTTAAAGAGCAGAAAATTTAGTCAAAGCAACAACAAAAATTTTCGATTTGGTTAGACCGATAACCATTAAATTTGTATCCGTTAGCAGTTTTATTTATGTACAAAGCAACGAAACGTTTTGGAAATGAAACATAACTTTTGCGAATGCCGGAACACAAAAAATTTGAAATCGTGCGAATTTACTAAATCATAAAACGCAAACGCGTAAGCAGTTTACCCATACGCAACAAATATTCTTTTAAAACTTTTCATAGTGCCCATCAATGAAGAAGATGTACTCTCATGCAAACATGCATGTATGTACGTGTATGTGTATGTGTATGTGCCTGTCTATGATTGCCTTTAAATTGGAAATGAAAACGTTGCCAGAAACTGAAAGAACCTCAAAAACCAAATCTAAATGATGCTGGGTAAACTAAACCTGATCATTCGTAAGTTTGAACTTTTAAACCGCCCACAGAACGACCGAACGAATGAACTCTCACTCACTCGCTTCCATGAAAGCAAAGCAAAGCAGAGCAGAGCAGAGCGTATGCAATAAATGCGGTCGAATTAAAAAGGAGCAACCGCAAAGCTTATAATTCAATTTTGAATTTTACCACAAAAGACGTTGACGACAGAGAAAATAATTCCGAGATTGCTTAAGGCATGTCTGACTGTCTAACTGTCCGTCTGTCTGTCCGTCCGTCCGTCTGTCTGTTTGTATGTTTTGGGCAAGTGGCATTCATTGAAGATTGAAGGCGTTTTCCTTCCGTTTGCTTTTTGCCTATATGTATGTAGACATAAATATGTATATGTGTATGTGTATGTATGTTGTATTCCCATTGCAGTTAGTTGTCTGTCTGTGCTGTGCTGTGTTGTTGTTGCTCATACATTTAAACTTTTCGTTTCATTTGCTTCAAATGTCCACTTATGCAAGTTCATTTAAAATACTTAAAAACACTTGCAATACAGTACGTACGCCCATTTTGCCACGCCTATTTCTCAATTCAACTCTACAACACACTCACAAAAAACAGACAGACAATTCGACGACGATACAATGACACTTGGCTTCATGTTCTTCTATACGGGAAAAAACCACTGAAACGTGATTTAACTTATAAAACGTTGTTGCAAAATGACTTTAAGTAAACCGCAAATGCAACTTGCAGCAGTGCGGAATTTTGTTGGCAGGTTGGCAGCACGAAATATATATGAAACACACATACATATATATGTAAGCATATGTATGTGTGTGTGTGTGTATAGAGCTGAGCGTTCAGTTTTGTTTCATCTTTTACTGCTGGGCGACGCTGCTGCTGCTGCTGCTGCTGCGGCTTTCTACTCATTTATGACACTTTCATTTGCTTTGGCCAGCACTTTTATTGTCAACTCTTTTTGCTTGACTTTCCATGCCATACTATATCATACCATACCGTACCATACCATTCCATTTGTTTCATTTCGTTTCATTTCAGCTTGTCGCCCTCATATCCTCGTCGTACAACAATATTGTTGTCCTTTTGCAACAGCGTTGCGGTTTTATTCAGTTGGGTTCATTTCGTTGTAAATTGGTTTTCACTGCTCGCTGGCCACTTGACTATTGTCGCAATTGTGTGGCTTTTGCATTTATATGCAAACATACCAAGATGTGTGTGTGTGTGGATGTGTGTGTGTAAGTTAGACCATTAGCCACCTACTGAAAATAAACATTAAAAAAAAAAATCACAAAATCGTTTTTCTTATGAAATTTCTTTAACGAAAAAAAAAAAAAAATATTAAATATTATTTTTTCTACAAAAACCTTTAATGCTCCCAAAGCGCATCACATCGCAAATAACTACAAAATGGAAATTACTTAAAAAATTCTACAGATTTTAGTGGTATTCACCACTTTTGCACATTTTTGCTCCTTTGACAACTGGATCCAACATAAGAAATATTTAAATACTTTGACAGTTTGAAGAGCAAAATTGTAAAATAGGCAATACGCAATATCCAGATTATAAAAAAAAAAAAAAAAAAAAAAAAAAAAAAAAACATGAGTTTCTGTTGTCTAAGTATAATTGGGCACGAACACATGACGCTTATTAGTTTGGTCATATGCTTCGCTGAAAACATTTTAAATTCTAGCATCTTCAAAATAAAATTATTAATCTTGGTCGTTTCTAATAAAAATGTTGAACTTAAGTTTGTATATCTCAAGTTTTAAGTTATTATTCCATAGTTTTAGCATTTTCTATTGTAAGATAGTTTGAGAGGGAAACCTTGATGGCTAAAAGTTTTAAGTAAATTTGATTTTTGAAAGTACAAATACATATCGTAATCGAAAGCGCAAATAATATGTTGGAACACACCGATATGCATTAATTTTGGGCACGAATTAATGGACAGCGAGAAGTTAAGCTCAGGAATTTTATCTTTAATTTGGGAGTTTTGAGCAGTGAAAATTTGTTTCCACGTTAATATCTGGCATTATGTTAATTTAATGTAAGCGTATTTGCGCCATTGTTATGTCACCTGATTATAAATCAGTTCAGAGATTTGGGAACATAAGCAACAACAATTTTGTCCCCATAACAAATTTTGAAAAGAGTCTAGTTTCGGTTGTGGCTCTTTTCCGACAGATTTTCTAAGATCTGCATCTGAGGTGGGGCATAATCTAGGTCCTTCTCTAGGTCTAGGTTGTTATATGGCACAGCTTGACCGAAGACTTTAATTCTCATTTTCCGGATGACGTAGAATAGAGCGCCTCCGAGCATGTCAATGCCGCGACACTTTCGTCGTTGATTAGGCATGTATACACCTTTGCGGCTCCTCAATCTTAGATATACTCAAGTCGTACATTGAAACCTCTGGTTTCCTAAGATGGAGTGTTCTTAAGATCTTCACGATATCCATTAGCCGCTTGGGCAACCATGTGCGTGCCCTCGATTTGTGAGTTATCTCGCTGGCCGGGGTATGCCTCAGCCGTTAGCCGTCCCAATCGCCTCTTTTCTTTGCTACGTCTACATCCAGCAAGACGGTCCTTGAGGCCTCATCGTGGCATCTGATCACCCAGTGCCAAAGCTTTCGAAGCGGAGAAAAGGACATTCTTCGTTCTGCCAGTCCGTTACTAGGTCGATCAGCCGTGCCACTATCTTCTCCCACTTAGCTACTATTAACTAACTCGAATTACAGTTGACGCTGGTTAGGGCCACATAGAGCTGGTAACAGGTATTTCCTAGGGCCTGCCTCTTTCAGCGTGGCTTTTGCTTGTGGTTGGGCGCTTCGAGTGACGATCCTGGGTAGACCTTATCAGCCGTGTCCAACCTGCCGGGTCTGCTTTGTCCTCCTGATTATTGCTGGCAACCTTTACCAAGATGTGAAGAGCTCGCTGGTGTTCTGTTTTCGCAGTTCTTTTTCTTGGATTAGCTGCTCTAGGAGAATCGACCACCAGACTTCAACCCGTCTTTGACGGGTGCGGTTTAAACCCTACTTGAGCTACCTACCGTTAACCCCTCATTGTGCCCTAGCCTAAACACTCTGTGCTTCCAAATCAAGATGTTACTATTCCTATCTCTCTAGATGCTTTCTACATCGGTGATGGACAAGTAATCCTCTAGAAAGAAGAGTTCATAAACCGAAGCAGGCGTGCTTTGAGTCATCATGACTTAAGACCCTTACTTTGTCTACGAGTACCACCAGATTGACCAAACCAACATTACCAGGCGATGGAAAACCTTAGATATTATCCAAAATTTTAACGAATTGTGACTGGCGATGGTGGATTCATTACGACAGGACCAAGCGAACAAAAGCATACGTTAAACCCAATCAACTATCATCATTGCAGGCAAGCTCAGTTTTTGTAGATTTTGTGGTTTCGGTTACAATATTTGAAATAAAAAATATTCAATACAACCAGAGACTCGTGTAAACCTGATTATACTATTTAAAATTTGAAGTACAACAGCAAAACACAGCTTATTTTGTTACTTTGCAACACTGATACAACCGGATAAAACCAAAACTGTCAAAGAGTCAAAGACGACTTCCTTTCTGTTTTGAAACGCCTCAAATAAAGCAACGCATCGTGCGACATCAGCGAGTAATTATAAATTTATTTTATTTATTTACAATTAATCTTTCTAGAAATCTGTTCTTGTAGTTTATTTATTTATTATTTTTATTAATATTTTCGAATAAAGTGTGCCACAATTTTGATCCCAAAGCATATTAACACATCAAAATGGTATAAACATTGTCACGTGTTGTTGTGGTCGGCAATTTACGAAAAAAAAAAAAAAAGGAGAAGAAAAATTTAATAACAATAAACTGCAAAGTAAACCACAAAGCGACAATACTTTAGTCAGTCAGTCCGGCAGGCCGGCAGGCTGTCAGTGCATTTTTACCCGCCACACATAGTGTGAAGGGTATTATCAGTTTGTCGGAAAGTTTGTAACGCATTAAAGGAGGCATCGGAGACCCCATAAAGTATATATATTATTGATCAGCTCGACGAGACGAATCGATTTAGCCATGTCCGTCTGTCTGTCTGTCTGTCCGTCCGTCTGTTGCAATGCGTTTTTCTCGGAAAGTTTTAAAGATATTGACCTGAAACTTTAAACTTAAGCTTTTTGTGTTCCTAGGCAGTTTGTATAGCAGAACCAAGGTGCCACGCCCCCTTTTAGATATAGCCCCCATACAAACTTACCATTTTTTCGATTTTTTTGTGTGAAAATAGTTATTATTTATGAATGTTTTGACTACAAATCGGGTAAAAACACTTTTAATCCAATATCCATCCATCCAATATCAGAAGAAAGGTACCACGCCCATTTTTAGATATAGCCCCCATGCAAACTTACCATTTTTCTCGATTTTTTGTATGAAAATTGATATTATTTGTAAATGTATTTACTACAAATATGGGTAAAAGCACGTCTAATGACATCCAATTTCAAAAGAAAGGTGCCACGCCCATATTTTGATATGGCCCCCATACAAACCAAGCGCCCATTTTTCAGATTTTGTATGAAAATAGTTCTTATTTATGGATATATTCACTCCAATCTGTGTAAAATCACTTCTACTGTTATCCTATAAATATACTACCGATATGACAAGGATCGAGCCACTATAACATATGGACCCCATACAAACTCACCTTCTATTTTTTTATTTTTTCAAGAAAATGAATAAAGTTTCGTGTGGTGGGTATTTGAGCTTCGGTGCTTCCGAAGTTAACGTTCTTGCTTGTTTTTTTTCAATTTTGCCGTATTTTCATCAACAAATAACATCGTCGTCAAGTCAGTGTAGTGTCATGTACAGAAAGAGAAAAGTTGATGCCGTTTGACATGCGTTCCGTTCCGTTTCATAATGAAAACAACAACAACACCCGCAACCACCAGTTTCATTCACATTCCCCGCAAAATGACATTTTTACTTTGAGTAACTAAAGAAGAACTTAATATTATTTAAGTCTCTTTTTACGCCGCCGAGTCTTGTACGGTTTTGTTTTGTGTCAAGTGTGTGTGTGTTTATTTGTGTGCTGTGAGTGTGTTTATTTTGTATATCCTTTTTGCGTGATTAAGCCACAAGTGCGTGACAATTTAATGCGACATTTATGCCAGGACAAGAGATTATTGAAGACAACAAAACAACAACAACAACATTCATACATTCTGTGTGAGAAGACGACTCAATAAATAAAAAGAAAATAATGTAAATAGCTGAAAAGTTAAAGTCAAAGGCAGGCATTATATAAAAATAGAGACACGAAGTTTTAATACTCTTCATTACTGGACACTATCAAGCAGACTGAGTTCAAATGGTTAAGGTTGCATGAAATGTCGACAAAAGTAAGTTTGATGCTTTTTCTTTTTAGTATACATTTCCAGCTTACAAAACTGCAAAAATTTTATATCTTACCCGATTTTTCTCCCGAGATAATTTAAAGTAAAATGTCCGGGTTTCAATCTTATTAAAAAAAAAGTTGAATTAGCTGAGAAGTCTCATAGGTCTGGTCATATCTGCTTATTTGGAATTTGCGAAAAACTCCCAAAATCTGAACTTATGATAGAAATTCTAATTCCCTTTTTTTCACTTATGTGGCAATAACTCAGAAAACTACGAGTCAAAATTTATTTTTTAATTAATTTTGGAAAGAAAAAAATATAGACCTTTCGACCAATTTATTTATTATTATAACATTTAAGATCCTTACTGTATACTTTCAAGATAACCGAATTTGTTTTTTTTAGTAAACTTTTCTAAAAAAATAATTACATTAAATTAAAAAAAAATAAAACAAATTATGTTTATCATCTGAAATGTTACAAAATTATATAAAGGGGGTCCAAGAATTATCGTGTTCTATCGTGCAACGCTTCATTTCTACTTGACCTAAACTTTTCAGCTGTTAAATTGTTAATTTTGCGTGTTGCCTGCACTTTATTACAAATTCTGCGTTAATTCTGGGACACCCTTTTTATTCGGCGAAAGATCTAGGTTTTTTCTTTCTAAAACTGGTTCAAAAATAAATTTCGATTCGTAATTAAATGAGTTATTGCCTCATAAGTGAAAATGGTTTTATTTAAACCATTAGTTCAGATTTTTGGAGTGTTCCACAAATTCCAAGTAGTTTTGTTTTACTCGAATAGACCTACTCACTCGAATTTGAGCTTCCCAGTTTTTCAACTGATTTTTTATACCCGCCACACATAGTGTGAAGGGTATATTCAGTTTGTCTGAAAGTTTGTAACGCATTGAAGGAGACGTCGTAGACCCCATAAAGTATATATATTCTTGATCAGCTCGACGAGACGAATCGATCTAGCCATGTCCGTCTGTCTGTCCGTCTGTATGTTTCTAGGCATCTATTTTGTTGAAGATATAAAGATATTAAGCTGAAATTTGGAACTTAAGCTTTTTCTCGGCAACGACTATGTTAAGTTCGAGAATGAGAGTGCCACGCCCATATAGGTATAGCCCCATACAAACTTACCGTTTTTTTCGATTTTTTGTATAAAAATACTAATTATTTATGAATGTATTCGCTCCCAATTGGGTAAAAACATTTCTTTTGTCATCTAGTGCTAAAACCATGATGCCACGCCCCATTTTAGGCATAGCCCCCATATAAACTGTCCGTTTTTTCCCATTTTTTTGAATGAAAATAATTATTATTTATGCCTATATTCACTCCAATTTGGCTAAAAACACTTCTAATGTCATCCAATGTCAAATCAGAAGTGCCACGCCCATTTTTTGGTATAGCCCCCTTAAAACTTTCCGTACACTTTCGAATATTTGTATCAAAATGGTTATTATTTATTCATGAATTTACTCCATATTGGGTAAAAACTCTTCCAATATCATGGTGCCACGCCTATTTTTAGGTGTTTCTTCCATACAAACTTACCGCCCATTTCCAGATATTTTCGAGAAATATGTTGTTATACATATCTGTATTTTTAGCTCAAATTTTGAATTTTATTGAATTAATATTGTGTGTAAACTTAGGTGACCACTGATGATTACTCATAAACTCTTTAAAGATTCGTGTGGCGGGTATTTAAGCTTCGGTTCTACCGAAGTTAACGTTTTTTCTTGTTTTTTTTATAATATTGAAACTCGAAAATTTTTCTTAACATTATCTCAAAACCTGTGACCGCTTGAAGCTCAGTTTTCAAGACCAAAGGTACCAAATCACCGAATGTGAATTTTCCCAACTTAAGCAGTCAAATAGATTTATTTTGACTTTTATTTTTAAATTGCATAACGGTCTGCACCAAAAGTGTCCGTAGCTGCCCATCTTTAAACAAGGCCAAAACCCCTTTTCATATAAATATATCCAGTCAAATATATTTGTAAACATTATGGAATCTCAGATTGCTATCTTTACATGTTACAAACACTTTGACTAAATGAATCTACTACTAATCGTAGTGAATGTAAAAAAAAAAAATGCTTCATGTCGACACAGTCAAGTGCAGACGACAAAGCAAGACTTAAGCTAAAGTGTTAAGGTCTAAAGCAGTTGACACGAGACTCTAACTGTAACTGTATCTGAATTTGTATCTGTATCTGACAACGTCATCTTCATCTCAACATTTGGACAGTTTTAGTTGACCACGCTTCTTCTTCTTTTTCTTCTTCTTCTTTTACTCTACACTCTGGCAACTCATCTACTTCTTCTGTTTGTGTCTACAGAAGTCATACCTATCTATTATATTGTATTGTATATTTTGTGTCCTTTGCATTAATTTGAAATTTATCCTGCTGTGCTGTTTTGCTTTGTGGCTTTTTATTGAAAAAAAATTTATGCTGTTCAGAGTTATTTTTTGGGTTATTCATGGTATATGACGTGCACATATTGTGGCTACGTTTATAAAGAGAAATTATTATTATTATTATAATAAGAACTAATAATAATAATAATCTAATAATATTCGAATTAAATATTAATTAAAGTTTCAATTGAGAAATGAATTTGATTTTGTGGTTTTCAGTTTTCGGCAGCTCATAATTATTTTGCGTTGTGAAATTCAAATTTTGTGCGGTTGCTTCTTTGAAAAAAAATTTTTTTTTTTTTTTTTTTTTGAAATACTTCAATAGCGTCTCTTCAGAAACTTCTTCAGAATCGCGTTTTTTTTCTCTGCTTCTTACTCAGTATTATCTGCCAACATCATTGCGTGCTGCAATTCTAAAATTTTTTCCATCAAGTTCGAGCACAGTTTTGCCATTTTGTTTAAATTAGCTGCAGTTGCGTGTTGGTTTCTGCTCTTCTCCATTTTCTCCAAAAACGTTTTGCATTTTTGCGCCATTTCAAAACATTGTTCGGTGCAATATTTTTGCTTGGGTTTTGGTACTTCTTGTGCAACGTTTTCATTTGGTGCCTTCAAATTTTCCAACATCTTTAGAAACAGCTGATATTGTTGCTCGAATAATGTAATATTTTTCATTGCAAAGTCGAATCTTTTCTGCAGCAGCTCTAATTAAAAAAAAAAAAAAAATAAAAAAAAAAAAAAATTAATATAAACTTTAAAAAACTAAAAAAAAAAAAAATACGCAATCAAAATGCTTTTCTTACCAAAATTATCCGACAGATTTTCGAACTGTTTTTTACAATCGCCTAATTTCTTCTCCATGTTCAACTGATTTTTTTTTTCGCAGGTTTTTTATAAATTCTGTAGTAAAAATGTATATATTAATTTTTTTGTTTTTATATACCCGTCACTGTTTATTTCAACGCGATTAATTCGGACAGTATTGGAGTTATTTAGTGAAATTCAGGACATCAGCTTCTCTCGGCAACGACTAAGTTTTTTTTCGAAAATCTGAATTTTTTGCTCAAAATTTGATACCAATATTCTGTCTAAACTTGCACAGGGGTTCGGTCATTAAACGCCCCCATTGATCGCATCCCATATATATCGAAATTTTATCTAAGCCACTGATTATCATACATAAACAATTTAAAAATTCGTTTGACGAGTATGTTTTTTTTGTTCAGGAAAATTGAATTGTTTTAAAATGAGTAGCAACAAAACACTTTGTGAGTAATTTCGTTTGTTTTTTTTTTTGTAATTATTGGCTCATTTTACATTATTATTATTTTTTTTTTGGCAGCTCTCCAAGATCGAATCATGAAACAAAAAAACCAAAATAGTTAATCTAAAGTCTGAAATGTTAGCTTTTAAAGCAGAAATTGAATTTTATCTTGGGCAATATGATGCAGACATGGAGAACGAGCTCGAGTCAGTCAACGAAGACTTCATCAATAACGAAATTAATGAGAATGAGTCCACAGACTCGGCTTCCGAAGACGGGGTCAACCAGTTCGAGGCAATCAACGAAAATTTCATCAAGAAAGAAATGAATGAAATTGAATCTGTAGACTCGATTTCCGAAGACGAGGACAATCAGTTCTGAACCAGTGCAACATAATAGATATGATCATGACAATATATAAACATTTACAAGCCAGTATTAAGATTTCGAAATTAAAAAAATCTACCTAATGTCTTCAGAAATGTAATTCTTCAACATTTTTATATATGACTTTTTATAATAAATATGTAGATGAGCATTTAAGCGGCAGTGTGTGTGTGTGTGTGTGTGTATGAAACGTGTATCTAAATGTGGATAGTATAGACAAGGTCTTTGGGAAATGATCCTTCATCGTTAGACAGATGCAGAAGAGAGTGCTGTGTATCGTGGACACTATTCGCAAAAAAACTTACATTTATGTTGTCAAAGTTGCTGTGAAGAGTATTGTAACTTTGATTAAAGTTAAATTTTAAGTTGTCAAATGCATCAAATAAACTAAATTATGACAGCGTTCAGTCTGGCCAGAGCAAATGAGCTGACATTGTACATCAATTTTCGAAGGAAGTATCCTAACAAAGTTTGGGTGGTGGTGCTTTTTCGTGCGACAAGTCATTTGCATGTAGAATCAAAACACCTTTAAGTTAACAACATATTCATTTTCTAAAGGTCGTGTACCGCCAGCCAGGTTATTCATTCTGGTCCAAATAGTGATGCCATTTTAGCTGTCGTTTTTCTCTTTCTCACACACACATGTACTGTACTGTACTGTTTTCCAATTTCTGTACAGTTTACCATGCATGAGTGTGAAAGAGAAAAAAAAGAAAGCTAAAATGGCATCACAAGTCCCAAACCCTTACGTCTTACAAACTTTTACTATTGGTCATTTTATTTTGTCGTATCGGTGTCTATATTGGAGGTCGTATTACGATGAATTTCAAGTCAATTTGAATTTGGTAGATGAGAATGATTTCTACGCTTTAAAAGTTTTAAAAAAAAAGCATAGGTAGAGTTTTGTACGACTTTTAGTATACAAATTATTGACCGAGTCTATATGCAGAAAGGCACCAGAAAATCTATGGGCCCTTTTCGATTACCCGGTTACGCCAGATGGTGGTAATACTAAGAGAATTGTTAAGCATCGCTGCAATTACGTACGTCAGAAATCGTACCAAAACTGGGGTTGTCCATTATATTTGGGCTTATATGGCCTATTCGCTTTTCATGGTGCACAAACACAATTACTGCGCTATAAAATTAGCGACATGCTCAAACAAGCACTGAGGCATCGTTTCATCAATAAACTAGCAGCTGAACAGAAATTTCGTTATGACAAGACCTCAATTACCCTCGGTCAACGTAATAGGTTAGAGAGTGTTGCGTAAGCAACACGCTTGGCCGCAACTCACCACATGGACGCAACTCACCACGCGGTCTCAACTGATCATAAAAATATACCGTTTTTTAAAACAAACACAAATGCAATCCACTTGCAGGCCAGAATTGCCTTCAAAACAAATGTGTTCCACCTGCCAAGAGCACATTTGTTCCGTGGCCAATTCTGTCCAGGAGCATTCTGCGCAATTCAACAATATTTCATAACAAAAATTACTGACTTTACTTACGAAAAAAAAAAAAAACAGCGTCCGTTCAATTAATCGGCTTCGGCGCAGCAACTGATGTGTTTGGGCGGTTCGGTACCTTTATTATCTGCAGATGATGGTGATGCAATGCTATGAAATATTTTAATCGTTCATATATATAATATTCATTTAAATGTTTGGCAGCATAATGAATCAACTTACAAAAAACTTTCCAGAAGCGTCTCTAAAGTTTGTGCGGCGCCGTTTAACAATTCAGCGTTGTTTATATTTTTCTAATATTTTAGCATTTATTGCTTTGAGCATATCTCGAGAGTTGTTCAAGCTGCATCAAGCTTGCAAATATATTTTTTGTGTTTATTTAAAAATTATATTTTTGAGCTTATTTTCCCAACAAATTCGATGTAAAACAAAAGTGCGCAGCGTTGCCAGATAACTGAAATGTGAAGCTACATACTAGAGGTGGAGAACTTTCGATTGTCGACGATAGTTTTCTTAAAACCAGCGATAGCCGACGATTGTAGTTTCTAAACTATCGATAGTCCACGATAATCGCATTCACTAAGTAAATTATTTGTACAGCGAGTTTTGCTAAAAATCTTACACAAAAATTTTCATAGCTTGGTGAAAAAAAAACATGTTTTAAAAATTTAATATACTATTTTATACAAGCGTATCCTAAAATGGATTTTTTCGCGGAGTTGCAAAAAAAAAAACAAGGTAAAACGTTAACTTCGGTGGAACCGAAGCTTAAATACCCGCCACACGAATCTTTGAATAGTTTGTGCGATCATTAGTGGCCTACACACATTTATAAATGTACTTTTTCATACAAAAGTTCGGTAACAATCGGTAAGTTTGTATGGGGGCTATACATAAAAATGGGCGTGGCATCCTGGTTTTGGAACTGGATGATATAAGAGGTGTTTTTATCCAATTTTGAGTGAATACATTAATAAATAATACCTATTTTTATACAAAAATTCGAAATGGGCTATAAATTTGTATGGGGGCTACACCTAAAAATGGGCGTGGCACGTTACTTTTGACATTGGAAGATATTAGAAGTATTTTTACCAATTTGCAGTGAATACATTCATTAATAAATGCTATTTTCATACAAATAACCGAAAAAAAGGTACGTTTGTATGGGGGCTATACCTAAAAAGGGCGTGGCACTCTCACTCTCGAACTTAATATAGTCGTTGCCGAGAAAAGCTTAAGTTCCAAATTTCAGCTTAATATTTTTTAAACTGACCGAATAAACTGCAAAGAAACAAACAGACGGACGGACAGACAGAGGGACAGACGGACATGGCTACATCGATTCGTCTCGCCGAGCTGATCAAGAAAATATATACTTTATGGGGTCTCCGATGCCTTCTTTAATGCGTTACAAACTTTCAGACAAAACAAACCTCCACTATTTTGGCGGGTATAAAAACAGTGTCAAAACATGTAAAAAGTTGGTTGATTCGAAGGCAAGAATAATTCAAACACTTCTAAATTCATAGGCGGTCCAATTAAATACTTAAAATAGGCGTTCTTAATATACTTTTTAATATTAGTTTAAAAAAAATGGATGTACGATTTTGGGTGATTGATGTATTTTTTTTTTTATACCCGCCACACATAGCGTCGGAAAGTTTGTAACGCATGAAAGGAGACACCATAAAGTATGTATATATATTATTGATCAACTCGATAAGACGAATCGATTTAGCCGTGAATTTTTCTCGGAAAGTTTTAAGGATATTGACCTGACATTTTAAACTTAAGCTTTTTTTGATCCTAGGCAGTGTATATGTCAGAACCAAGGTGTCACGCCCATTTTTAGATATAGCCCCCATACAAACAGCACTGTTTCCCTATATGTGCATAGAACTGTTCTATCTCTCATGTTTTTGTGGTATTCTAACCTAAAAATCTTGAAAAAAAGAGTATTTTTTTATGTATCTGAACACCAATTTGGGATCAGCGTGCGCAAATCCTTTAGATGCAGTTTGTACAGTCTCTATGGTTCTGGTATTTCGTAAGATTTTATCGGCCAGTGTAATTGTTACTCGCAAAAGATTAGAAATATTAGATAACCGGTGTCATGTTATCGCTTCAAAGTTGTATCTCGAGTGCTGTTTTTTTTAAGTGTGTACACAGAAACAAAAAAAATATTTATGCTTGTAAATTTTAATACAATTTCAATTTTTAAGACACTAATCTAAAAAATAAAAATTATTTTATAACAATAAACCACAAAAGCCATTGATCTTATAAATATTTTTTTTATATACGATATATCCATATTTTTTTTTTTTTTTTTGGATAAATTACTTTAAAACACAAAATGGCAATTTGTTTAATATTTTGATTTGTGGTTAGTTAAACTGCATTTATTCACTCGCTTTCTCTCTCTCTTCTCTCTCGTGTGGCGCAATAGTCTGTACATAATTTTTTTATTGTAACGAGTTAATATCTTTTCACACGTTTTATAGGCAACTCCAACACCAAAACCGCTGCCGATCCATATGGGAAATGCGCGTCGTCGAAAGAATAGCAAAGAAACGACGGTACCAATTATAAAACCACCAAAACCTTTGACAATGCCATCCGTAAGACAGCGATTAACTCGACGTCCAAGTTCATCTTCGGAAAAATCAACTTGAACCAAAGTTGTTTCTAAATCGTTGCCAGGAATCTCATCGTTTGGTGATGATGGTTTGCAATTGTTGTTGTCTTTTTGTTGTTGCTGCTGCTGCTGTTGCTATTGTTGTTGTTGCTAGCGATATTGTTGGTGATCATTGTGTTTTTATTGTTGTTGTTGTCCTTATTGTCATCATTATGAGCAGCGGTATTGGCATTAATATTTAAATTTTTGCTGTTGTTGTTAGTTGTCGCTTTATCGCTATTGCTGCCTACATGTGCAGTGCCAACGCCATTAAAAAAATATTTGGAAGACATTGTTTTAGTTTAAAAAAAAATTATTTTAATGCTTTTAATGTTTTATTTTTTTTTTTTGTTTTTTTTTTGTGGTTACTTCTCGACACAAAATGGAAAGCAACGAAAAGTAAAACTGTACAAACGTGTAAATTGCACGATTTTGAACAGAACGATTACCGAAACGAAAGTCAAAGTCAATAGTCGACTACAATGAAAATAAGTTTTTAAAAACAAATTCAGACAGTTTAGGCATTTGTTTCATTGATTGTAAAGTTTTTTTGTTTTTTTCGTTTTTTTCGGTTTGCAAAGTCAGCTGTTTGACTACGATTTCAAAGCACTTTGCAACACTATTTTTTTTTTTTTTGATTTTGTCTTTTTTTAACACTTAAATGCTTCTACATAAATTGTGCTTTTAAAAAAATGTGTTAAATTCATTTAAATTTATTAATTGTTGAAGTCAATTATTTGCCATCGATGAGCATGTACAGACGAAGTCTTGCTGCGAATTGGTTGTTGCCTGAAGCATGAAAACGCTGTAGCTGCTTTAATTAATTAGTAATTATAATCTTATTATAATTATGTATGTATATATTATTAAATTGCATTATTCGATTAGTTCCATACAGTTGTGCTAAGGCCAAAGAAGGAAAGAGAACAAGTTTCCGAACGATTTCATTGTCTTCTGACATATATTTTAGTACATGCATATGCGCATATATCTAAATCACAACCAGAGTTCCAAAAAAGTAGTTCGTTTTTTAAGTAGTCGTTTGCTCACATGTAGGATGCGTTCAGACACACAAATACTTTGTTACAAATTTTTGCAATTTTATTGTACAAAGTTGTAAACTGTTTTTTCAGCAGCGGTGACATGCGCTGTTATAGTCTTTGTCTGTATATAAGCGTGTATACATAACTATGTATAAGTAAGACCAAGAGTGGTATATTTTAAGCCTTTACTGATTAGATTATTGCTTCTAACCCTAGTCTTTGTATCAATTTAATCATTTTCATAGGTTCGGGTTTCCTAACCTGCTCTGTGGAGAGTGTATATCCTATAACAATGACAACCTCTTCTGACTGTAGCTTAACATTCTGATAGAATATGGATGGGTGTCTCTTTCATACTACAACAGAATCTTCACTCAGAAGAGCTTGCTATTTTAACCACTGGCCCGTTAGGAGCCCTATCATGATCTTAAACTTGATTCTGTTTGCTTTGGTAAACTTAACCCTGGCTCGTTTTCTATCGTTACGTATTGTCTCACTAAGTTTGTGGCTCCCAATGGGACAATAAAGTTCTGGGTCTATCAAAGAAGTTGCGGCGATAGCCTCTTGTACGAGTTTGGATTTTACTATATCAGACTGCAGTAACTCAAGAGCTTCTTGGCTGTTTAATAATATCGCAGTTATTGTAGTTTCTGCCAATATTGATCTGTGCGCAATGAATTATCGTGCAGATCTCTGCCTAGAAGAGTACCCAAAGTTTTGTTTTTGGATCAGCTAATCATAAACCGGCGCCTTCATCGGCGAGGGCCCCCACCCGTCTGTGTTCCACTTGATGGTGTAGTGGTTTTATCTCATATTCATTTTCATTTCTGGCTTGACCATCTATTGATAAAATCCTTGTCAAAATCATATATTTTGGTCATACTATCCAAAGGGCATTGACAGGAGCTGAGACCCACTCCGTCTATGTGAGCTTTCCTGCAGTAGCTATATGCACGTTGCAATTATGTTAGGCTGTGTACTCGTGCTTTGACTCATTCTATTTTTCTATCTCTCTCTTTCTCTCTCTCTCTGGACCCTTTAAGCTAGCACTTCGCATGAAAGTTTTTTTCGTGTTTTTAAGCTCTCCTTGTTTTTTAAAGCTCAGCATGCTCTCAACTGACTTTACAAACTATCGAAGCAGTTGAATGTGATAGTAAATTAAGTTTCAAGTGAAACTTAAAGGATTTAAAATATCTTTCTTATTTAGATTTAAAATTTTTCAAAATTTTCTTTTAGTTTTCGAACTATTTAGCTGGTGCACTTCACCCCACCTTATCGTATGAAATGATTTTCTGCTTATTATATTATTTAGGTGGTGCACTTCACCCCACCTTATCGTATGAAATGATTTTCAGCTTATTATACTATTAGCTGGTGCACTTCACCCCACCTTATCGTATGAAATGATTTTCAGCTAATTATACTATTTAGCTGGTGCACTTCACCCCACCTTATTGTATGAAATGATTTTCAGTTTATTATACTATTTAGCTGGTGCGCTTCACCCCACCGTATCGTATGAAATGATTTTCAGTTTATTATACTATTTAGCTGGTGCACTTCACCCCACCTTATTGTATGAAATGATTTTCAGCTTATTTTAAGCATTTATTTGCTCTTTTAGATTTTTACGAACAATAGGTGCCCGTAAACAGTTCAAGTGGCTCAGACCACCAAACTTTAACATGTTTGCGTATCATTGTGAATCTCTTCACCATTTTACTTTTACCGTACATAAGTGGTTCACTTCAGCCCACTTACCATACACATAATTACAGCTGACGCTTTGTAAATATCTTCACTCTTCTAGACATAGAGCAATAACTATTCTAGGCGAATGTTTTGAAGTGGCTCAATTGAAATCAATTAGTTAATTTGCATCAAAATTTTCATGCTTGATTCGAGTTAGAAATATTTAAATTAAATTTTTTTTTTTTTGTTAATCTAAGGACTAAGCATTGTGACACTTGTATGCATTGCAACTGTTACCATTGTCATTGGCCATTAGTGATTTCATTTTAAATTTAAATATTATTTACTTTCCAAGAAACAAAAAAAAAAAAAAAGTATTTGATGAAAAATGATAGCATCAATGTGCCGAGTTGTGTGCTGTTTTGTTACTTACTAAAGTGGCAAAAAGTTATTTATTCGTTACTTTTTATTCTATATACTAAATGTATCTATTAAAATTGGAAACTAAACTGCGGTTGCTGAGTTGTCACAGTTGACGAACTATGATCGCATTGCAACTCAACATGTATTGTTCTATAAAATTTTTATTATTATTATTTTTTTCTCCTATTCTGTTTTAGCCAGTTTGATTGCTGAAATGAAGCTGTCCAATTTCAAAGTAACCGCAGTTAAAAGGTTTCAATGGGAGCAACTGATTTTTACTTTGTATGTCTGTCTGTCTACGTCTGCATCTCTCCATATAGACTCGTTTATCTTTTGTCTCTATGTTTCGTTGCATGTGAATTTTTATGAATTGTTTACTTTGATTACAAAAATATGGAATGTATGCTAAAAAAATTGCTTCGAGAATATTTGATACATATAGTATATGTGTATATACATATAAAGCAAAGCGATAGTTAGCTTTTGTGATAAAAGTCAATATGGTAAAATAAAGAAAATGTATATAAAATGCTAACGTTCGTTTTTATGAATACGCCACATTTTTAATTTTCGAAAGTTATTCATTTTGAAAGTGCAAATTATGGCATTCGAATATTTCTATAACTCTTTCCTTTGATTTCAAATTAACAGCATTGAAATCATGTTATGTAAAGTTAACAGTGATCATCTTATTACTCTTTCTGTTAATGCACACAGTAAAGATAACAGTTCAATAACAGAATTATGATCATCTTACTTCTGTTAAAACAAAAAAACATTTGTTTTTGCTGTTAATGGCAAACATTAAAGATAACAGTTCAATAACAGAAATGTGTTCCAGGAAGTGCTATTCTTCTATTTATTTATATGATTCTTTGCAAATCAATTATAGCGCATTAAAATGTCTTAAATACTTTTAAAATTCATTCAATATTTGTTGATTTAACTTTTTTTATTTTTTATTTTTTGCTTTTCATTTATAATTTTTTTTTTTGATATTTTAACTGCGAGAAAATATTTGCATTTCGTTGACTATTTGCGAACGAAAACTAATTTCGAAAAAAACATTTTCATTGGCAACTTTTCATTTTTGTTCAACTATTTATTCAGTAACTGTACAATGTCTGTCTGTCCAGCTGTCCGTCTGTCCATTTAGTTCAATCGTTTCAATTGACTTCAATGGTATGCAAGAAAGGGACAATTTAAAGCGACCAGAATGCTCTACTATGTATGTGCAGCAGCTGAAGCCAAACTATGAACTATGATTTTTCATTTTATTGCGATTGGTTATTTTTCTTTTCGATAATTTTTTTTTTTTTTTTTTGGTTTGTTTTTTAAATAGTTTTATAAACGGAAAAATTTTGCATGCAACATTTGCCATTTTTGCAAATATAATTTTTTATTGTTTGTCAATTTGGGTTTTTATTTTCATTTTTATACGATATTATTCGTATATATGCGCCACATACATACATTTATCTATAGTATATATATATTTTTTTATTATTCAGTTTTATATATATGTTTTTTTGTTTTTTATCATACTAATGGCAATTTTTATTGTGCGCATTCATTTGGTTGAAATGTGCCAAAAGTGTTGTCAAAAAGTTTCCGAAGAGTAAAAAAAAAAAAAATAAAAAAAAAAACGTAATAAAATGGTTAGGTTCAACAGGGCGTATGCGCAATAGAATTGTGTTATACAATTTGCCATTTATCCTTTTGTCTAAATGTCCTGCTGCTGTTGCCTTTGCTGCTGCTGCTGTAAGGTTTCAAGTCTATTCTGGCCACATGTCGTTTTTGATTAATTGAAATGTTGTATGAGCAAATTTTTGTTTCATATTTTTTTTTTTTTTTTTTTTTTTTTTTTATTTTCTTATCAAAATTTTTTCACATTTTTTCTATACATTTTTGTTTTTTTTGCTGGTTATCTATTTGAAGCTTTTTTGTTTGATTTTTAGTCTATTATATTGGTTATAAAATTTCTCTCCCGTTGTTATCATCATAAACGCCTTCGCATTTGGCTACAGAAACCTTTATTTTGTACATCATTGTTTGGGTTTATTCTTTTTGCTTTTTTTTCTCTTTTTTTTTGGAGTCCCTTTTCATTTGGAAATAATGAATTATTATTTTTTTAGAATATATTTTGATATTGTTTGCCTGCATATGTTCGAAATTTTTTGCATTTATATAATTGTTTTTTTTTTTTTTTTTTAATATTTTATTTTTGTGCAAGCTAAATACTATGCGTGTGTTGAGATCTTTATTTTGTCTGTTTCATTTCATAGGTAGGAACTGTTCTGCTTTAAAATGCTACAGAAAACTGCATGCTCAGCTCTTTTCCATTTTGCATCTGCTTTTTTTCATCCATTTTTTGTACTTTTTTTTTGATTGCAGCTTTTTGTTTTTATTATCTTTCAGGGTTTCTCTAAATACATAAAAAAAATCATAGTTAGACCGAATCTACCTAATGCATGTGTTTAAGTGTTCTTAAGAGAAATGGCAAACAGTTTATTTTGATTTTTTTTTTTGTTACATATTTTTTTAGCTTCGATATTTGAGAATATCGTCCTGAAAGGGTTTTTTTGAAATTCAAAATACTTTAGGAGATATCGCCTTTTTTGTCGAGCAATGTTTTCGCGAATATGAGATTTGCTTACTAATAGTACGCCAGTACCACTAGTTAAGAAGTTCCAGAGAGCAATCAAACCAATTTTCGAAGCGCTGTCATGCAATAATTTGCTGAGCAGATGCCTTGGCTCGGAAAAGCAAAAATTGGACATTTGCACCGAAGCATATGCACGCCGGCGCACGCATCATTGAGATTGCTAATTAAATTATACAGAACCAATTTTGATGAAACTAAGTGCAATCCATGCAGAATTGTCAAAATTTTGAAATTGTTTACTTATATATATTCGATTTCATTGAAAAAATCGTTTTCTTACCAAATTTTGTTTTTTGTTTTTTTTCAAAAAACACGTTTTGTGACCTTTTGAGTCACTTTTCTCCGGTTCTACTGAACCGATTTTAATGAAACCAAGTGCAATCAACGCAAAATTGTTTCTAAAACTGCATACTTACATTTTTCATTGATTTTTTTTTGTATGCAGAAAAATAACTTTAAGCTTTAAACGCGTTTATCTCAAAACCACGTTTTTCGAACAGGCGGCCACGATGTCGCCCGTAATTCTGAACTGATTTTAATGAAACTAGTTGCAATTGACGCAGAATTGTCTCCATTCTGGCCCGTACCTCTATCATAATTTAAATTAATTTTTTACTTTTAACAAAAAAAAAAAAAAAACAAGAAAAAAGTTAACTTCGGTTGGACCGAAGTTTATACTATATACCTGTTACACATCATTTGACGTTGATAGTTGATACTAAACAAATTAAATATATTCTTAAAAATTTAGGAATTCGCGGTCCGATTTGGACCAATTTTAAACTGAAGATTTGGCATGCTATAAGAGACATTTGAACCATATTTGAAGCCATTCGCTTTATAAATAATTTTTTTTCTTATAAGAACTTGACAAAATGTTGTACTTTTGTATGGGAGCAATATCAAAAAGTGGGCGTGGCACATTGATTTTAACATAGAAAGTACACAGGACCTAGAAAAGCTTAAGTTTAAATTTTCAGCCCAATATCTTTAAAACTGAGCGAATAAATCGCGCAGCAACAAACAAACAGACGGACAGACGGACGGACAGACGGACAGACGGACAGACAGACGGACATGGCTGAATCGATTCGTCTCTTCGAGGTGATCAAGAATATATACACTTTATAGGGTCTACGATGCCTCTTTTAATGCGTTACAAACTTTCCGACAAACTGAATATACCTGTTTACACTAGTGTAACAGGTATAAATATAATTTCTGCATGATCGGATGCGAGATGTTAACATGAGACATGAATAATATGCTTTATAAATAATGACGAACCAGTTGCGGCCTTTCAATACAAGTTTGACAAAGACTGTACATATATTTATATGCTTAGACTGTTTGAGAATTGTAAGATTACAAAAATTTATTTAAAAGTAAAGCATTAATTTAGAAAGTGGAAAGTGGGATTCATTTGGTGAAGAAAGTATGCCTGTGGTGGTCCCCTCATTAGTTGTAGGGAGTGTTTCATGTCTTTAGACTTGCTGTTTATTATACTGACATCAAAAAGACAACTCTCATTTGCGAGTTATCAGAGAACATAATAATTTTAATACTCCTTTTATTAATTTGCACTGATAATTTCGATGAGAATTATTTTTTAAAAAGGTATGTGTTTCATTGATTGCACAATTACTTTGATTGTGATGCAATTTCGCTTTTTATTAAAATATTAGAACCATCTATCTTTTTGGTCTGTAAAAATGTCTGTGTTTTTCGATCCAGAGCATAATAATTTTGTTCATCGAAACTTCTTAATGATCTGACGTTGACACCGAGAACCATGAAATCATGTATCAGAGATACTGGAATCTCTACAGACCAGATCTAGACTTTGTTCAAACTGTCGAGCAAAATGAGCTAAGTACTGTTTTATGTGGCTCGTTTTAAGAGCGAAGAAGCATCGCACAAACGTCGTGCTTCTGGCGATGCATTGGAAGCGCCTTCAATTTTATAAAAGATTCTATAAAGGTAAAAAAACTAAGTTCCTCAACATTTATGCGGCCTACACAAAAGAAGCCATCGAATCGTGAATTCAAATATATTCTAATCTGAAGCGATGAAGATCGCTGTGTTCCATAAACAATCAAATCAATCAAAACAAGCCATTAAATTACTTTTAATTCGTTTTAATAATTAAAGATTTTTTTTTAGGTTCAATATATTTGAGATAAAGTGACATAAGAACAATGAAACGTCGGCAATATAGTAGTTATACTAACAACAACAACAACAGCATTTAGGTTATCAAAAGATAACTGACAGCAGAGTTCCCAATAAAGTTTAAATTCTCTAGAAAAAAAAAATATTTACGAGTAATTTTTTAAAAAAATGAATAAGCAAAAAGTTTGATAGTTTTTACTCTTTTCGGGTATTCACAGATCGATGATAGATAAAATTATTGTGCTGCTTTAAAGTAAAACTTTTTTGTTGCTTTACATACAAAGCAACTAAATAGCATATGCAGGGCTGCAACTTTGTTGGTTTGCAGCCGTGGTGCTTAGTGTAGTGTGTTTTAGTATCAGCTGTTATTCTTGTTCTTAGTTGAATGTGAAAAAGCTAATTAAAGTGAAAATTTTTAAATTAAAAAAAAAAAAGGATACATGGAATCATTTTTCTTCCACACCACAACCAAAATTGACAATTTCAATTTGTCTTTTTGTATCTTCCAACACTACTTTCGGTATTTTTTATAACTTCTTTCAAAACCTAAGAACACTTTTATATGCTCAGCTGAAAAATATAGTAACGATGACAATTGAAGGCGTTCAAAATAGCACATTATGACAACAACCACCAATCTGTGAATACCCCATTTATATTGTGTAATAGTCGACCCCTCGATCAAGCAATTGCATACAGAGTTCTCAAAAGTAGCTCTTTTTTTCAAATAGTAAGCTAAAAGGTTGTATTGACTATTTGCGCAGCGATATTAGTTAACTTGGATGAAGCAAATTGCTTCTGTATACTGTTTTCTCAGTAGCGGTGACATGCGTCTTACCTTTTTATAAGTATCGGCGTGCTTGTGTACACTTAACAGTTTTTTCCTATCGCACTTAGAGGAGTACATAATGAAATAAATCTGAAAGTCGACTAGTCTTCTTTGGTCTTTGGCCTTCAAGCTTCAAATTCTGTTTCGTTTATTTAGCATAGTCGAGTGGCGCTCTAGATACCTGAGAGGGTCCCTTGATAATGTATGGCTTCGAAGTCTGAAAGATTTTCTAATATCCAGGTCCGGAAAAAAATACCACCTCCGACCCTTCCGTCGAGTTTGGATCCGTCTGTGTAGATATTTTTGGCGTTGGTTTCATAATGCGATAGGTCTTCCCATTGCGCTCGTGTTGCTGGACTACCTATCTTAAATTTTTTTTTCAAACTATTTTTTATATCTGCGAACTCTGTCTGATATACGATTGCGCATGTTTGTCAAACTATGTCGTTGTTGTTTTTTTTCTAAAAAGGTAGTTGTAGACCAGATCGTTAGTATCAGTAGCAAGTTAATTAATTAAATTGATAATGATTTTGCGCTTGTCGCGTTTTTTTTCTGTGAATTTTTTTTTGGTTCGCCAGTATCGAAATGTCAGCGCAGCACATAACAGTTGAATCGCATATTGGAGATTTTATCAATGTTGGAACAAGACGTAAAATCTATCGACAGCCAAATCGGCGTATGCTATTTGTTTTATTATTTTCCGGCGTGGCATTATTTATCTTTTATGCATTTTGGTGGAATGATAAAGAGACAACTTTAGGCGGTGGCATTGGCAGTGGCAGTGGTAAAGCCAGCGATGTTCCACTAAAATGAAACACTTGCAGAGCGTTTAGAACGTGAGATACGCGTATTATGTTGGGTCATGACCACACCGGATTATCATAAGACACGAGCGGTGCATATATTACGCACCTGGGGCAAACGTTGCAATAAGTTAGTTTTTGTTACCTCAAAGCCGGATGATGAGCTTGATACAATCGTACTGGAAAAACATGACACATACAATGTGCTTTGGGGTAAGACAAAAGCAGCGCTTAAATATCTTCACGAACATCTTGCAGATGACTATGACTGGTTTATGAAGGCTGATGATGACACGTAAGTGAAGTTGAGTATATTTTTTTGCTTGATGTGAACAATATTTTTATTATGATTATTATTCTAAGCTATGTCTTTGTGGAGAACTTACGTTATATGCTGTATCCATATTCAACAAATTGGCCAATTTATTTTGGTTACAAGTACAAACTTATAAACGGAAACAAACTAACTGATGTAAGTAGTACCGTAATGACTCTGTGACTTCTCAGTCAGTCTTAGCACAAAGTAAATATTTTTAGGCTTACATGTCCGGTGGCAGTGGCTATGTGCTCAGTCGTGATGCTTTGCGTCGTTTTGTTGTCGATGGCATTACGAATCCAGAAAAATGTCGTCAAGAGGATGATAGTGCTGAGGATCTTGAAGTTGGTCGTTGTCTTTTGAATGTTGGCGTTCTTGCTGGCGATTCGCGCGATGATAAATTGAAAAATCGTTTTGCACCATTTGCGCCATTCGAGGTTCTTCTATCAAAATATACTGGCATGGATTTTTGGTATTATAAATATGCGTTTTATAATACGCGTGCAGTAAGTGAATTATTAAAAAAAAAAAAAAACAAAATGTTTGTTGTTGTTTAATAACTCTTTTACTTTTTTAGTGCATCGACTGTCTATCGGAGTATCCAGTTGCATTCCATTATGTTAATCCAAATGAGCTTTATGTCTATGAATTCTTCAATTATGAATTTGAAACATTTGGACTAGAACCACAAGAAAATGATGAAACATTGCCGGAGAAATTAAAATGGAATGAAGTTATCATAGCGCCATCAGATAATCAATTAATTAGTTAAATAATCTCAATATAGCTGACTCGAAAATCATTGTAGTATAAGATGGCGTAAAGTAGTTCACATATGTAGTTATGAGTGTATACATTTTTGTATGCACTTTCCAAAATCGAAATTTGCATTTAGTCATCGAAGGAATTCACTACAACCCATCTTGTTTATAAATTAAATCATAAAAACTCTTAAAAAAAAAAAAAAAATTTCGTTGAACAATTTTTATAATCGATATCCGCTTCGGATAAAAGGTAGAAGGAGACATTATGGGCCCTATAACGTATATAACTTTTAAATCAGCATTGAGAGTGATCTAGCTCTGTCTGTCTGTCTGCTTGTCTGTCTGTTTGTCGGAAACTTTAAAATATAGACACATGATCTTTGGAGTTTAGACTCTCCTGAGCCGTCACTTACAAACAGTTTTTCCTTATCCCCATTTTAAGTGGGGCTTTGCTTGCTTTTTTTTTTTCATCTATTTGTCGACTATTTTCTAACCATCTTTGAAAAGCATCCAGTTTCAAGTCCCCTTTTAGTCCCCGTCCAAAATCCCACCTTATTGCTCTTCTAATCAATGATATATAGTATAGTATATGCACAGTACAGCTATATATCTTTAGCCGTTTGGTCTGTAGGCCGATCGCCTGAAATGTAGTTGTATAAGTAAACGCACACGAAAGAAAGAAATAGCTGTTCACCTAATTCTTTCTACCGTACACGCTTGTCGATGTGTCTTTCGCACTCCCACAGTTAAGCTTTACGCGAAGAAATAAAAAAAAAGCGCAAAAGAGAAAAAGCTGCGCTACATTAAAAATGTTTTTTTAAATTTGCCACTTCCGGCTTTATTCTCTTTCTTTCGCTTTCACTATCCAACCTGTAGGAAACAGTGAAAACTGTTCTCAAAGTAGCATTTTATATTTAAAGTACTGTCTGCATTGCAAAAAAAAATAAAAATCCAAAAAGCCGACTAACGAAAAAGCCGATTTAAACCAATGTTACGATTAATCGTGTCATTCCTATGAATGTCAGATAAAAATAATAAAACAATTTTTCGATTAATCGTGTCATTCCTATGGATGTCAGATAAAAATAATTAAACGATTAATCGATTGAACGATTAAGGAAATAATCGATTAATGCAATTAGTTGTGCCATCCTTATAAATAGCTGATAAAAATAATTAAATGATTAATCAATTGACCGATTAACGTAAAAACCGATTAATACAAATTTATCGATTAATCGTGAGTTGAATAGGAACATGACAGGCTCCTCGATACTGAAGAATTTAGGGCACTGCGACTCCATTGGAGTCTATTGTACCTAAGCCCGAAAAATGATTAAACCAAAAGACAAAGAATCTTCTCCGCTTTTTTAATAAGCAAGAGAGTATCCGTATTCGAGGCGATTCTGATTTGGTCAGTTGTAATGAAACAGCGATCAAACAGATGTGTGAGTCTACACTCTGTCTCCGGGGACAAGCCTATTATGTTTCGATGTTATCTCAGACGATTGTGACCAATGAGGTAGCCAGTTAGCAAACTAAGTTCATGACGAGTGTGATGAACAATATTTTTTTGGTGCAGATGGGGCGTGTTAACTGCTTAGCTTGTCGTAGACCCGAATATTGCAGCAAATATTGATGAAAAGATTCTACGAAGAAACAATCAGTTATACGCGAGGCAGAAGCCCAGCTAAGCACGCAGCATGGGTTCGGGCCAAGAAGAGGCGTGGAGGTGCCAGTTCTATCGTGTTCGTCTGCGATTTCATTGCCATCAATACCTCTGCGACCAGGGACCCAGCAGATAGTGACTTTACGACCCTAAGAGAGGTGTTGAAGTGTATCATAAACCTTGAAATACTAAACTACATGAAAAACTTAATGAAGTTAGTGGCTTGCTAGCTGCTTGGATATGCAAAAAAATTGAGAGGACTATGATTAAGAAGGTGTCGGGCGTAGATAAAAAGATAAAAAGACCAGGGATCAGTTACCCATTGCAACAGTGAGCTTGGTGTTGCAACCGATTATATGTTTCGTTAATCGAGTCATCAGTGTAACATTTGATGAAGAGATAGTTCGAAACCAAGGCTCGAGTCCAAGCCCCTTCTGCCAGACCATAACCGACTTCGCATACTACGTATTTATGTAACGCAACTCTTTGAAGCACTTAAAATTTCTTCATATCACTTTGTGCTTGACTTTAAACCAATTGGCTTAAAGACTTAATTGCGTCATTATGACAAGTTATGATAATACAAATAAGTATTTCAACGTGTTAAGATTCCATTTAGAGTTATGCGATATGATTAAGTGATTTAATAGATTAACAATAATCAGTGCAGTGCTGACTTGTCATGGCTCATTTTCATGATATTTGATTTAAATCAGTTTAATCAGTTTAATCAGTTTAGAGTCACTTGCCGCTATCAATGCGGCATATCATTAGTTCGACTTCGACTTATTTACTTCGCCGTAGATGCGTATTACGGCGGGCGCGTACGGCGCGTATTGCAATTGCAAATTATGCTTTTTCGGCAAGAAAACTCACTAATTATGCAAACTACCTGCTGCTACTCAATTAATCTTGATTACGTTTGTGTTATCCAAATACAATTACTTTGGCATTAATTACAATAGCTACGACAGCATTAGCAGCAGATAACAGTGATGGCGATGGCGACGGCGACGGCTAGACTGACAAACGCTACGCAGTAAGCGATAAGCGAGTGAGTGGTTTGTAAAGTATTTCATATAAATTCCATTCAAATTCAAGACTATTCAAACTGACGAAACGTTTCGAAATGTAAATGAGCAATATCAACTGCGTCAGTCCTGTACAGATAGACGGACGGACGGACAGACAGACGGACAGACAGGTATGGAATATAAAGTAACAATGTGAGCCATCGAAAATGAATGTTTTCCAAACCAAAAAGTGAAATGATTTGTTCTACTTGAATTTTGTGCATTTTATGTCTAGGTAAATCCTTCCTGCATGTGTGTGTGTGTCTGTGTTTATTTGTAGCTTTGTTTAATTTGCGAACCGGAAATTGTGTGTTGCCTAATTTTGTCGCCAGTAAAACAACCAAAAACGTTTGACTTATGTTGCTGTTGCTCTTGTTTGTTTGTTTGTTTGTTTTTTTCCGTATTTTGTTTTTTTCCTACGCTAAAAGCGTTGAACTATCGATGAATGATTTAGTAGAATTGACGCCAATATTTTAGCTACAACACACAACCTGTTTGTTGCCATTGGCTGTAGACATCATCATCATCATCTATCATCGTCAATATAATCATCATCATCGTTCGTTGTTTCGTAACCGGAAACTATTTGTATCCGGTTCTAGTAAATATGAAAACAATGTTAGTCGTAGTCGTGTATACAAGAAGGACACTGCCTACTCAACGATTTTAGTTGTTATAATTTGCTTTTAAGCTAACAAAACGCATTAGAACAGCACTCATCTACTTGTCTGTCAGAGTATCCTAACATAGGTGGGCTGCATTTGCTAGAGACTTAGTTAAAACGAAAATAGAATTTTGCATTAATTGGTAATTCGATTACAATGTTAACGAATGCCATGAAATGAACATGAAATAACACCGCTGTTGTCTGCTTCTGTTGCTGATGTTGCTGATACTACGAAGTCAACTCGTTTGATTATGGCTCATTGTTATCCCTGGACACTTTAGTATGTCTATGATTTACTTAGTTGTATCTAGTGAAGTTTTAATCAGACAGAATGTCAGTTCATCTGCGTATCTAACGAATACACATGTCAATTCTTTAACTGTGAACAACGAACGCATTCCATTCCATTCCAGTTCAGCTGTTGTAATTTGTTCTTTTAATAGGCTTTATTGAATGTAATTATCCTTGTTACATAAAATGCTGTTGCTGTTGTCAGTATAAATGGCTTTAATATTAATTACAATTGAGTTGTTCTTTATTCTTTATATCTGTGACACATAGTGTAAATCAGTTATATTCAGTTTGTCGCAAAGTTTGTAACGCATTAAAGGAGGCATCGTAGGCATTATAAAGTATATATATTCTTGATCAGCTCGATGAGACAAATCTATTCAGCCATGTCCGTCTGTCCGTCTGTTTGTTGGTGCGCGTTTTATTCGCTCAGTTTTAAAGATAAATTTTAAACTTAAAATTTTCTAGGTCCTGTGTACTTTCTATGTTAAAATCAATGTGCCACACCCACTTTTAGGTATAGCTCCCATTCAAAAGTACAACATTTTGTCAAGTTCTTATTAAAAAAAAATTTATTTATAAAGCGAATGGCTTCAAATATGGCACAAATGCTTATTATACCATGCCAAATCTTCTGTTTAAAATTGGTCCAAATCGGACCGCGAATTCCTAAATTTTTAAGAATATTTTTAATTTGTTTACTATTTTAAGATAAAATTTAATACAAATGCTGCACACAAAGATCTATCCACGTCAAATGATGTGTAACAGGTATATAAGCTTCGGTCCAACCGAAGCTAACTTTTTTTCTTGTTTATTATTACTATTCTGTTTAGTTAATAAAAACTTTTAAACTGTAGACAGATTTGTAATCAGGGACTTCAAAAATATAAAGAACTTGGTTTCATAAAAATACTTTTCGAAATACCCGGCCTTGCTCTTGTGTCACAAATAGTTCTATTCCCAGCTTTTCCCAGCGCTCACTTTTCCAATCAGTCAAACTTTTTCCCCTCCTTATTACCAAGTTTCTGTATAATTTAATACCCAGTACCCCCAAGTGTAAAAGAAAATGTTAAATTTGTACAAATACATGTAACAGACATGATATATTTAATCATGATATATTTAATCAGAATTGAAAGGAGAGTCGATCTAGCCAAGTCTGTCTGTCATTGCTCTCTGCCGTATGGAACTGATTATCTCAGAGATAATAGTAGATAGAGGAAACATATTTATAACTTTGACTCTTTTAAGCATCATGTCAAGGAGAGCCTGTCCATAGAAATCAACCCCAATATATTTTATGATAGTCCCAAAGAAATATCCCAATATGTGAGGACCAAAAAATTTTTCGTTATAACCCCTTACAAAATTTACCTCATTTGAGTTTTTATATGAAAATTCAATAAAAATAAAGAATGGAACTCGATAAGACTTAACATAAGTAAGTACAGTAGTATCTCGATTCTTGCACATGCTTGATACTTGCACACCTCGATTCTTGCAACAAAGCATTTTTTTCAATTACGTACTCTGTACTTGCTATGTTACATCTGAAAATTTTTTTACTCAATACTTGCGACATTTTTGTCTTGCTCTTCCATGCTGTCAATCAACGAGCGAAGACCTTGCCCATCACATCTGATATCTTCAAGGAAAAGGTCAAATTACTGCAAGCCAAAATCCAGGAAAAATTCGAGTGACTTCCAAGCTAGCAACTTTAAAAAAAGACATGGAATCCGGAGACTCAAAATATGTGGGAAAAATAGTCGAATAAGTCTGGTTCTGTTAACCCTTTTTTGCAAAAAACTAAACGCAAAAATTGCTGATTTAGATTTAAAAAAGGAACAGATTTACAACGCTGATGAGTCTGGCCTTTTTTGGTAGCTTTTGCCCGATAAAACTTTTGTCCGGGACATAAAATCAGGAAAGAACGAATAACTTTTTCTTGCTTGTACGAATGCTGCTGGAAATCATAGAGTTAAATTAATGGTTATTGGACAATCTTCAAATCCACGTTCATTCAAGAATTTTACTGAAATGCCGGTTGTCTACAAAGGGGAGTAAAGGTGCTTGGGTGACGTTGGCACGGAACAGTTGTTCCAGAGGTGTGTACATTTCTGGTCCTCAAAACATTCCTTTCACTATCTTAAAATTTTTTAAGTCTGCAGGTAAAAGAATTCCCTGCGTGGCAAAAATCTTCCCGACAAGGGTCCTTTACTTATTCATAATGCCCCATGCCATCCCAAAGAAGGAGTTACAGAGTAATGATGGTGGTATAGTGGTAATGTGCTTGCCTCCAAACTGTACAGCTCTTATACAGCCCATGGACCAGAACGTTATAAGGCTTACGAAAATGAACTACAAAAAAAGCCTCCTAAGTCACATTGTTCATCGTGGGAAAACAATAGACGATTCTCTGCGTAATATCAACTTGAAAGACACAATATGCTTTCTAGCGAATGCTAGGAGTGCCGTAAATACATCTCCAATTCGGTCATTATTTCAAAAACTGTTTGATAAATCATCCGACTGGGATAAAGACGATGACATCCCTCTTTCAGAGTTGCGAATTCAGCTAGCTGACGACGCATTAAATATTCAATCCATTGCAATGGATCGTTGAATTTAATTTGGCGCCCACAGCACACCGATGATGACCTAACCGACGATGTTGATGAGGAAACCGACGACGTGGCACACAGTACAAAGAAAGTTACACCGGAGGAGACTATATCAGCATTTAATATTTGCTTAGAATGGGCGGAGCAAAGCAATGTTTCCTTAGAGGATATTATGGCGCTCCAGAGACTCAGAAGCAGTGTGGTGCTGAAAAGGCAAGTTTGCACAAAACAAACAAAAATATTAAATTTTTCAGTTCCACGTAAAATGTGTACTTAATTTTTTTGAATTGAAATATTAAACATAATAATAATAATACTAATAAGCAGATATGTACGTAAAATTGTATGGAAAATAATAACTCGGTTCCTGCGACAACCTCGAAACGTGCACCGAACCTGGTTTTCATTACGTGCAAGAATCGAGATACTACTGTATATAAAGATAGGGTATAGGGTATTTTGGAGACGAGCATATTAGAATTCAGCATATTTTCTTGGTATTTTTGGTACTGACACTTTTTTGATATCTTGGATTTATTTAGTGCGTAAAAGTTTTTTGAAATTTCCCAATTTCTTTTCGAAACAACCTTCTAGAAAGGATTAGAAAAATTTAAAAAACAAAAATGAACGAAATTGGAGAAGTCATTCTCAAGTTATGGTATAAGTACGCAAAAAGTGATTTGATTTTAGTGATTTCCAGCACTGATTATAATTGCTATAAATCAAGATCTCGAAGGTTGCTTTATTTTATATATATGGCAAGGCTCTGAAGTAAATATCGTTTAATTTGTCCACTAGAGAGAGTCCATTCCATTTTTTGGACCTTAATCTTTTTTAATGTTAAAAATATCTGAATCAGGCGCATGTTAACGAAAGTTTCATGCAAGAGACCCTTCATCTTGTTCGTTCGCTGTCACCATATTCCATAGGCGCATAGCTGCCATCACTGAAAAATGAGAAATCTTTACCAAAAAGATCTACAAGCGCTTGACTACATATCCATTTCCGTAATAAAAAAGAAAAATATTATCTCAAAAGTGTTTGCGCTATTCGAGATTTATGTTGCTCCAATATTTGTGTTTTCCAATTGCATACATGCATGTAAACTCTCCAAATTGGCTGTTAGGCTGTCTTTCGCTCCTTTTGCTTTTCCAGTTTTTTTTTTCGAATTTTTGGACATTATTCGATTTTGTACATAATCAAAATTAATTCACTTTTTTATTCGTTTAATATTTCATTGTTGTTGCCTTTTGTGCGTAATCAATATCGCTCATACACATACACACATACATACACATTTATATACTATATATGTGTGGTATGTATCATTCAATCCGTTGATATACTACGCCGTATATTGCCAACTTCAAGTAAATTTGCTCGTTTATGCTAGGCAACGCTTTTAGTCATGTAATTATGTTGCCTAATTGGGTTATTGTATACCTGACTATGTAGCAATATCTTTGTTGTTGCTGTTGTTGTTGTTGTTGTTGTTGTCGGCAAGTAAGAGTTTCATATTGACTAAGTGAATCGATCGAAATATATTATTTTTGCTTTCGTATTTCGCACAATTCCAAAAAAACATAGCAATGGGACGGACCGATGGGGCGCTGTGCCTAATCAAAAAATATATTACAGACATAATTTATAATTTAATAATTTAATAATTGCAAATAAATAACTCATTCACTCACACACTCACTCGGCAACTAATAACAAAACTGAAAAACTTTGATAGAACATAGAACCAATTATTATTATTATTATGAATTTTTTTGTTCATATTTTTTAGCAAAACGCTATGATGAGAACTCGCTTCAAGCATAAAACTTAGACAAGCACTTTGTCCTTTTGTCCGTCCGTCTGTCTGTCTGTCTAACTGTCTTGATAACTTTGTATGCAGTTAGATATAACGAAGTTGTAGTAATTGTAGTTGTAGTTGCATGCATATTTAATATTTATGCGCTTTGGCCATTTTGTAAATTATGTGCGCTGTCAAAAGGCTTCAGCAGAAGTACTGTGTATCCTGCAGTAGCAGTAGCAGCGGCAGCGGCAGCAATGGCAACACCATCAAACAACAAGAAACAACAAGGAACAATAAAAAACACAGCGGGAAGTATGCTTGAGTTACGTGTATGTTGCATACAAACCAGACAGAACTTCAGCTCGCCAGCCAGCCAGTCAGGACATAAATAGAATATCATATAGCGTTTGGAGGGGTTGTGGGGAATGGTAATGGTTAGAAGTGACAGAATACAAAGGATAGCAAAGAAAAACCGCAAAAATATCGAAACGAAGTAATTTGAACGCTGTGACAGCGAACACAATAACAACAACAACAAGTCTAATAATAAAAGGACAACAATTATTGCGCAAAGGAAAAGGATATGTCACGATGGTGAACGCGCGCGCGCGCTAAAGTGCATATCCTTTGAATGCGACAAGTGTTTCTGTGTCTGTGTGTGTATGTGTGTGTGGGGTGTATGGTAAAAAAGGGGTGCAATAAGGCAGTTTCGTGCATAATTTTGGCTAAATCAGAATATTTATGCGTCTAGCCGTATACACGCACACACACACACACACACAGACGCTCTTATTAATACACACACAAACACACACACACCGACACAGACAGACATACACATATATAAATTCTTGGACAAAATGCGACAACAACACGCAATGCATAAAGGATTCTTTTGCTATTATTGTGGCTAGCCGTAGGTTAAAGTTAAAAGGCAAACGCTGAACTGATTTCAAAAATCGTAAATACAAAAAGAATTTTCTTTAATTTTTTTTAAATTTTTTTATTTAAATTTTTTTTTTTTTTTTAATATTTTGTTGTTGTTGTTGTAGACGTTTTTGGCACTTTGGGTTTGTGGCCAATTTGTAGCAAATTCATTACTTCATGCATGTACTTCTGTCTCCCATCTCTCTCTCTCTCTCTCTTTCTCTCTATCGCTATCTCCTTCTGATGCATGTGTTTGTTTTTGCGGTTAAAGTTGACTTTATTCTTGAAACCGAACAACTTTATTCATTCAACTGCTGCTGCCTGTGCCAGCATTTCCGTTAGAAGCATGTGTGGCAATTTAAATGTGGCTACAAATTCAAAAAAGAAAATAAAATAAAAAATAGAAAAAAAAAAAAAAGAAAAGAACTAAATTAAAACAATAACAACGACAATAAAGACTATTAAGTTGCATAAACCAACCAAACAACCGACTTCATTGAGTGATAATTTGTGCCATGAACTATTCAAACCCTTTTTTTTCTTCTTTTTGGCAACAAAGTCGAAGACTGTAAAACAAAAAAGGACAAAGGACTTGTTGTGTCTGCCGCTTTCGAAATTGTCTGCTTGAGTTGTGCTTTCTGTGTAATGCATTGATTTATATTTAAGTCAATTTTTATTGTCCTTGAAAAATTTTTAAATAATTATTTACAATCGAATTGGAATTATTTTGTTTTTTTGATTCGTAAATTGCTGCCAACAAAAAAAAAAAAAATTATCTATGCAAGAATAAATTTTTAAAATACACTCAAAATAAATTCAACAAAATTCGTTACGAAAATATTTTGTACATTAAACTTTCGTACAATGTAGTTCAGTTTCGTAATTTAATTTATATTTTTTTGAAAAAACCTGTTTGATTTGTTTTCTTTTCGTACATTGACGAAACGGTTTTTAAATAATTTAAATTTTACGAAATATTTTGTATATTGTACGAACGGGTTCTGTAAATTAACGAAATTATTCACGAAACTATTTAAGGAAGGTAAAGCTGCAAGTACGAAAATTTCGTTTAATTTAAGAACACTTTTGTACAGTATTCAAAATCATTTATATAAATAAACTTATTCAGAAGTTTTAATACTTCTTTTTTCGTATGGATCCATATATGTTCTTTTAAGAGTACGAAAGTTTCGTAAAATTAACGAAAAAAATTGGAAAATTGTTTGTAAATAGTACGAAATCACTTGTGCAATGTAGACTATAGGTGTTAGATCTTAAATTTGATAAAGGTATGAAATCTGTATTGTATTTCGTAGCTTTTTTAAACGATAAATATGCGTACAATGCAGATTGCTTCCAAACTCAAACTTTTATTTACGATTTAAAAATTTATATTTATTCTATAAAAGAAAATACACACCAGCGTAGTTGAAAATCATTTTAATTTCATTTAAAGTGAAACCCTTTTAATTTGCGATGTTCTGAAAGTCAGCACTGTAACTTTTCGTTTTATCTTTGAAATTTGGAAACCTAAAATGTGAAAAATAAAGTAAATGGTTTGTAGAATAAAAACGATTGTGAAAGAATACATTTTTAATGTGATTTAGTTATTTTTATGTTTTTTTTTTTTTTTTTTGTTGTGAAGTGATGCTCTAAACAATTCTTACCTAAATTTTTTTGTGTTTTGGAGTAAAGTATACCGAATTGTAATGGATTGTCCCAACTACTAACACAATTTTGTTCCTCAATGTGTGTATAATACAGCAATATTAATTATTTTTGCACATTTTTGCGCCGTTTCAAAAAATATTGACTTTTATCATGCAATATTGAGTTTATCCATGTTAAAATGCTTGAATTTTTTTTATCAAGTGATCGTAACACAAATGCCCTTAGCAGATTGATGCCGAAGTTTATGCAAATCAATTTGAAAATTAATTTTCTTTTGAGAAGTTGGTGAAAACTTAATCAAACAGATCAGAATCTGGATTATTTATGCTGATCCATTAACTTTTACAGTTACTAACGTAAGGGACTTGATCCATTAAAATTTTTTTTTGTTATAAGTGTTAGACTTACAGGTTTTTTTTTGATTTTATTTTAAATGTAGAATCAAAAAAAATCTTTACTAATTTAAAAGGTAAACCAGACAGACACACAGAAATAAAGTTTTCTCGCTTTTTAAAGTAAAAAATAAATAAATTTAATGAAATTTATTTCATATTAAATTTAGCCACAAAATGCACTTTCGCATACATTTCAAATTGTTTCAAAATTTTCCTTTTTCTCAAAATGACCACAATTAAAGAAGAACAAAAACAAAAATGATAAATACAAATTTGAATAAAAATACAAATAAATGAATGATTGCATGCAAAGAAAAATAGAGAAAAATAATTTTTTTTTATGCAAGATGAAAACACTTTCAAAATTATTTAAAAATTGAAGTCAATTGGAGTTAAATTGATTTTAGACATCAGCAGCATGCAACCACAATGCCAACAACAACAACAACAAAAACAACAACAAGTCCAATAACAAAAGGGAAACCAAAAATATTAAAAAACAAGAAAGAAAGCTTAAGTCGAGTTTGCTCGACTGCAAGACACCCTGTATCCAATATTTATGTATCTTAAGTTAAGTCCTAACATACTACCATAAACTTAAAAAAATGGGGTGTATTTGTAAGTGGGGTGTATTTATTATTTTGCGCCATCTCGAGCTTCGGTATAGAAACATTGAATAGCTTTAGAAAAAAAGAAAATATCATGGAAAATGTTGTATGTTTATTTAGATTGGACCTTTACAATTTGTGTGATCAAATGGCCGCCTTTGTTCTTGATCGCGAAGAAGGCTCTTTTTTGGGCATTTTCCATAACTTTTTCGAGCGTCTCGGTCGATATATTGGCCATTTTTGTGCAAATACTGTTCTTGAGATCGGACCAAGGACCATCTTGGCTAACTGTTGTACACTTCACTCTTCAAATTAGCCCAAAGAAAGAAGTCTGGCGGGGTCAAATCCGGCGACCGCGGTGGCCAGTCGATATCGCCATTTTTCGACACTATGCGTCCGGGGAACTTGTGCTGCTAATACTTCAGTGTATCGTTTGCTGTGTGACATGGCGCTCCATCCTGTTGGAACCAAAAGTCATTTAGACCGTTTCGATGCATTTCCGGACACACAAAGTGCGCCTACTTCCACCAGTACCGCTTGCCGTCGACTGTCTCGCCTTCTTTGAAGAAGTACGGGCCGATAATGGTTTTGGCACAAACGTCGGCCCAAACTGCCACTTTCTGGTCGTTTAATGGTTTCCTTGTGAATTGCATGAGGATTCTCAGTGCCCCAAATACGGCAGTTATGTTTGTTGACACCACCAGAGAGGGAGAGTGAAATGCGCTTCGTCGGTCATCAAAATTTCATGCCGAAAATGCGGCACTGTTTCCACAATTTCAGCTACTTTTCGGGCATGCTCAACCGACGCGGCTTGTCTTCGGCCAATAATCGTTGGCTTATCTGTATTTTATACGGGAACATTTTCCGAATCTTTCAAAACACGCCGCATTGGACGACGTTTAAATGCTGCGAACGCCGCCGATAAGACACAGTCGGGTCCTCCATAACACTGTCCCGTACAGCTGCTATGACAGCATTGGAACGCCTGGGACGTGGTCGATTGTGTTGCCCACGGTTCGCCACTGGGCCGTGCTCAAAAAAATTTGATGCCAAATGGCGAATAGTATTGTCGGAAGGCGCTTTTCAGCCTTATTCAATGTTTCTATACCGAAGCTCGAGATGGCGCGCACTGTACTTTTGTACAGATGTAGGAATAGTATGCCTTGAATATTAGGATGTTCCAAAAATGTTCGAAATTTTTAAGCTTCCGCCCCCTAGGATTGTTCTATATCGAAAATAAAAAGTCTCGTATTTTTTTTAGTCAGATAATATTTAATGGTGCCGCCATGCCCCTGAAGTTCCTTATTTATTATGCAATCTGTAAAAACCTGGAAAATGATCTATAGGGTCTACGATGTATACTTTAATGCGTTACAAACTTTCCGACAAACTGATTATACCTGCATCTCACTATGTGTGACAGGTATAAAAAAAGAAGAAAACAAGATCAAGAAAACAATGACAAAACTAGTCAGACTATTTGAAAGGAAAGTTAAACGAAACCGCTTATATGCAACAAAATAAAGTCGATTGAGTAACTTACTTCTTACTAATATGTTGGGTACGAATATGTCTTGTAAAGAAAGTACATCAGTTCAAATTATATTACATATGTATTTGCAAGAAAGAGCAAAAAAAATAAAATAGAAAACCTCAAATACACTTGTAGATCAAAATGTGTACGTGACAAAAAAAAATGAAAGCAAAAACAAAACAAAACAAAAAAATAATGCAGTACAATGAGATGAAGATGAGCAACAACAAAAATTATATATAAAAATATTGCGAGACTAAGTTCACAGGACCTTCAGCCATGGCTGAAACCGAAGCTACAAATCAAATGTACGTGTCACTCAATGCCTCAAAAGGAAAAAAACCCATCATCGAAGGATGACGAACTAGGATGATGAGAATGTCAATGGTTGATGTTAATAATGATGCCGATAATGATGAAGAACGTTGCAACTTCTACACAACTGCTGACTACTATTCCAAGTGAAAGAAGCATTAATGTGAATGCTGCAACACGCTCAGGCGCAAAATGACAACTCGTGACCGGTATTATTGTTGCAAAAAGTCGTCGAGCATGTCGATGTTGTCGGTCGACCATGACATTCATTCAGAATCCATTCAATTGCATTGTTTATTACACACACTACGACTACAATATGTGGCTTAGACACAGATTTAACTTTTTTTTTTGCTGGTGTGATGTCTTAGGACATCCTACTTTTAAAATGCGACAAATATTAATTATAAATGGCGTTTAAAGTATTTTGTAAAAAAAAAAAAGAAATTAAACATATTCAGAAAATGGATAAATGCAAATGAATGCATACGAATACAAATGAATACAAATGAATGCACATGAATACAAATAAATACATACATGTCACTATATTAAAAGAGAGATGATCTCAAAGGCAACTTATCATGGAAGTTAACGGAAAAAAAGAAACAGTTAAATGAAAGAAGAATTAACTTTTCTAGAGCCCAAGCTCAAATACACATTACACGAAAATTTAACAATTTATGGTATTTTTTAGTATGTTTTCATAATAGCCCCAACAAATTTTGGTTGCAGATGCGAATTTGAAAAGAGCCGAAAGAGCAGCCGAAACGCCAGTATAACGTAGTAGCAAACGCTGGATATTTGCTAGTAATAACCAATAACACAACTCTTCCGAAATGACTTACCGATTGTAACGAAATTTTGTGTGTATATATGGTAGGTCTGAGAAAAGGACTTTAACTATTTTTCATATGCCCAGGTGGAGGGGTGGCCGTGGCTCCTATAGAATCGAATCAAATTTCGTCAAATATTTCCGAAACAGCTTAACTGATTTCAATGAAATTTTGTAGATGTGTATATTTTTGGTTCAACTTAAAAGATAGAATATATGTCTTGAATAATAGGTTTATGTTTTAGAATGGACCTCATAGAATCGATAATGAAATTCATAGAATTTTTGCAAGTATTTGAGAAAAATTAAATTTAGTAATTGGAATGTGTTTGAAAACTGGTTCAAAAATAGATTTTGATTTGTAGTTGACTGAGTTATTGGTACATTGGCGAAAAAAAGAGTGAAAAATGAGTTTTTTTAAACATAAGTCCATATGCTGTGCATGTCCCTCAAATTCCAAGAACAGACCTACAACCCGACCTTCCCAGCTATTTAAACCATTTTTTTTTTTATTTTTGGCAATAAAATTAAAATTGACTTTACATAATCTCGGAAAAACAATCAGGCACCATTTCAATTTTTTCCAGTTTTGGAAGCTTGAAATGTTTACGAATTAAGAACCAAGCTTTTTATCGACACTTTTGTATCAAACCAGTGGCTTCTTGAAGCTCAGTGCGGCAAGATAGAAATACGTTTCAAAAAAAAAAAAAAAAAAAAAACAGACATTTGTGATTACATTGAAAAAAATAATAATAGAATAGTTGTAGCGATTTAATAATCTATATCTTATCTTTATATATAAAAATATATAGCTGTGCGTTTACAACGCTAAAACTCGAGAATGGCTCGACCGATTTGGACAATTTTTTTTTTTGTTTTGTTGCTCTCATCATAGATGTGGTCAGAAAGGAAAAAAATTGAAAAATTTTGACCCGGGGCCTAATTGGGGCCTTGAAACCGGAAAACCAATATCTTTGGAGTGAATAGACGTAGAGACTTGAAAAAGGGCTCATTTAAAAGATGGTTAAAAAACATTTCTAGCGTTCAAGGTGTTCAAGGGGTTTTCCGAATTTGGACCTGGGACCCATATGTGGACCCAATATAGATTTTTGAACGAATATTTTTTTATTACAGGTGAGCACTTAGACGTGATTTTAAAAAATTTTGACCCGGGGCCTAATGAGAGCCTTGAAAAAAAGTCATACATTTGGATTGAATAGACGTAGAGACTTGAAACTGGGCGCATTTGAATGATGGTTAGTCGTGTTTAAGGGATTTCCAAAATTTGAACCCACATTTATTGAAAAATTTATATTTAGCCACCAAAGAGATACAAAAAAAAAAAAAAACGCGAGCAAAGCCGCGGGTACCTGCTTTAATATATAAAAATATCATGTCACGGCGTTTGTAACGATACTCCACGAAAACGGGTTGACTGATTCTTAAGAAATTTTGTGTGTATATTCAGTTGGTCTAAGAATCGGACATAAACTATTTTTCATACCACTAATTGGAGTGGCGGGCGTTGTCCCCATTGAATTAATCATTAATTCATCTAACATTTCCTGAAAGAACCCACGTATTTCAATTAAATTTTGTAGATGTCTATTTTTTTGGTCTAACTTACACAAAAAAAGGAAGTATGTTGTTTTAGAAAAATGGGCGGTGGGCGTGGCTCCCATAGAAGTATTTGAGAGAAATTTAATTCGGTATACATGTTAAAAAAAAGTTTAAAAAAAACGGACGATGGGCGAGGCTCCATAAAAGCAATCAAAAAAAAATTAATTTTATTTTTGCAAATAATTGAACAAGAGAAATGAAACTCGGTGTAAATGTTATTACACAGAGAAAAGTATAATCCATTGGAAAAACGAGCGGTGGGTGAACCAAAAAAAAATTCGTCTTTTTTTGCAAATAATTGAGCTAGACAAATGAAATAACGTATTACTACACGACCCGAGCAAGGTCGGGTAGTTCAGCTAGTTTTTGATAAAAATTATTTACGAAGGAAAAAAAAAAAAAAATCAACATATTTTATTTTTGCTAAAAAAAAAAATTAAATTATGAAAATATTTGAGTAAATATGTACTTCCATTGCCGCAGGCAGCTTCTTTTAAAATTTTCTTTAAAAAAAAAAAAATTTATCAAAAAAAAAAAAGAAAAAGATTAAAGAAAATTTAAACCTGTCTACACAAACAATTCACACTTATTTTCTTTGTTCAAGTTTCTAAAGAGAAAATGTCAATAAAAATAATAAAAAGATAAAAAAAAAAAACTGCAATCACTACACCTCTTTACTACTGTAAAAACTAGTTGTGAACTATAACAGTACGCTTAAATTTAAATAGAAGTTTATGATTCGCAATTGGTTTAACACCGAAAAATATAATAAAAAAAAATGAAATCAAATCAAATAAAATATAGAGAAGCTGCACAGTGATGCCATTTTCGGTTTTTTTCCCCTTTCGCACTCATGCATGGCAGACTGTACAGAAATTTAAAGCAGTACACCATGTGTATGCGAGAAAGAGAAAAAGAAAATAAGCGAAAATGGCATCACTGGAACTGCAGTCTAACTTCGAATTACACGAATAAATAGTATAAAATGATAAAGGTTTTTAATTAGTTTTGTTCCAAACACAACAACAAAAACAATACATATGCAATTACATAGTTCCATGGTTTTTTTTTATTCTTCGTTTTTTTTTTTTTTTTACTTGAAATTACGATCTGTGCTAATTGACTTTATTTATATTTTCGTCACTGTTTTATTTTGCAGTAAAAGCGAATTAAAATTGAAATCCAAAATGTGTTTCTTTCTGTTTCGAAAAAAAAAAAAAAAAAAAAAAGGAAGTGTGTCTGTCTCTTTGTATGTGTGTGTGTATGTGTGTGCTACAACATCAAAATCAATGAAGAATCAGCAATGGAGAAGCAAATGCTACAAAAGACGACCACAACAGATGCGAAACGAACGCGCGTAATGCGTTGTAAATGGAGAGCAAAAAGAAAGTACTTCAATAACACGGCTCCATATTTCATACCCGCGCAAACAGAAGCACGACGACGCGACGACCGAGCGACCCTCTAACGCCTAATTGAGTAGAGAAGCATAAAATGGACGCGGGACGTGCAAAAGTGAAGTTAGCAAATGACTAACTGAGTAAAGGACTTGGAGAACGCGCTTAGGTATTTAAGTCACGTACAAACTTGAGTAATGCGACACGTTGCCATCTGCTGCTACTACTGCTGCTACAGTTGCTACAGTTGCGAACTGCCACGCCTACACAACCCAACCCAAACCAAACCAAACTTAAACAACGCGCTCTGTTCGCTGTTTGCTTAAAAATAGAAAGGACAACGTACGAAAAATACAGAGCAGCCAAAACAAAAAAAAAAAAAAAAAAAAAATTGTACGCGAAAAGCGCAAACATGAAATAAAACGAAACTGGAAATACGCGCGCATCAGCATCCTTCAGCTTTAGTTTTAGCTTCAGCTTCAGCTGCACTGTACTACGCTGCACTGTTATCCTGTGGCGACAAGGTGGCGTGGCTACTGCGCTCAAGTGGCTTTAGCTGTTGACTGACTGAGTGACTGACTGACTGCCTTGCACTTCCTTTTTAACACTGAATGTATTGTATGTCTGTGGCTGCGACTACTGCAACTGCTACTATGTGTTGTCCTTTGTCCTTAAGAGTGGTTTGTTCGTTTAGTTTTTTTTTTGTTTGTTTGTTTGCTCGTGTGGCTTTGGTTTTGGCTTTAACGTTAGCTCTTCGCGGTACTTTTTACTTGTAATCGTTGTTTACTTTTGATTTGCGTTAGTTTCTCTCACTCATTTTATTTAATTCTTCTTTTTTTTCTTCTTTTCATTCAGTTTGAACTACGCACTTCTTGTTTTTTTTTCTTATTACATTATTTTTTTTGTTTTTTTTTTGTAAAATAAGAAAAATAGCTCTTAACTTTTGTCGTCGTTTGTGCGCTTGTCTTTCCGTCTGTCTGTCTGTCCGTCTGTCTGTTGCTGTTGGTCAATGTCACTTTGAGTGTTTGCCACTCTGCACTTTATTAGCCAAGTCGTGTAGCGTTCAAATTTATTGAAAAGAGATAGCAACAACAACAAGAACAACAACAACAACACCATAGTTTGAAAGTCCTTTACAAGTTTTCGCTCAAATGTGGCAGCTGCTGCTATTTGATTTTTTTTTTTTTTTTTTTTGTCTTCAATATTTCTTCAATATTTCTGCAATATTCTTCTCTTGAGTATCTTTTTTTCCATGGAAAAGTTTTTAGAAAAGTTGCAAAATGCTGCCATCAGCGAGCGCATTAAACTCATTTTCTTTTTTTTGTTTTTTTCCAAAAATGTCATACACAGCGTATGTGTAATATTTGAAAATATTAAATATAATAACTGTGACCATAACTTCGAGAACTTAAGAAATACTTTTTTATTATTCAAATTAAAAAAAAAATTAAAAATAAAAAGATATTTATCCATTTAGTCATGTCCGTCTGTCTGCGCATCTATTTTCTTTGGTTGTTAGTTTGTCTGTGACTTTCATTTTTAGTTACAAGTACCCCACGTTCTATTTAAATCTGAGTGGCATGTTCGTCTGCTTCTATTTATTATACTTCAAAATTTAATTTGCAAAATTTTAATAATAAAATGAAGTGTACCAATATCATTCATTTGAGATCGTGAATATACAAGACTAGAGATGGGCGACGGCGCATATTCCGCGGGAGCCAGCAGATCATGAAAAATTTTTGAGATTGGGCGTGATTGGAAAACTTTTTAAAAATTTGCGCAAATTTTCGGGATAGCTCAACTTTTACACATCAAATGAATGTTTATAAAAACAAAACAAAAACAAGGAAAAACGTTAACTTCGGTGGAACCGAAGCTGGAAATACCCGTTACATGGGCGTGGCGTCTTGGTTTTGACCCTGGATGACAAAAGAAATGTTTTTACCTAATTGGGAGCGAGTACATTCATAAATAATTAGTATTTTTAAACAAAAAATCGAAAAAAATCGGTAAGTTTGTATGGGGGCTATACCTAAAAATGGGCGTGGCACTCTGATTTTCGAACTTAACATAGTCGCTTGCCGAGAAAAGCTTAAGTTTAAAATTTCAGTCAAATATCTTTATATCTTCATCGAATAAATCGCATAGCAACAAACAGACGGACAGACTGACAGACGGACAGACAGACGGACATGGCTAGATCGATCCGTCTCATCGAGCTGATCAAGAATATATATACTTTGTGGGGTCTCCGATGCCTCCTTCAATGCGTTACAAACTTTTTGACAAACTGAATATACCCGTTTACACTATGTGTAACGGGTATAAAAATGTGTTAAATGTGTAAAATGTGGGATTTGGAACCCACGGAATAATTTGAAAATATTTGTGATGTGCGGGATCGGGAAAGCCATTTTTGTTTCGGGACGGTTGGGATCAGGACAAAATTTTTATCCCGTGGCCATTTTTAATATACACCATGACTGATACTTCGAGTGTTTCATTATTTGCAGAAGGGTTTTTTTTTTTTGAAGCTTTTTTTTTTTTTTGATTTTTTTTTGAACTTTTAAAAAAAAAAAAAGAAAAAAACGTAAACTCCGGTGGAACCGAAGCTTAAATACCCGCCACACGAATCTTTGAATAGTTTAAGTGTGATCATCAGTGGCATATATACATTTATAAATATATAGACGAAAATAATTAATTTTTCATACAAAAGTTTAAAAATAATCGGTGAGTTTGTATGGGGGCTATACATAAAAATGGGCGTGGCATCTTGGTTTTGGAATTGGATGATAAAAGAAGTGTTTTTACCCAATTTGGAGTAAATAAATTTGTCAATTATACCAATTTTTATTCAAAAATTGGAAAATGGGCGTTAAATTTGTGTGCTGGCTACACCAAAAAATGGGCGTGGTACTTTATTTTTGACATTGGATGTCATTAGAAGTGTTTTTTTCAATTTTGAGGAATACATTTCTAAATAATACCTATTTTCATACAAAAATTCAAAAATGGGCAGTAAGTTTGTATGGGGGCTATACCTTAAAGAATGGGCGTGACACCTTGGTTTCGACTTTGGATGACATAAGAAGACTTTTAACCCAATTTGGAGTGAATACATGCATAAATAATACCTATTTTTATACGAAAATTCGAAAATTTTCGGTAAGTTTGTATGGGGGCTATACCTAAAAATGGGCGTGGCAACTTGGTTTTAACATACAAAGTAGTCGATACCGAGAAAGGCTTAAGTTTCAATTTTCGTAATATCTATATATCTTCATCGAAAAAAATGCGTAGAAATAAACAGGCAGACAGACAGACAGACAGACAGACAGACAGACAGACAGACAGACAGACGGACAGACGGACATGACTAGATCGATTCGTCTCATCGAGCTGATCAAGAATGTATATACTTTATGGGGTCTACGACGTCTCCTTCAATGCGTTACAAACTTTCAGACAAATTGAATATACCCTTCGCACTATGTGTGGCGGGTATAAAAAAACAAATTTGCCACTTAACAAACTGAAATTGAATTTTGCAGTCGAGCAAACTCGACTTTCGATTTTCTTGTTTTTTTTTTTAAAGTCAAAGTAATTTTCCTATTTTTTTTTTTTTTTTTGAGTGTAGTCAAGATAATTGTTAAAATTTGATTAAATGAATTGTCCAGTCAAATAATATATAAGTTGTATTTAAGATATAAATTAATAATAGCGTGTAAGAACATATGATTTATTATATTTATTATTCTTTATATAAATTTTTTTGTTTTTGTGGGTGTTGAGTGGGCGAAGTGCTGAAAAAAAAAAATTGTTAAACAAAAGATTGCAATATGAAATATGAATATTTGAAAAACCAAAGCAATCTTACAGAAATTTGAAAATTTATTTTATTTTTTTTTTTGTTTATTGCATAATTTTTTTGTTTTATTTTTTTATTAAAATTAAATTATTTAAATTAAAAGTATTTAAAAATGAGAGCATAAAAAGAAATTGAGTGAGAGTGCAACGAGCCACATCGAACATGATCCAACTTTAATTGTTCGATCGAACTTTTAATTAAAAGAGTTAATACGAACAATCTTTTGGACGCCAAAGCATAAAATGAGTGAGTTTTTTTTTTATTTTATTTAATTTTTTTTTACTTTGATTTCTTTGTTTTTGAGAGTTTTAGTTGCTTTGTTACTTATTTTGGTTTTAGTTATTTGCGCCCTACGTTTATTGCAAATACATTCGGCACTACTGATTCAAGGTTCCAATATTAAAGACTTTGTCGGATTTTTTTGAAAGACTTTATTTGGAGTCCAGAAACGATTTTTCAAAAAAAGTTCAAATAAACAAGAAAAAACATTAATATTGGTAAAACCGTAGCTCAAATATCCTTCACACGTCCTATTGAAAAGAATATTTATGATCTCTTGTGGCTTAGGAGAAGCGATTGTTGGGAATCTGTGATAATTTCTCTCAAAATTCAGACGTGATGGACAAATTTCACTTACAGATTCGTAATCTTCAGAAAAAATTCAATCAAATTGGACAAGATTTAATTTTATAGCAAATTAAAAGCTAAATTTTTCCAACGTGGAATTTTATTTTCGGACAAATAAAAAAAAAATAAAATAGCTACATATCTGCGGTGTTGTTTAATAAAAGTCAAACACTAATTAAAAATAAAAGTTATAACTTTTTAACGGTTTCAGCTTTAAACTTAAACTTTATCTACTTTTTTTTTTAGTATTTCAATTTAAAAAAAAAATGCAAAAATTATTCATTCATAGCACTTACAAATTTGCTTAACTCAAAACAATTTCAAGTGACATTTTTTTTTTTGATTTACATCTTTTACATCTTTTCGTTACGTTACGTTACGTACGCTTAAGTACTATTTTACAAAAAAGCGCGCAAACTGTGCGTATACGTAATATTTTTAGTGTCATTCTTGTAGCCACAAAAGAAAAAAGTGAAAACGTTTGCAATAAAGTCGATAAAAAACGGCAATAGTAACGACTCGACTATGTGGGTACTGCTTACCAAAACCCAAACTAACTAAACTACCGAAACTGGCAAAAGAACATACAAATTTATGACAGCATTCAACATTTGCTGTCAACGCTCAAGCGTTATTTTGTACGTTTCTATATTTCAACGTTCTGCCGCAAAATTTCTTCAGAGCCTTTATGCTGCTGCTACGATGGCTGCTGCTGCTGCTAAGATGCGCATTTAAAGTCAAAGTTTGCGGTATCATTATTTTTGAAATACGATCACACGAACAGGAAGGCAACGGAGTTCAGCAGAAGCAGAAATAGAGCAAAAGCATATAAAAAGAATTTTATTTTATAATTTTTTTTTTTGTGGGTGAGAACGACCTTTAGATGCGCTACATATAGTATGTAGCGTTATGTTTTAAGTTGTTCTTTTTTTTTTATTCCTTACAAATAAAATAAAAAATGTTAAAAAATAAATTAATAATATAAAATAAAATAATATAAAAGTATACACAAGTGCAGCGCGCGCCTGAAAGTATGCAACCTTTCAAGTTTTAAAATTCAAAAGTAGCAAATCAAAAGTAAAAAAAAAAAAAAAACAGAATAAAACAAATGATGCAAGTCGACGACGAAAATTCAAAAAAATAAAAAGACAAAGAAGAAAAAAAAAAAAAAAATGCCAACAAAACGAACAGAAGAACTATTGCAAACGTTGCGGATGCTGAATATTCTGTAGGAAAGCGGCAAAGGTGCCAAGGACAATGACGTCCATGGTTGCATTTTCTTTTCATTGTTTTTTTTTATATAATTTTTTGTTTTTTTTGTTTTTATGCAACGTAAAAGTCGCATAACTCAAAAGTAAAAAAAAAAAAAAAAACAAAAAAACCTACGCAAATAAAAATGCCACGCCTTAAAAAAAAAAGTAAATTTAGTCAAAATAAAAATTGTGACGTACTAAACAAAAACTTTAAAGAACAAAAAAATTACAAAAAAACAACAGACACAAACACAACAAATATGAAAAGTTCTTCTCAAGTAGCACAAAACGAAAAATAAAACTAAAAAAAATCCTATAGAAGTGTTTTGGAGTGCATTACTGTTGCACGTTTGCATATATGTATGCTGCGACAGGCAACAACAACAACAACAACAAACAACAGCAACAATAGCAAACAACGTGACGTTGAATCGTCATGACTGTCTGGTGCCACATGTGGCATCATCACAATCACTAAAAGATGAAACAAAACAGAAACTTTATTCCGTGTGAGAACTATGTATAACTCGGTAAAAGTTTTATATGCATATTTCGACATTTCGACATTTTTATTGAATTTAATGTTTATGTCATTTTTTTTGTTTTTGTTTATGTTGCTTTTATTACATTTTTATACAATATTTTTGCAAAACATTTATTTCAACAATTTTTTGTAGTTGACATATGTCCTTGACAAAGATTTATACAACTGTGAATTATTTAAAAAAATTATTTAAGTAAATAAAAAATTAATTAATAAATCCTTTTTTTTGCAAGTTGTGCTCACTTAACTGGGCTTTGTCTGATAGATAAGTGGGAAATATAAGATTTTAATTTAGAGATTAGAGTCTTGCAAAAAGCGCACCGTACGGAGACGGACATTCAGTTAAAATGGGCTCAATAATCAGGGGTGTCAGGGAAATCTCTACCAACTTAATTCCAACCCAAAGAGATTTTAAGTTGTTACACAAACCTCTTTCGCTTGGTTTCAAATCTCTCAAGTTTTTGTAAAATACACCATTCAAAAAATATGTTTTAAGGGGGTATTCTGGTTTGAGAGGCTGATTTTGGACCATTAAAAAAAAATCTAATTTGAAAAGGGAAAGTCATATTCGATTGCAGTTTTCTTTTATTAAATTACAAATTAATTGAAGTTAATAAAAAAAAATTTTCTTTTACGAGGGCTGTTCAATAAGTTATTGGCCTTCAAAGTACGTGGTCCAAAAGAAAGGTATGGTGCTGTCGGCCACGATTCCGGATCTCCGGGTTGTCCGACATGAAAAGTAAAAATGGCGTTATAATCAGTACAGATGTAATTCTCGTCTGAACCAAAATAGCAAAACATTAAAAATTATGTTTGGGGTTCGGACGAGAATGGTGATAATTCTGCGTCGATTGCACTTTGAATCGCTTGGTTTCATTAAAATCGGTTTTGTAGAAATGAAGAAAAGTGACTAAAATTCTACTATTAATGTTTTCCATAAATTTAATACGAAACAACCCGGCTGCCATTGGAAAGGGCCTTTGCGCATTTGCTTTTAACAGGAAAATCATGATGAGGCCAACGCCGGGCATCTGGGCACACGCAAGACTCTGAAAAGAGTGCAAAGTCAGTATTATAGGCCCGAGAGTTTTAAAGATGCCGCTAAATATGTCAAGAAATGCCCACGCATTATAAGATAACATATCACAGCAGCATGCAGCTGGAAAAATGTTGATAAATATCGCGCAAGCACCTTAAGAAACAGAATAAAACATTTTGACTAGGATGGTTAACCGAAGGAATTAATATTCGATAACAGGATTTAGTTAACCAGCGAAAAAATTCAAAGAACTCCTGCATCAACAGTTAAATGCGCCTTGCACTCCTCAAGAAAATCCTTTGAAAGAGCTAATCTGATCATAAAAGCAATGATAATACCGGTGATACACATACAACATGGAATGAATTATTGGCCAAATTGATACTAGTCCGGGTATACTTTTATATTTGGTAAAGATTATTAGTATGGCCTAAGCAACACCATCTCTCCAAATCTGTGAACAACTTAGCTACCAAGCTTTGACCAAGATTCGATAGCCCATATCCAGTAATTGTACAACTAAAAATGTATAGCAGGAAAACAATTCGGAACTCAAAGACCCCGAGAGAGCTTACCATCACTCAGAGCAAGACATTCAAAAGGGAGTGCTCAAATACAGATACAGACAGGTGCTATCCAAAGTCAGTATCCAGACAATCGGTGGAGACGCAGGAATGATGAACAAGTTAAAACAGCTCAGTGTACCAAAGATACACCACCACAACCACTACAACTGGCGAATATATTTCTATGGTTAGGAGCAATTCTCTCGAATACTGGTTGCGCCAAGTGGAGCCCATTAGCGATGGAGCGAGGTTTTTTTTAAACCTGTCACTTTTTATACAAACGCTGCACACGAAGATGCGACAGGTACAAAAGCTTAGGGTCTAACCGAACAAGTTTTTTTTTCTTGTTATACCCGCCGCACATAGTGAGAAGAGTATATTCAGTTTGTCTGAAAGTTTGTAACGCATTGAAGGAAGCATGGGAGACACCATAAAGTATATATATATTCTTGATCAGCTCGATGAGACGAATCGATCTAACCATGTTGGTCCCTCCGTCTGTTTGTTTCTTCGCAGTTTATTCGGTCAGTTTAAAAGATATTGGTCTGAAATTCAGAACTTAAGCTTTTCTCTCGAACGACTAAAACAAGTATGAAAATGAAAGTGCCACGCCCATTTTATGGTATAGCCCCCATACAAACTTACCTTTTTTTTTTCGATTTTTTTTGTATGAAAATAGCTTTTATTCATGAATGTATTCACTCCAAATTAGGTAAAAATACTTCTAATGTCTTCCAATGTCAAAACTAACGTGCCACGCTCATTTTTAGGTGTAGCCCCCATACAAATTTACCACCCAATTCGAATTTTTATATAAAAATAGATATTATTTATGAATGTATTCACTCAAAATTGGATAAAAACACCTTTTATATCATCCAGTTCCAAAACCATGATGCCACGCCCATTTTTATGAATAGCCCCCATACAAAGTTACCGATTATTTCCGAACTTTTGTACGAAAAAGTACATTTATAAATGTGTATAGGCCACTGATAAACTATTCAATGATTCGTGTGGCGGGTATTTAAGCTTCGGTCATATAAAAGTCTCAATTATAATTTGCATTAAATATTTTTGAAGGAATGAAAAATCTGTCAAAGCTAAAATTTTATTAAATATTTAAATTTAGGATTGTACAAAACTCGTTTGTGTTTGTGTTTGCGTTTCTTGTCTCTATTAAATTATATAGCATAATTTTCTAATGCGACAAACAGTCGTGCAAATGTGACATGATGGCAGTAATAATAACAATAATAATAATGAAAATAAAGCGAGTATAACGTAGTGAATGACTGTCTGTCTGTCTGCATGCCTACTTATAATTTTGCTTCCTGACTTGATTGTTTTGTTGCCAATCTGACTTGACAGGATAATCAGGCAAATAATGCTAAACAAAACGTTGCAATGCCAACTTAAACGATTGTCTTAGAATGAACGAGGAACTAAACTGAACTGAACTGAACGAAACTGACGAAAATCAAGTGCGACACAACACGGCATGCAAATATTATCGACAATTTGCAGTTTTGAGCTCGAAAGAGCCAAATTATTTCGTAGAAGCGAGGATTTGCCTAAACGGATTTTCCAGCAAAATGAATTTTCCGTTTGGCGTTCTCAAATGCAGTCCGCTGGAAAATTACGAAAATTATTGTAATCGAAATGCATTTACTTGAACTATCTTTCACTCACTCACTCACTCACTTGTATAATTAAGCTTGAAGTATATATTTTATTATTAAATTTAATAAAGAAACTTAAAAATATTATACAAAATGTTTACTTTAAAAGAATTTCCAACTTGTTTCTTTTTTCAAAAACATTCGAAATATTCTTTAAACGAAAATAAAAGAGAAAAAATTCAATTTTATTCTACTCCAAAAAACTTCACTCGATGCTTTTGTGAAAATAAATTTACTCATACGCTGCATTAACCTTTGAACTTGAATCGTTTCGTTTCAAGCCTCTACTCTGGCATAATTCGTTGCAGCTGCTTATTTACAGGCAAACCACCTTTCACATTCTACGCCTTCCAACTATTTTTTTTTGCTTCCTTATAAACTTGGCATAGACTAACAATTTTTCGTCGCTGGCAGACTGCTGATCAAATGCAATCAACTAAAAAAAAAAAAAAAAATAAAAAAAAAAAAAAAAATTGTTTTATTGCTCATTTTTTTATTTTTTTGATTTTTTATTTTCTTCATAAAATTTATAACTTACAAAAAAAATAATAAAAATAGAAACACATACGAAGCTGTATATGCACACACGCCATAGAGGGTAGTTCGAAAAGTTTGTATTTGTAACAAAATATATATTCAGAATGCAGTACGTGCACAGTTTACACGTTTAGTCTGAAGTATCTCGAGTTGCTTTTTTTTTTTTTTGATTGGAGAGCAACCTGAAATGTGTTGGGGCTAACATAAAACATACTAAAAAATACCAGTTTCTTTTTGATTGCAGCGTGCCCCAAGTATTTTGGGGAACGCTGCAATCAGCTGATTATTTTGCTTGTTTTTTTTGTTTTTTGATTGCAGCGAGTCCCTTGAAATATTTGGGCTAGAAAAGAACACATCTTCTCGGATAGTCAGGCTACCCTAAAAGCATTTGACTCTTACAATAACACAACCAAAACTATCACCCAGTGCCGCGTATCTCACAACGAGATGGCTGAGCAATGGGATATTTGCCTCACTTGGGTTCCGGGTCACCAAGATTTATTTGCTAATTGCAAAGCAGATAGATTGCCCAGAGAAGGTAAAAACTCCGTCATTCATCCAGGGAGTACTTCGACTAGAGTTCTCATGGCCACTCTGAAGCTGCGTGTGAAACAGGAACTAATCAGGCTGGCAGAGATTAGGTGGACTACAAATATCAAGTTTAATATCTCGAATCCTACATGGCCAGAGTATAGCACTAAACGAACAGCCCAACTCATGCGTCATAATAGACAGACTCTATCCATGATGGTTGTCGCTCTCATAGGACACTGCCTGGTGGGAAGACATGCCGTCCGACTAGAGGTAGCATCAAATGACTTCTGTAGGAGCTGCCCAGCACTTAGGATAATATGGCTTACCGTACTTGGTAGGCCGTTTCTCGATAGTCTGGCGGAGATTGCATCAGTCAAGACTGGACAAGTAGCCGCCATTATAAAGAAATAGAGCTGGTTCGAGTAGCAGGATATTAACGAGGGATCATATGGTATCACAATGGTCCTAACTGGGCTAGAATTCTAACCTAAACAAAAGATTAGCCAAAAGTTTGACCTAATGTTCAAAATTCGAACGTTTGACAGTGCATCGTACTCAATGAATGCGTAATGAGTGAATAGAGTGCACAGCAAATATTCAGTTGTATTTATTGTGTTGAACTTTTTCATTAAAAAAGAGAATAAAAACTCTTTCATTAACCCTACAAATGTTTTTTTTTTTTTTTAGTTTTTTTACTTCATCCTTTTTCCTTTTATTTGTGTTCATATGTCAACTGCAAATGCTAGAAATTCTACTGCGTTTTAAATTTATTTTTTGCTTTAGCATTTCAAGCGCTTTTTTTATATTTTTTTAAAATTATTTTTTACTAAACTTATAGAAAATTTCATTTAGGCAAGTTGAAACATGGCCGGCAATGCAGCAAAGTTACTACCGGCGACGGTGGCGGCAGCGGCATAATACAGTAAACCAGCTGAACTTCACTTTACTTCAACATTGAATGCAATCACATGAACCACGTCCTTGTCCTACTCTTGCAGCAAATCCTTGCAACAGTAGCAGCAGCATGCACACACACAAACACATACACACACTCACACTAGAGAAGTATGCAAACTGCGAGACATAACTTTTGAATATTTTTATATCAGTCGTTACTATTTCTTTTTTTTTTTTTTTTTTTGCTGTCTTTCTTTCTTTATTTTTCCATTTCCATTTCCATACGCCAAGTTTGCAATTTTCCATTCGCCAACGCGCATCCTTATGCATAATTTCTTTAACTCAACTGTTGAAAGCGCTTCAGGAATTACCTTAACATGCGCTTGAGACACATTTTGCCATATGATCTCGACTACTTTGCTGTGCTGTGCTATGCTTAGCTGACTGTCCATATAATGAAAGGGAAGGCAAGTTTAAATGAAAATGGTAAAGATTGAGATTCATTCCCGTGAAACATTTGGATTTGTGTCTGTAAAAGAATTTTTTTTTTTAAAGATATGTTGCAGTAGGTAGGTAACTGAAAATGGAAAGCAGCGAACAGCGGAAAGTGTACAATTGAAATTATCTTTGTGCCATAATAAGAAGACACTCAAAAAAACAAAACCTTGAAAATTCTCACATACAGAAACTGAACTGTCATCACATTTATATATTGTTCGAAAGGCCTAAGTTTTTTCTTTCCGAAACTGTTTAAAAATTAAATTTCGATTCGACGTATTCTAAGTTATTGCCACATAATTAACGATAAGTCCAGATTTTGGGAGCGATCCGCAAATTTCAAAAGTGCAGTTTGGTTTTACTCGAGCATACCTAGAATCCCTTAGACTTCTCAGCAATTTTATTTCTTTTCTTGGAAGTAAAATTGAAGCGCGAAAAATTTCGCAAGAAATGAAACAGGAAGGACTTGAATTCTTACAGTTTTCGAAGTTCGAAATGTATACGAATCAAGGACTATACTTGGTATCTGTCGTCACTTTCATCAGACATCGTTTGAAACTCAATGTGCATTGTTGCTGCTATAAATTGCAATTAGGAGCTGAGTTGTATCCTCGAGGTTTTCAAATTTTATTTTTTACAGTGTAAAACGAAAATATTAAATTCTATAAAATAGTGCAGCCGTCGCATATTCTTACATAAATACACATAAGTACAACCAAATGCTTGCAGGTTGACTGACTGACTGACTGACTGGCTGAATGAATGAATAAAGCAGCCTGGCATGCTGACTACAATTCAATGCTTTCACATGATGATAACGATGATGATGACGATGATGATGACGATGAAGGTAGAAGGTAAAAGCACAGAATCAAGTCTTCAAGGCGTCTCGTCTGTTGCATGTTTTCAAGTTTAATACGCCCGATAGTTAACTACGGTTGCCAGTGCATAGTGCAAGCAACAATTGCAAGGAAATTACTTCTCAACGAATGAACGAGTGAGTGTATGAGTGAAAGGATAAAAGGACATAGCAGTCAAGCATATAAAAGTAGAAGAAGAAAAAAAATAATAATAAAAGTAGGAAGTGAGCATGAAGCAAAAACTGCTTCCAAGTAGCTGCTGTGCCTGCTAAACATTTAATGCAACAAAGATGTTGCAGCACAGCAGCAGATCTACTACTACTTCTACTACTCCAATTGCCCCAAAGGCAAAATTCAAGCAGGAAAATTATTTGATTTTTATGCATTTTACTTAGGCAAAATATATATATTGTTGTATAAAGAAAAGCAAAAAAAAAAAAAAAAAAAAAAGCCTCAAGAGAAAGAGATAGTAAATCAGAGACTAAGAAATCCAAAGTTTGCTATAAAACCAAAAGTTGCACATTGGTTTGCATGAATTTGAAAATATTTCAAATTTTAAAATGCAATATTCCAAATTTCAAAGCAATTTACTTGAAATGCTCTTTGAGTAAGTAGAGTGCACAGTATATATTCAGTTATACTTACTGTGTACTTACTGTGTATTTACTGTGTACTTACTGTGTACTTACTGTGTACTTACTGTGTACTTACTGTGTACTTACTGTGTACTTACTGTGTAGCTAGTATATACAAAATGTATAACAATATACAGGGTGTCCCCAAAACTTTTTGACAAACGTCGTCAGGAGATAGATGGAGTCAAGACAAACACTGTTTGTTCTAGCGCCAATCGCCCATCTTATACCGTTTTTCAGTTATTCGAGTTCTAAAAAAATGCATTTTTGAATGCATTTTGAGAAATAATTTAAACTACTTTTCCAAATTTAAAAAATTTCATTGAAAATTACTTCAAAAAAATTTTTTTATTATTTAAAAAGTGCGATTTCTTTGTGTTTTGAAGTTGTTTTTCTAAATTTCGGTTATTTCACAATGAAATTTTCGAAAGAAGAATACACCGACATGGTATTGTGCTACGGAAAAGCTGACTGCAGCGCACGTGAGGCCCGAAGGCTTTATGAACAATCATTTCCCCGGAGACGCCTACCCAGTGCAGCAGTCTTTCAGGCAACAGTTGTCCGTTTGCGAGAAACGGGGAGCGTTTTAAAAACAGGCGAAGGACGAAACGTAGGACGGAACAAAAATGAAGAAGCAGCTGTTTTGGAAGCCGTTTCAAGCGATCCATCAACAAGTGTCAGAAAAGTTTCGCAAGCTACAGGAATTTCCAAATCACAATGAAGAAATAAGGGACCGCGACCAGCTTAAAGAAAAAATAGAGTTTGCATTCAACACAATGAGGCAAGAAATGATATGGCAAACAGTCACAACCGAGGTTGAGAGTCGGTTTTTGAAATGTACTAATGAGCAAGGGTCTCATTTTGAAAATTTGTAAAGAGATTTTTATAAAGAAAAAAGAAATATTTTTTTCTTTGACAAATTTGTTTAAGAAATTATTTGAAATCAAACAAGTAGATTTTTAAAAATGCATTCAAAATGCATTTTTTTGTAGCTCGAATAACTCAAATACGGTATGCAATAGGCAATTGGTGCAAGAACAAACGTTGTTTGTCTTGACTTCCTCTATCTCTTGACGAAGTTTGTCAAAAAGTTTTGGGGACACCCTGTATAACTTTTATCGTTTCATTTATTCCACTGTGCAACTGACAGACCGACAGACTGGTAGACAGATCGACAGGCAGACATAAAATTTTCTATTACTATTATCAAGGACAAAAACTCAGACAGCTTCAATGGCAGACGAGCAGTCAGGCAGCCAGCCAGCCAGCCAGTCAGCTAGCTTCAACTCGATTTGTATATGAATATAAAAATAATAATTCAAGTGGCTGTAGATAACTTGATTTGCCATATCGCAGGCAAACTGTGCTCAATTCAACTTAACTTATACCATACTACTCATATGTATACTAAATAAAAAGCGACAGCTTATGCAAAAATAACGTTAAAATGTTGAAACTAAGAAAAACGAGACGAAGACGTTGTAAGCGAAGACGAAGACGACGGAAAAAAAAAGGAAAATATATCACTAAAAATATTTAATAATAAAAAAGCGAAGGAAAATTTGAAGCAGTTGAGGAGTATACTATACACATATGAACCTACTATAAAACTAAATATATTAAATGTCGCCAACGCTCAAATGGTGCATAAACAGCGAATATACTCACATACATACATGCATAACATATAGGATTAAGGGCCAAAGACACACATACAACCATACAACCACTGATACACACACACTCAAATATATTACCTTAAAATGTTGTATGTGAGTGATGTGTCTCATGTTTATAGCAAGTAAATAAGTTAAAAAAAAAAAAGAAAAGAAATAAAAATGAGAAAATGAGTAAAAATGGAAAAAATTGTAAATGAAATGCTTGTCGAAAGCTGCACGTAAATCGCTTACAATACCACAAAACTTGACATATACAATGTCCTAGGGAGTTTAGTCCTTAAGCTATAATAGAATAGAGCTGAACTGAACTGAAATGAACTAAAAGCCTATTCATTCATTTAATGTGTTACTTGAAAAATTCGAAAAACTTAATTATGCATGGTTAACACGAAAACTCAATAAATTTTCAAATAAATGTTGTCGTTCGCTTGTATGTTATGTCTCTCTCTCTCTCACTCTGTGTGTGTGTGTGTGTGCGTTCTAAGATTTATTTTAGATATACAAACACAATTTTAAAGTCAGCCATACACTCACTTCATATAATCATTGCACACACACACACACTCCAGTCACTTAGTCAGTGAGTCAGTCTGTCAGTCCGACGGTTGTCAACTGTTGCATAAATCCAGGCGCATTTCGAGCATTACAAATAACTCAACGCCTCAGCTTAATCAAATGCTTTAAGCTACAATTTCTTTACTACAAATGTCAGTAGCATACACACACACACACACACTCGCACACACACAGTAACGTATTTACTTTAAGTATTCCACACGTAATATTATTTTGCTCACTGTACTGTGCCTACCACGTATCAACACCTTTGACCAAAAACAACAACGACAGCAAAGCCAAAGGTGCTATACAAATCCTTTACTTCATTTTGTCCATTTAAGATTTTTTTTTTCTTTTACACTCTTTTCTGTTTTTTTTTTCTCAATTTTGTATTCCTGTGCAACATTTCGTAACGAAAATTTATTGAGTTCTAATATTGAGAAAATGATAAAATCCTACAAAATGAAAAAGCATTTCAACGAGTCGAACTCTAAAAGTTTTTAAATTGAAATCATTTTGGATTTCTAGTCTTTCAAATCAAATTTTTCAGGCATTTTTTTTGTTTTGATTTTGGTTTAATTTTTATTACAACGAGTCTGCTAGAAAACAAATTATTGAAACTACTCTCGAATTTGAAGTGTAAAGGGTAAAAGAATAAAATCTAAAGAAAAAAAAGTGAAAAACCGAAAGGCAAATAGAGCATAAATTACGCAAATCCAACACGACACATTACAACAACAACAACAACAAAGATGCAAAAGCAAGAGTAATACCTATAACAACAACAACAACAATCAAGTCAGCATTGTCAATGGTGCATTCCAAAATAATTCTAAAAACAAGAAAAATGCTTAGCTTCGGTAAAAACGAAGCTGAAATATTCATCACACAAATCTTTCAATAGTTCGGCTAAGATAAAATTTTGAGAAAAGATGACTGGGAAGCAATGTTCCGACGCAACCCAAGGTTAGACACAGTAATGTGATCAAATTTTCAGCTAAAAATGCAACAAATAATAATAATTTTCTTGATAATATCATAAAACGAGAGCTGAGTTTGGATAGGACTATATGTTATAGTGGGTCGATCGATATTATTAGAAGTATTTTTACTCAATTTGGAGCGAATACAATCATAAATAATAACTCTTTTCATTAAAAAAACAAGAAAATTTGTATGTGTGCTATATCACAGAGTAGACTTGGTATTCTGAAATTAACATAAAAACTGCCTATGGCTAGATCGATGCGTCTCGTCGTGCTAATCAGGAATACATATACTTCACAAGCTGAACTACCCGACCTTGTTCAGGTCATAAACTACTGTGTCCAAAAAATACTAGGAATTTAATTCGATTTAAATAACGCAGTAAAATATTTTCGATCAATATATATTTTTTTAAATGCTGCAGAAACGTTGAAAATGTTGTAGAAGGCTTACGGGGACCGAGCTCTACCAGAATCAATAACATATGTTATGATTGGTAAAAATTCTTCAAAGAAGGTAGAGAACGCGTTGAAGACGAAGAGCGTTCTGGTCGACCATCGATCTCAACGGACGATGCTCATATCCAAAACATAAAAGAATTAGTGCTTGCACACCGTCGATTAACTATGAGAGACATTGCTGATGAAGTTAGCGTATCAAAAGGATCAATTAATGCAATTTTAAAGGATGTTTTAGATCTCAAACTTGTCAAGTCTCGGTTGGTACCAAAAATGATGATTTTTTTAAAAACTGTACTGATTTTTCGTGATTTTTTTGCCAAAAATCCAACCAATATCGTTCCGCAACCACCGTATTCCCTTGATTTAGCACCGTGTGACTTCTGGCTATTCCCAAAAGTCAAGAGACCCCTCCGGGGAATGCGTTTCGAGTCGATTGAGGAGATAAAATAAATAAATAAAAAGCTAGATCGAAGAAGGCGCTGATGGCTATACCGGAAAGGGACTATTTGGCATGTTTCGAGGATTGGAAAAAACGTCGGCAATGGTGTATTTTATCGGGAGGGGATTACTTTAAAGGGGACAAAATAGATATTCATGAATAAATAAATAATTTAACTTTTGAACACACCTCGTATACACTTTTTATAGATTCGTGTGACGAGTACTTAAGCTCCGGTGCTACCGAAGTTAACGTTTTTCCTTGTTTTATTTAATTTATGTGGTGCCACACCACCCCATGATTTTCAGTATCGACAATATGATAAAATCTTCCAATAAATTCTTGTTACGCGTTTTGAGTAAAATCGAACTAAACATGTGCGTCCGTCTGTTATGTTAAAAGAATATTAGGATTTCAGCTAAATAGTAAATATAAACTTAAATTCAATTATAATAAATTTTGGAATGTGCCATACGAAAAAGCTTAAATTCTTATAATATATTCGTACAGATTTCGAAGAAAGAGACAACAACAACTACAAAAAAAACAATAACAACACAACAACAACAGCAACAATAAAAGTGCAACAAATAATTTCATTGAAGTAAGTTGCAAAAGGACAATCCAATGTGCAACAGTGCATTGGTTTAAGCATATTAAGGTATGTATTGTATGTATAAAATGTGTACAAATACATATACACACACACACACACATGTACATTTATTTATACTATGTAATGCGTGCAATATACAATGATATACAAAACCCAATGGAACCACAAAAGTCAACTGTAAAATATCCCAAAAGAGCGATACCATCCATGTAGTATGTAGTTGTCGTTACATTTGTTGTCTTTTAAATATATTTATGTACATTTGTATGTGTGTGTGTGTGTTTTTTTACGGAATTTCTATATGTGTACTGTTATGTTGTTGTCCTTTTTGCCTTGCAAACATACACAAAAACACAAAATGTATTGCATACAATCAGGCGTCAAATGCTTGAATGCAACAATTACAACAACAACAAAAAAAATCTACAAGCAACAAAGTATTTTTTTTGTTTTTTTTTTTTTTTTTTGATTTTTGTTTTAAAGCAAATAAATAAACATTGTTGGCCATTATCAGTTCGAAGCAGCCAACAAAAGCAACGAAAGCAGGCAGCAGCTGAAGTTGCAACAATAAATGAACAAACGGACGGAAGGACATATAAAAGGATGAAAAGACAGACAGACAGACAGACAGACAGACAGACAGATGGACGGACGGACGCTGTCTCATGCAACATGCAAGTGAAACATAGGCCAGATAGTATTAGTGATGTTAAGAAAAAAAGAAACAAAAAAGGATAAATAAATTAATTAAAAGGATTAAAAGTTAAGTAACAAAAAATTATATTTTTAAATATTTTACTTGTGTGAGTAAATTATAAATTAAATATAATAAATTAAAAAAAAAAAAAAAAGTACTAATAACAACAACAGTGATTGTTACAGTAACTGTTACAATAACAGTGATTGTCACAGTAACTGTTACAATAACAGTGATTGTTACAGTAACTGTTACAATAACAGTGATTGTCACAGTAACTGTTACAATAACAGTGATTGTTACAGTAACTGTTACAATAACAGTGATTGTTACAGTAACTGTTATTTTTCTTTAAAAGACAAAAAACAAAATGACACAATTCTGACCATCTCTAATTTAGAGAAACCTTTTAAATCTATAACAAGGATTGACTTTGAGTTTGCAAGTATACAAGTGCAAGTGCGATATTGAAACTGCAATTCACAAGTCCTGCAGGCATGTAATGCGATTTCAACGAAAGAAACAACCGGAAATGCAACAAAAACAGTAGCAAAGGCAAAAGCATCAGCATCAGAAGATTGTCAACTGCAGTCTGCCTGGCTGGCTGGCTGGTTTGCTGGTCAACTTTAAGTGAAAGAATAAAAGATTATTATGTGAGACAAAGTTGGCAGATGGCAGTTTCTGGTTAAATTTAATTAACCTAGAATTTGTATGGTTATTATATTGAGTACAATGCCAGTCTTATTGAAACGTAAAATCATATTACAATGCATACACATACTCGTATTGTTCTTTATTGTACATAAATATGTTTGTCAACAATACAAATAGAAGCTACAGAAAGTAATAACTTAAACTTATGCATATGTATCCATAGTAATATAAAACAAGATGCATGGATACATTCCACACTGTGCATACCTTACCAATGGACTTCTACAAAAGACAAAAGATATAAAACTGCAATAGTGCTATGTGTGGAGAGATGAACGACGTGTGGCAAGCTTAAGGCACAAGCGGATCAGATCAACAAAATTAGTCAACTTAAACATTTTTGTTTATAGATTTTGTCAATAGTTTCAAATTAAAGATTCAGCAACAATAACCAGCAACAATCAAACCCTAAAACCTTGACTTATTCGAACCAATTTATATAATACACCAATTAAGAATCATAATTATGTATCTAAATGCGTTGCCAAGCGTTGTACACGAGCATAAAGTGGTAATTTTTATAACGATTGACAAAATACAGCAACGACTTCAACGGATTAAATGATATCTGAGCAATATTGATTACGCATTAAGAGAACCAAGAATATATTTTAAAGAAAATAAAAAAAAAATGGATTATTTATTGATTAATATTTGGCTAAATAACCTAATGTTAATACAAATTTACAGACCATTTTAGATATTTTGTATAAAAATAGGTATTATTTGGGTAAAACACAACGAATATCATCCTAACTGCACTCCACCGATATAAAAGAAAATTATTGTCTGTATCTGTATTTTCTGCTTTAAATTTGATATTAATATTGTATACTAGCTGAACTACCCGGCCTTGCTCGGGTCATGTATTTGTCGGGTCATTTTATTTGTCTATTTCAATTATTTTTTTGGTTCGTCTATATGGTGCCACGCCCACCGCCCATTTTCCAATGGATTACATTTTTCTCGGTGTTGTAAGATGCATACCGCATTTGATTTGTCTTCTTGAATTATTTGCAAAAATAAGATTAACATGTTTTTGATTGCTCTTACGGGGCCACGCCCACTTCCCATTTATTTCAACTTTACAGGTCCTAGTAACATATATACTGAATTTCAATTATTTGCAAAAATACGATGAATTTCTGTATTAATTCTATGGATCTAGGGGTCACGCCCACCGCCCACTTTTCTAAAACTGCATATATTCTGAACTTTTAAGTTGGACTAAAAAATATACATCTACAAAATTTCTTTGAAATCGGTTTAGTGGTTTAGGAAATATTTAATGAATTTATAATCGATTCTCTAGGGACCACGGCCACTACCCCACTTAAGGGTACGAAAAATAGTTTACATCCTATTCCCAGACCTACTGAATATACTCACAAAATTTCAAAGGAATCGATCAAGCTGTTTCGGAGGAGTTTCGTTACAAACACTGACCCGAGAATTTTATATATTATATAGAAGGTACCCGCGGCTTTGCTCGCGTTTTTTTTGTTTTTCTTTGGTGGCTTAATACAAATTGTTCAAAAAACGTGGCTTCAAATTTTAAAAATCCCTAAACACGACTAACCATCATTCAAATGAGCCCTGTTTCAAGTCTCTACGTCTATTCACTCCAAAGATATGGCTTTTCCGGTTTCAAGGCCCCAATTAGGCCCCGGGTCCAAATTTTCGAATTTTTTTCCTTTCTGACCACATCTATGATGAGAGCAACAAAGCAAAAAAAAAATAGTTCAAATCGGTCGAGTCATTCTCGAGTTTTAGCGTTGTTAACGCACAGCTATATTTTTTTATATATATAGAAGATAGAAGATAGAAGATAAACTTCAGTTGCATCAGACCAATAATTCCCATCCATTCCATCTCGAGGTTCTATCTAAGCCAGAGATGATCATACGTTTTTCCATGTATTTTTGTTTATTTTGACTTTGTTAGGTGACAATCATCGATTCAAGAGTTCCCTTTAATTTACCTTGTACCATATCTGTTCGTAAATTACCTAGATATCCGAAATGTCCGAATAATCATTATCATAGACATAAATTGAAACATTCTACTTAAACTTTAAAGATAGAAGGAAAAATGACAAAATAGCTAAGAAAACAAAGTAGATCCTAAAATAGAAGTGAGAGATGTAGCACTAGATAAAAAACGCTGACGAAGCTTTATAGTACGTTTATTGCCAACTCTAACACTTGAGTTGTCCAAAGCAAGTCGGCGTATGAGACGTATCATGATTGCTGAGCTGCTCGAGTCCCAGAAAGGTCTTGTCAACCATTTTGTTGTTTACGCAAGCGATCATTACTATCTACTTGAGAAGATGTAACACTGAGTCCTGCACACTGACGACGAAGTTTAAATCTCTGTAAAGAGTAGAGTTTCTGACAAACCGAGGGCAGCCAGTAATTGTGCGAAGCACCTGCTTTAGAAATGTTTACACTTTATTTCGATTAAAATTGGCTGCTATGCCCCAAATCTAGATGCTAAAGAAGACAATGCTGCACTTGGCGCTATTAATTTGGACCTGATCCATGGCTCAAACGAAACCCGAACTGAGGATCCGGCAGTAAGTCTCTTATAGCAATGACATCCGTTAATCTGATGGCTAAAAGTCTGAAAGAGGCGGTAGTAAACTGATAGATTGGTACGACTCAGGATTGCTTTCCGATTTTGCCAGACTTTTGAATCGTTTTGATGAAGGCAACGCGGTCAAAGGAGTTTCTAACGAAGCCTTGGTAGTTGTAATGCCGTTTGCTTAGGCTACGTTAAAGTTTTATAGCGCTCCGTTTCTAAAACTAATTTTGCTTTCGCAAATTTAAAAATTACTAAAGAAAATTTTACTCGAATTATTTTCTTCAATAATTTTCTTATAATAATTTTTCTTGTATTATTTTTTATTATTATGAACTAAATTTGAAAACCGCAAAAACAATTCAAGTCGATTGTATTCGCAATTTCAAATGGAATTCGATTAAGATTTCATTGGTTCATTTTTTGTTTTTTTTTTTATATTTTTGGTTGTTGTTGTTTTATTTCGACAGCATTTACAACTGTCAAGCACATTTTAAATTATTATTGCCATCTCTTTTCATCTTGCCTTCCTTCGTTTCATCCTTCCTTCATTCTTTCTTTATTTCGATTTATTCTTATTAGCATTTCTACACGCTAAACGCCCTCACTGCACCGCACCACTTGAATATGTATTCCATTTATCCTTTCTCGTCGTCATCGTCATCGTCCTTTCTTATATTCTGTGCCACTTTGACTTTGTCGTTATCATCATTTCGATCTTAATCCTTATATTCCCAATTTGTATATTTGTTTTATTGTTTTTGTTGTTTCTTATTATTGTTATTGTTGTTGCTGTTGCTTCTGTTGCTGCTACTGCTACCCTGCCGCTGCCGCCAACACCACCAACGCTGATGCTTGTTTAAATGGGTTAAATAACCTTTTACAAGTAATTTCAAACACACAAAACTCCCGAAAAAAAGAAACACAAAACAAAAAAAAAACATAAGAAATTGTGGCAGCAACAAAAAACAATACAAGTGGCAGGCAATGTATACAAAAAAAAAAAAAAAAAAAAAAGAGAAAAGCAAAATACTTGTAACTAAAAAGGAATAAGGGGGTCGTTGCTATTGCCAACAACGTTCGCATTGGGAATACAGACGACGACTATGAAGACGGACGACACTGACACAAACACACACACACAAACAAACAAATGATCCTAGCACGTACATAGCAAGTAGATGGCGCGACGTCGAATAAAGAAACAAGCAAACAGCGTCAGCAGTCACTTCCGTTTCCGCTATTGTCGCGCTTATCAACAGGATAATTTGTCTTGGCATGGCATGGCGTATCGTGGCGCAGTGGCTTCAACTTTTTTCCTTAATCATCCTCTCTCTCTCTCTCGTACAATATTTCACTCGCTCTCTTTCTCTCTCTCTAGAACTGCTTCACTATGGTTTCCTACTTATTGTTTGGCTGTCTGTCTGGCCGTCCGTCTGGCTGTGTCTGCGGCTGACTTTCTGCTGCATTGCTTTTCTTAGTTTTTCTTATTCGAAAACTTTACTTTCTTCACTTCTTTGTTTTATTTCTTAAATACATCTTATTTTACTGTATTCCTTATTATTATTTTGTTTTTTAATATTTGTTTTTCTGTTTTTCTGCTGTTTTTTATTGTATTTTTTTTTTTACGTACTCGAAGTGAATAACAATTTTTGAATATACTACTTTGGTTTTTTGCTACTTTTTTTTTTTTGTTATTTTGATCGCCTTTGGTGTTCATTCAGTTGTTTTCCGTTTTCTTTTATTTTCGTTTTCATTTCATTTCCATTCCATATTTATTTGTCGATTTTTGTATATTTTATTTACATTTTAAACAGCAATCATAACGCATAAAGTTGAGAAATGTTGTTGGAAATGCATTAAATGTTATTATTTTTGGATGAGATTCTACTTTTCAAATACAAAACGCAACAACATTCATTTACAACTCAAAAGCAACAGCAAAGCACAATGAGTACACAGCAAGTACAACTGAATGTTTTCTGCATACTATACTCCATAATTGCGCATTATGTGTAAATTCACTCATACTCTTTGCAGCTGTATGCAAATTTTTACTCAAATAAACACAACAAGACACAGACAGACAGTGATGAATTTGCAACATTTTCAGAGAGAGAATGAGAGGGAAGAGAAAGAGGAAGAGAGAAAAAAAAAAAAAAAAAACAGACACACTGAGTGTGAAAGTGAGTAAGTGAGTTAGTAAGTAAGTAAATATGTAGAGTGAGTGATTAAGTGATTGAGTGAGTGATCGAGTGAGTGTGTAAGTGGGTGTGAGTATGTGAGTGTGTGAGTGAATGTGTGAGTGAGTGTGTGAGTGAGTGAGTGGTGAGTGAGTGAAGAATGAGTGAGTGAGTGAGTGAGTGTGTGAGTGAGTGAGTGAGTGAGTGAGTGAGTGAGTGAGTGAGTGGTTGAGTGTTTGAGTGATTGAGTGAGTGAATGAATGAGTGAGTGAGTGAGTGAGTGAGTGAGTGAGTGAGTGAGTGAGTGTGTGAGTGTGTGAGTGAGTCAGTAATTAAGTGAGTAAGCGGGTTAGTAAGCAAGTTAGTGTGAGTGATTGTGAGTGATTGATTGAGTGAGTGTGGAGTGAGTGGGTAAGCAAGGAACGATTGATTGAGTGAGTGACTGAGTGATTGATTGATGAGTGAGTGATTGAGTGAGTGAGTGATTGAGTGATTGAGTGATTGAGTGAGAGAGTGAATGAGTATGATGAATGAGCGAATGAGTGAGAGTGATTGTAAGTGAGTGAGTGATTGCATGATTCAGTGAGTGAGTGAGTGAGTGATTGAGTGAATTATTGAGTTATTTTCGAATATTTAATTCAAAAAACAAAGTTTGTTATTTTCTTTCTTGTTTTATTTCTTTTATTTGATATTAACTTTACAAAAACAAAAAAAGTATTAACAATTTAAATAAAAAAAGTTTAATCCTGCCCCGAATAGAGTGAAATGCCACGACAAATGTTTTCAGTTGAACAAATGACAACTAAGCAAAGTCCAGCATTTTGATTATCTTCTTCTTCTTCTAATATAACACGCATACCACGATCGATAAGTTTACAGCAATCCTTCAGACATTCCGTAAAATATCCTTTTCTTTTTTCGTTGTGTTTTTTTGTTTTTTGTGTACTACTTACGGACGGCAACGTTGCGCAGAGTTCACTCGGCGAATGCGGCACCGTTTGCATCATAATTGTACGATTTTTATATTGTCTTCCGGTGACATTGAATAAACTAGATCTCAGTTTTTGTAGCGCAACACTTTCACCGGTATTACGGCTACGTTGGCGTTTTGCTGTAACGCTACGTTCACGGTTACGGATACGGTCACGGTGCTTCGGATGCGTACAATATTTTTTTGAGATCAATGCCTGCCGTGTTTCATCTGATTCCAGTTCATGCATCACTTTTTCGATGAGCATATTTGCGTATTCGAAAGTGCGTGAAAAAACTTTCACGTAGAGCTGCCGAATCTTGTGCCAAAGGCTGATGACGACAACAACACAAATTCCCGTAACTAGTAAAATTAACAGACAACGTATTTTTCTCATTTCGTTGTTTGTTTTTTCGTAGATAAATTTTAGTCAAAGAAATATTTTTGAATTTATGAAAATGTGTGACACAAAATTTATTTTAATATTTTTTATGTTTAATTTATTTTAAAAATGTTTCTTGAAAGGTTTTAGCCAAACACAAACTTCAATGGCGCCGGAAAAATTATAAAAATCTATAAAAAAAAAATAATAAAAAAACAATGAAATAATAAAAAAAAAAATTTTAAGGACAAAGGACAACATTTTAAATCCAAAAAGGGGAAATAGAGAGAAAGATAGTCAGAAAAAAAAATCAAAGTTGTGGCATGAGAAACAATTAAAATAGAAATAGGCAAACATAAACAAAAGTTAATTAACCGCTATAATGACGCCATTTTTATTTGAAAACAAAACAAATTCTGAATCACAGAAACGGCAAAAAATTATAGAAACAAAGAAAATAAAACTGAAGCATTAAGGAAATCTTTTTTATTAGGTTTATAATCTTTTAAAGGCTTTTTTTTTAGAAATAAAGAATTTAGGATTTTTTTCTATTTGAAGCAAAATTTTACATAAAATTTACATGTACCAAATGAAGGAAAAAATGTATGAAGGAATTTTATATGTTTTGCCACAACAGCTTTTTTCCAGATTTCGCTCGTAAACTTATTTCGCCGAAGCCTCTTCTGCATTCATACGAAGCAGTTGAATCAGTCCATTGCAGTCGTACAGCTGATCGGACATGCGATTACGTAAGTTGTTGCCCAGTTTGATTGATACAAAGATTTTTTTGAAGAAATTTTTTTCTCTCGGATCGACTTATAGGACGCTGACATGGTCTCATTGCATATATCAGGTACGGGATTAACAGCGCCTCTTTGTGATTCTGGATAGCAGAACTCTACTTCTTACCGAGCCCGAAAATGCATCGATTAGCAAGACTAATTCATTGTTAAATAACCAAGCTGATGGGTATAGTCGCTGCTTTCTATTGTACCGAGATGAACGAGGTTTTTTTCCAACAAAGTTTAAAATTGTCCATACCAAGTGCTCCGTCTTACTTTAAATCTCCGCAAGTCCCATTGTATGGGCTGTTTCCGAAGTCACTGCTTTTTCTGAAACGACTCTGGCACTGTCCAGCTACATCTCATATGTATTGTTCCAGTCTATTACGCAATACGTGATTAGAAGGAGACTTATTCCGCGGTAGTTTTCGCAGATTCCAGGGTCTCATTTCTTAAGGGCTCATTCGCTACGCATGCGCTCGTTAGTCCATATTTAGCAAAAGACTTGATGCATATTTACATCTATAAAACTTTTGCGACCGGTTTCAAAAACTCAGCTGGTAGGGCCTATCTGCGCCTGCCGCTTTTCAAAAGCATCGAGGTCTAATGGGTCCGTTATCGTTCGGGGAATCTAGTTCTTTCTCTTCTTCTCCGCTAGAGGCATTGTTTCTGTTTTCGCTCCCAAGTGGGCTAGAGAAGTAGTTCCTCCATAATCTAAGTGAATCCTGAACATCTGTCGCAAAGTTTTCATGTTTATCTTTGTCGCAAAGAGACTGCTCAGACCTCATAACCTTACGACAAACGCTTGATTTTTTGATAGAATTTTCAAACTTCATTTCTGTCGCAAATCAAAGTTTAGACTTTTCCAACTGACGACGATCCATTTCATCCGGTATTGCACAACAACAGCTCGTGTTGATCCCGCTTGCACAATTCGCTGATAGAAGGCGATAATCTTTTCGAACGTTGAGATCGTAACATGATTCCTTCCGAGATTTTACATAGCCAAAAAGCTCTTTGGCAGTTGTTCTTAACGAGTTGAAGATATATTTCCACTGTTCGTGTATCGGATGCCGGGGAAGATCTCTCTCTCTCTCCTCTCTCTCTTTAGCTGTCTAAGTCTGTTACGTACCTTGGCAAGCAGCAAAAAATAAGACATTAAAAAGATGCGACAGCCAATTAAGATGTCTCGAAGAAAAAAAAAAAACCAAGGAAAAAACAGAGGCATACGAAACAAAAATCTTATAAAAATCGCATAAATTAAAATTAACAAACTCGACTTAAACGAATGAAAAGGATAAGTATCTAATAAAAATGGAAGGACATAGGAAATTGTATGCAAGTAGGTACTATGACAGGATAACGATAACAAGCTAGTAAACGATAATAAAAAACAAAAATGAAAAAAAGAACAGAAAAAAAAAAAAGAATACAGTGAGCACTTTGGCAACAAATTTATGAGCAAATTAATTGAGATTGGATATGGAGTAAAGGACGTGTTGTGAAGGACAATGACAATAACGAAACAGATAGACAGACAGACAAAGTAGAAGATAGAGAGATAGAAAAAGCAGGACAACTTAATTGAGAGACAAGTCAATAAACAGTAAAATGTACACGAAAGCTAAATGTATATAGACGAGGTATGACAAAGAAATAAGTCTATATATAAAGGGTCTTTCAATTGTTGCACAATGGCAAAAATAAAAAGAATATAAAATAATTTGTAAATATTTACTCAAGCAGCTGAATACACATATCAAGTAAAACAAAAAAAAAAGACACTCATTGTAAGACCCTTTATATAGATTAAGTAGAAAAGCTAAAAGAAAACAACAACAGCAGCTACGCAAAAGGATAAATGCCAACAAGAGCGACACGCGTTGCGCTCTTCTGTTGCCAGCGCCTGGATAATAGCGTTATAGTGGGTGAACTGTTTTCGAATAGAATGGAATGGAATGGAATGAACTGGAGTGAAGTGGAGTGGAGTGGCTTGGCGTGGTGTTGGCATTTGGCTAAGCGCATAAAAAACCAGCAGCAACAACACAAACACGCAGCAAATAAAGTCATAAATCTTGGTAACAAAATAATATATATAAAAAAAAAGATAGAAGAAGTCCTTGCGCATTCTTAGCAACAGGAGCAGCAGCAGTAGCAGCAGCAGCAGTCAAAAGCAAACAGTAGCAAACAGCGAATTGTTTAAATGGTTTAGGTTAGGGGTGGGTGGGGTAGGGTGTCTATGCGACATACATAAATTTTGTTCTGTTTGTTGCTTCTTATTATTTGCTGCCATCGAAAACAAAATAGTGCATTTCACTCACAAACAACAACAACAGCCAAAAAAAAAAAAAACAAATTAAGAAGAAAAAAAAAGCTGTATATGTGCCAAAGGACATTACAGTTTATTGTTATCCTTGTTATATTGGTGGTGGTGTTCGTGTTTGTGTTTGTATTGGTGTTGTTGTCTTTGCAATTTGTGGTGTCACACGAAACAATGACAACGACAGCTAAAGCAGCAATACAGAATACAAAGCATAAACTCATAGTTCAACACAGCGCTCAGTTCATGACTACACTTAAGATCCTTTATACATTATCCTTTTGCGTTCGATGCGTTTTCGTTTGCGTTTACGTTACATTGCGTGGCTTGGCGTGGTGTGGTCATTGCGTTGTTCATTTCATTTCATTGGCGTGATACGCAGCAGCAGAATCAGCAGCAGAATCAGCCGTAGTCGTTGTCATTAAAATTCAACGCATATAAAGTCATTAAATTATACGCGACAGCTTCACATATCCTTTGTATTGTATACAATATATTCTATATATAAACACATACATACATACATATTATATACTATATATATTTTATATATTTGTTTGTTTGTTTGTATTTTCGTATTTGTGGGTGTAAATGTATTCGTGCCTTTTTGTTTGTAGGCGTTGCGTTCTTGTTATACTTAAGCTTGTTTAACGCTGTCACAAGCAACATCATCTTCCGTCGTCATCGTCGTCAACGTCTCTGACATCTTCACAAACGTTGCTTATTATTGTCTTTATCCTTATTGCTTTTCAATAGCTTATGCGTATATGCGTGTATGTTTGTTTGTTTGTATTTGTGTTGTTATGTTAAGCGTGTTGCGATTAAGCAATCAGCCAAATTGGCAACAACAACAAAATTATAGGCGATATTTCAACAACAACAACAAAAACAACAACAATTAAAAACAGAGAACATACAAAAATAGATACATATGTGTATGTATGTATATGTACAATTGTATAATTAACTTACTATCTGTCTCCCTCTCTCTCTCTCTTTCTATTACTATCTCTTTTATTCATTCAATTTGTCACAGTATTCAGCATCGTTAAAATTTTCCTTAAAAAAATTAATTAACATTTAATTTAGCTACTTTGAAGAATTTCAAGCAATACACAACCGAATTTTTACAATATTATAAACAAAAGTCTTAATGGTAACTGGAATATCAAACGAGGTTAGCTTGATTAGTAATAAGTCTCATACATATGTACATATGTGAGACATTCTTTCTAGTGTTGGCAAAAAAATAAATCACTTTTCACAGTGATTTTAAAAAACGATGACAGTAGAAGTGATTTTACCCGGATTGAAGTGATTATATTCATATATAAAGAACTATGTTTCATACAAAAACTCTAAAATGGGTGGTAGATTTGTAAGGCGACTATAACTAAAAATGGGCGGGGCATCTTTGTTTTGATATTGGATGACATAAGAAGTGTTTTTAACCAATTCGTAGAAAATACATTCATAAATAATAACTATTTTCATGAAAAAAAAAAACGAAAAGTGGTAAGTTTGTATGGAGGCTATACCCGGAAATGGGCGTGGCACCTTGATTTTAACATGAGATGACTTTAGAAGTATTTTTACCATACTTGAAGTAAATAAATTCATAAATAATAACTATTTTCATTCAAAAATTTAAAAAAAACAAGGAGAAACTTTAACTTCGGTGGAACCGAAGCTTAAATACCTATCACACGAATTTTTGAATAGTTTATGTGCGATCATCAGTGGCCAATAAACATTTATAAATGTACTTTTTCATACAAAAGTTCTGGAAATAATCGGTAAGTTTGTATGGGGGCTATACATAAAAATGGGCGTGGCATCCTGGTTTTGGAACTGGATGATATAAGAGGTGTTTTTATCCAATTTTGAGTGAATACATTTTAAAAGAATACCTATTTTTATACAAAAATTCGAAAATGGGCGGTAAATTTGTATGGGGCTATACCAAAAAATGGGCGTGGCACTTTCATTTTCATACTTGTTTTAGTCGTTCGAGAGAAAGGCTTATGTTCTGAATTTCAGCCCAAAACGTATCTTGTAAACTGACCGAATAAACCGCGAAGAAACAAACAGACGGATGGACGGACGGACAGACGGACATGGCTAGATCGATTCATTTCGTAGAGCTGATCAATAATAATATATATATACTTTATGGGGTCTCCGATGCCTCGTTTTAATGCGTTACAAACCTTCCGACAAACTGATAATACCCTTCGAACTATGTGTGACGGGTATTTATAGAGATAAATGAAATCGGTGAAGTCATTCTCAAGTTATGGCATGAACACTCAAAAAGTGATTAAATTTCAATGATTGAAGACACACCTACGACAAACAAACAAGACGTCTTGCAAGACTTGTCATGCAGAAGTCTTGCAAGATTTGTCATCAAAGAAGTCTTCCAAGACATGTCGCCCAAGACATCTGCATCGTCAACGACTTGTTTGGGGCTGGCATCGGTATCGAGGTCTTCGGTATGTCATCGAGGAAAGAGACTAGTCATCAACGCAGCATTGATGACTTTCTCGCTGAAATGAATGTTCATATCGAGCAAGAACAGAGTAACTGTAACAAAGTACGTCTGTCCGCAAATATTTTTATAGCGCAATAAGGCGATTCACATAATTCGACTTGGTGCAGAGTAGCGCGTACAGAAATATGTACATAGCGGAAACAGGTCTTAAGTTTGTTCTGGTTTTATTCCCTGTACCCAAAGAGTAAAAGGGTGATAATGAAAATTTTATTAAGTTTTGAGTAAAACCATTTGCAGCTAGTTATGCTCAGTAACTGTCTCCGCTTTTCTTACTAATTCCAGTGTTGATCTGTTTCTGTTTCTGTGTCCGTCTGTACTGTATCCAATTGCAGCTGTTTTCTTTGTTTTGCTTCTTCATTATTTGTCATTCGGCTCAGCACTATAAAAGCTTGAAAAAAATTCAATGATTTTCAGTTGATTTTTTGCAGTTAATGCGTAAAAAAAAAGATGAAAATACAAATAATTCCAATAATTTTTGTGTTTGTATTTGCCATGTCTATGGCAGAGACACGAAAGCTAAGAAAATTAAAATCGAAACGAAAAACAACATCGGCAACAACAACAACAACCAGGACCACTGAACTTGAATTATATGAAACGACTGAAACAGCTACAAATGCTCCAATTACAACTCCGGATCCAATCGATTACTGCTTGCCAGAGTTATGTCCGAGGGGTAAAAAGCATATTGCCTGCAATGCTACACTTGTAAGTTGTGCTAAAAAAAAAAAAAAAAAAAAATTAAAAAAAAAAAATTATTGTAAATACTTTTTTTTTAGAACTTTAATAAATCTTGCCCAAATAATACCGAATTAGTTGATCTTGCTAATTATACACAACATATTATTTTCGAACATAATAATTTACGTAATCAATTGGCTAGCGGCAAATTGAAATCTTTTCCACGCGCTGCACGCATGGCAATGATGCGCTGGAGCGATGAGTTGGCCACTGTTGCCAGTTTTAATTCAATGTTTTGCGAATTTAAATATGACGATTGTCGCAATACGCTGAATTTTCGAAATTCTGGACAAAATCTTGCATTATTAAGCATGAAAATAACAGCTGATCAATTGCCGTGGAAGTCATTGTATGCCGATTTAATTTCGAATGGAATTCACGCCTGGTGGAACGAAAGCGCAAACTGTACTAAGGAAATGTTGCATAAGTTCCCCAAGGAAACCAAAGCTATGTAAGTTTTGTTAAATAATATTTTATCTATTTATTTGTTTGTTTTGTTTTTTTTTGATTAACTCAAATAGCGATTATCGCCATTTTGGTGTTATGGCCTGGGAGAATAATACGCAGGTGGGCTGTGCCGCTGTTCATTATGCCCAAAATAATGTTAGCTATTTTAAGTTAACTTGCAACTACGCTGTTAACTATATTCCGGAGAGACAAGTTTATCACTTCAGAAGCAGCACCTGTAAAACTGGCTACAATAAACGCATGAAACGTTTATGCTCGACAAAGGAGAAATTTATTGAGACTTTATGACTATTGAAAATGGATTGAAAATGGATGGTATATATTAATAAAAGTTTTCTTATTGTAAATATTAGCTTTATCGCGTCTTTTTCATGAACCCATTTCTATGTATTTTGGGAGCTAGATTCCAAAAATAGTCATCGAAAAGCTTATGGAGACCGTTTTCGAGATATCTTGAAAAAATCGTATTCTTGGGACTTTTTTCAGTTATTACTAAAAATTTCAAGAAAATATAGATTTATACTTTTTTTCTCTTCAGGACAATTTGAATTTTTATGCTTTTCGTTTTGAAAATTTCTGGTTTTGCAGCACGCACGAAAATATGCAAAATATGGAGTTATGCATCTGTTTCAAAAACTTTCCTCATTTATTTTTCGTAAAAATCGAGCATTTATCGAGGGAAAAAGTCTAGGCAGTCCCAGGTAATGACTTTTTTTGAAAAGGGAATAAGAAAAGCTTTAATTTTATATAAAAATCAATTACATTATTAACAGATTAGGGAAAATTATCAATTTATGTTTACCTGTTTCTAGCAGGCCACCTCACAGTTGGTCCCATGGTATCCCGTAGGCAACTTTTGATTATCCAGTTTCTCGTTTAATAATCTCACGATAAAAAAATTGTAAATGGGAATGGACAGAAATGTGATCAAACACTAAGTTCCATGATCATGATTAGTCCAAACATTCGACAACGTCAGAATGAGTTCTTTTTGCAGAAACAATTGTTTTCTTTTTATACCCGCCACACATAGTGTGAAGGGTATATTCAGTTTGTCGGAAAGTTTGTAACGCATTGAAGGAGACGTCGTAGACCCTATAAAGTATTTATATTCTTGATCAGCTCGATGAGACGAATCGATTTAGCCATGTCCGTCTGTCTGTCCGTCTGTCTGTCTGTCTGTCAATTTTTTTGATGAAGATATATAGATATTAGGCCGAAATTTCAAACTTAAGCTTTTCTCGGCAACGACTACTTTGTATGTTAAAACCAAGTTGCCACGCCCATTTTTAGGTGTAGTCCCCATACAAATTTACCGAAAATTTTCGAATTTTTGTATTAAAATAGGTATTATTTATGCATGTTTCCACTCCAAATTGGGTAAAAACTCTTCTTATGTCATCCAAAGTCGAATCCAAGGTGCCCCGCCCATTACTTGGTATAGCCCCCATACAAATTGACCGCACATTTTCGAATTTTTGGCTATGAAAATAGGTATAATTTATGAATATATTCACTCAAATTGAATAAAAACACGCTTTCTAACGACATCCGATATCAAAAACAAAGTACCACGCCCATTTTTAGGTGTAGCCCCCACACAAATTTACCACCCATTTTCCAATTTTTGAATAAAAATTGGTATTATTTATGAATTTATTTACTCCAAATTGGGTAAAAACATTTCTTTTATCATCCAATTCCAAAACCAAGATGCCACGCCCATTTTTATGTATAGCCCCCATACAAACTCACCGATTTTTTTTAACTTTTGTATGAAAAATCCATTTTTTTCGTCTATATATTGATAAATGTATTTAAGCCACTGATGATCACACATAAACTATTCAAGATTCGTGTGGCGGGTATTTATGCTTCGGTTCCACCGAAGTTAACGTTTTTCCTTGTTTATACTTCAAATGTCGATCGAACGATTTCTAATCAAAGCAAGCTTAAAGAAATTTTCAAAAATCTTCAAAGCAAGAAAATATATAAAAAAAAAAAAAAAAAATCACAAAAGCAATTGAAAGATTGTGATTAAGAGAAGACAATAAAAAAATACATTTATAGACCAAATAAATTAATAATAATTAAAAATATAATTTAAGAGAAAAAAATGAATAAAAAAGAATCAAAAACTGATGACCTAAAAAGTTCAAAAGTTGAAAACAAAAAAATTCACGAACAAAAACCATTGCGGTTGTGCCCCAAAGAGTGTCTTGATTTAAAAACGGATGCGAAGATTATAAAATCCCAAAACTATTGTAAGTGTTTAACATAATTTTATTTATTTATTAACTATATTCATTCATTCAATTTAAGGTCAGTTTGGTGGTTATGGAATAGATCAAGTCGATCGTAATATCATGTATCGTACCACCAGTTCAGATTATGGCTATTATCCGCCAAATGTTTACACCATACCGCGTCGCACTTTTCCTAAATCGCAAAACATTTCCAATGAATTAGCACGATCGGGCATGTATCGGGATTTTTCACTTAATGTGCATAAAGATCGAAGATATTATTAACAAAAAACAAAAAAAAAAAAAAAAAAATTCTTAAAATTTTTAATTTCTAAAATGTTAAATTTTAAGAATTAAAAGAATTTAAAGTCTATATTTTTGCTTTGTATATTTTTTGTGTTTTATGAATAAAAAATGTATGTATTTATTTATCATTTTATATCTAACATTTTAAGATTATACTAAATTATAGCAACAAATCTGTTTGGTTTCTAAGAAGAACAAGAAAAAGAAGCTTACAAAAACACATTTTAATGCCTGTTTCCGAGTTTCTATGTAGAAAATCTGCTGACAGTAACAAAAAATTTTGCATGCTGATATTCATTTCGATTTTAAATTGAACTGGAAAAAAACTTTTCTAGATTTTTCGTCGTTGTTGTTGTTTTTGTTTTTGTTGTTGGCTTTGTTTTTTTGTGGCTGTTGACAATTACAGCAAAAAAAAAAAAAAAAAAGGTGGTGACATTTGCCACAACAACAAAGACAGACACAAACAGTAACTTTTATTGGATTTAAACTTACAAGATGTTCGGTAACATTCGTTTATGGAATGAGTAATACGACGAGTGACGTCGTTGCGTAATTGAAGCAAAAACAAAAAAAAAGAAAAAAGAAAAATCTTTAACATCGATAGAGCCGAAGCTCAAATACCCGACACACAAAATATCTAGAGTGGATTTTGGCTGCCAATGGACCAATACAAACCATGTTTAAAATTTGTATGGAGGCTATACTTAAAATTTTTTTGGTCCTACCCATATTGGGAATTTTCGTGTAAATATGTATGGGGGTACCCCTTAAAATAGGGCTAGAGAAAAACCGTTTGCAAGTGCACACTTGACGGCTTAGGAGAGTTTAAGTTTCTAATTTGGTAGCTCAAACGCTTATAGTCACCGAAATAATCGTTTTCATACGGCAGGCAGCATGACAGACGAACGGACGGACACACAGTCATAGCTAGTTCGACTCCCCTTTTAATGCTGATCAGGAATATATATATATATGTACTTTATATGGCCTATCTATCCTCTTTGTGTCTGTTACATACATTAACAGAAACTTAATATACCCTTTTACCCTTTGGATACAATTTGGTTTGAGTACATTGTTAAATATCACAGGTCTTTAAAATACACTTTTTATACCCGTTACACATGGTGTAAACAGGTATATTCAGTTTATCGAAAAGTTTGTAACGCAATAAAAGAGAGGTCGTAGATTAAGTATATAAATATATAAAAGTATGTATAAAGTATATACATATATTCTTGATCAGTTCGATGAGACGAGTCGATCTAGCCATGTCCATATGACTGTCAGTCCGTCTGTCAGATACGAAGTGATTCATTCCCTCAGTATCAAAAGATATTGAGCTGAAACTCTAAACTTAAGCTTTCTCGATCCTCGGTAGTTTGTATGTTGAAATTTGAATGCCACGCCTACTGTAAGGTGTAGCCCCCATACAAATTTACAGTCCATTTTCGAATTTTTTTTATGGAAATAGGTATTGTTTATGAATGTATTCAATTTAATTGGGTAAAAACACATTTTATATTATCCTAAGTGAACACTACCGATACAACGGTCAATAAAATCAAGGCACCACGCCCATTTTTAGGTATAGCCCTATACAAACTAAAATTTTTTTAATTTTTAATTTTTGTATGAAAGTTGTTCAAATTGGGTGACATTACTTTTGAAGTCATCTTATATCAAAACCAAGATGCCAAGGCCATTTCTAGGTATAGTTCCCATGCAAATATACCGCCCATTTTAGATTTTTTGTATGAAAATAATTTTTTTTATGAATATATTCACTCCAATCTGGGCAAAATCACTTTTACGTCATTCTATGAATATACTACCGATATGACAAGGATTGGGTCACTATATCACTATAACATACAAACCCCATACAAACTAACCTTAATTTTTTTTAGATTTTCAAGAAATTTCTGTGGTAAAAAGGAAAAACTCCTTAAGTCTGATTTTACCGTTTTGCAGGAGAGCACTTTCTAAGTTTTCAATAATTTGAAATTGTATGCAAAAGTGAGATTATGCAAAAATTAATTTGTCTAAACCTTTCTGAAAAATCGCCAAAAATAATTCAAATTTTTCATGGAGGTACTTTTCATTATGGAGATCAGCGTAGCATACTTATCTCAATTTTAGCTTAAGTCGACTTAAGCACTTTTTCCTTTTCACCACAGAATTATTGTTATATCTTCATTTAAACCTAAAAATTTTACACAAATGCTTTTAATTTAAGCCCCAACTTGAGTTTTCCCCACACAACCCCTTTGCGGAATATAATCTACGTCACTGATGATCATACTTGAATTAATGAAAGTTTTGTGTGCCATGTATTTGAGCTTCTTTTCTACCAAAGTTTACGTTTTTCCTTGTTTGCTTAAAATTTGATAAAAATATTTTATATAAACTTGAGTTGTATCAGACCAATGATTCCCGTTCCATTCCATTTCGAAATTCTATCTAAGTCAATGATGATCACACGTTAACTGTTTAAAGATTCGTGTGACAGGTATATAAGCTTTGGTTCCACCGAAGTTAACGTTTTTCATTGTTTTTATATGAGACTGGTTTACGAAGTATTTTTGTAAGCGATGCTGGGGTATTTAAAAAAATTTTTGGGTGATTTTGTCCCACTTTTCTCAAAATCATATGTAATGGGCACTTTTGGACCCCAGAAGAAAAGGAATTTGCTTTTTTTTTTCGAAAACTTTGCTTTGCATTTCAAGTTTGTTTTGTCAAACTGTCAAAATTTTTAATATTATTTTTCAATTCGTCATTTTTTAGTTTACTAAAAATTTTTCCGCTCCTTAAAAAATTAAATAAATTTTAAGTTAATTAAAAAATAATAAGTTTATAAAAGTGACCACGTAAAACTCCAAAAAGAAGAAAAAATGGACACACTAATTTTTCTTGGACAATATTCTCAGATAATAGTATCAACCTTAACGGCGGCCATTTTTCATCTTTACAATTTGACCTATTTTACTGATGATACCGGTCCCGATTTGTCCTCGTTTCTATTTGTGGTCGGCACCATGATGCTGATGAATTCCATTCGTGGATTATGTGGCAGAGGAGCAGAAAATTTGTTTCAGAAGATTATGGAATTGATTATAATGTGGGTCGTATTTTTTGTGAAACATTTTGTTTGGGAGCTATCGCATACAATCACAATTAATATTTGGCTTAATATACTCACGAGTGCGTATGGATTGAAGGTACGCGAAAACTGGCCGATGCTATACAATTTTCTTGGAAGAGATATAATCTATATATGCCGGCTAATATTTGCCGGAATATATGCAATGTACGGAGTTAGACAATGCGTGGAAACGTGTGGCTTGATGATATGGCAAGAATTCTTAAAGTGGAACGAACGTCAAACTGCTCAACATGTTCGGCGTTGAGTTCACACTGCAGCTAAGAAATGTGTGCGTTAGTTTTCTTTTATTTTTGGCTTAATACAAAATAATTTTTGGATGATTTGATGATTTAAACTGAGATAAGAGTCTCTGTTGTATTCTGAAACTCTTAAGAATGGACTTGACAATTTTGTTTGTATACAATTCCGGATAACGTGAAATGAGCTTCATCGTTCATGATAATTTTTTTGACAATGAACTATTCACAATTAACTCAATTTGTTTGTTATTGTAAAAAGCAGCGTATAAAAACTTTGATTAAATAACAAAACAATTCGAAAAGTTGCATTCTATTTCGAATTTAATTTTATAAATTCTATTTTACTTGCTGTGTTATTTTTTCAACTGAAATACTTTCGATACTTGCGTATTTTATAGCAAAGTCATTCTTTATAAACAAAAAAAAAAAAAGAACTTTAACACTCCACAACATTCGCGGAAAATATACACAAAACTAAAACGAAAAAGAAAAAGGAAAAACACACACACACACACACTCAATCTTCTTAGTTACTCACGCCTTCATTCAGTGCCAAAACAGCTTCATTTGAACGCTAAGAAGAACATTTAAAACGCATAAAACTATTTTCGAATAGCGAAAAGTGTCATTGAGTGATGAAGTGAGATTGTTCTTGTTGAGAATGAATAGAAAACACGCACACATAAACACACAGTCACACAGTCACACAGATACACAAAAGGATCGATGGCAAAAGTTCATTAAAACTAAAATAATCAGTTTTTGAGTGTTGCAAACAAAGTAATTTAATTTACGACTTCAACTAAGAAAACGCTTTAATCTTGCATTCATTTCGATTTTCAGTCAAAAACACCTGAGTTCTTGAAATATTTGCATAGAGAACATCTTTTTTTTGTAGTGACATTTTAAAGTTGATGCATAAAGCTACGAAAAGATTAAATTTAAAAACAATTTTCAAAAATTATAAATAATTACATTGTTTATAGATAATGGTCAATAATGGGTTAAATTGTGCATTGTTACAGCTGAGCTTCAAGCGGCAGCAGCAGCAGCCAGACAGCCAGTCTTAAGCAAATGTTTCCAAAAACTTTTATGCACAAAAAAATAAAATTAAAAAAAAAAAAAAAAAAAAAGAAGAATGAATTTATATAAAATGTGTATATAAGCATGTACATACAGTATGTATAATAGGGTGGGTCAGATTTTTTCTTTTTTTGCGAAACGTAATCTTTGGAAAATTCTGAGAACCATTAACAAAATTCCAAATCTGTTTTTCACCATTATTTTTTTTTTAAAAATGTATTATTTTCTAGTTTACACCTTAAATGAGCAAACTTTCGATGGACCTATTTTATGTATTTTGGGGCCTAATATCTACGAATGGCTACGAAAGCCCATTTTTGAGATATCCTTCAAAATCCATTTTTAATGAATTTTTATTTGTATAAATCAAGAAGATAGCTTATTACTCTTACCGATGAGATCAACATCGTTGGAATGGTATTTTCGTCTTAACATAACATAAGGGTTATCCTTTTTATACATAGTGAAGATAATAATAATGTTTTTGCTCCCACCCCGTATAACATTTTTTCTAGATCCAATTTTTTTTTTTTTTTTGTAATATTTAATGGTGCCGCTAAGCCCATGAAGAAAAAAATCTTTGAAAAAGTGGTATTTTCCCATTTATAATAAATATAATCCGATAAAAAAATAACATAAAAAAAATTATTCGGTGGAACCAATGAGAATGTTGTTCGTCAAGAATGTTTGATATGTTGCCAAGGCTGGGCAATCACATAAAATATGTGAACTGGTTTCGTCATCTTCGAAACAGAGTCTACACTCCGTTTCGGAGGACAGACTCATTTTATTCAGTTGAAATCTCAGGATGTTGTGTACCGTAAGGTACCAGTAGTGTGAGTAGTCTTAGTTCAGCACGTCTGAGATGAATATTAGTTTTGGAAAAGTTTAGCAAAGTAAGTTGTTTGAGAGACCGAGATTCTGAAGTGTTTAAACTATGATAAGCGTGTATAAAAATACTACGGGTCTTCTAAAATTTATTTCGCCCCAAAAAACATGAAAAAGGTCAATGGAAAACCTGTTTTTTTGAGTGTAAACTAGAAAATAGTACATTTTTAAAAAAATATTAGCAACTAGTTTTCAAACAAAAAATGCTAAAGGTCAGATTTGACTTTTCAGCAACGATTCTTTGGAATAATTTTCTAAATTCCAAATATTCCAAAGATTACGTTGCTGCTAAACGCTTGGTCACGTTTTCTTGATCCACCCTAATGTATTTACGTACATACTCGTATATGGATATATATTTTATAATAAAAGAAATAAACTCGTCAAATTGGAGTATGGGAATGAAAGTGCTTTTACAATTTTGCGAATGAGCCAGCGAAAAAGTTTTCAAAACAGCAACATCGCACATTGACACATTTCGTTTATATTTGGCAATGTCCTTTTTTTTTTCTCAAAAGGAAATGAGAAAGATTTAGCAAAGTAATAACAAAAAATCTGCTGACCTCAACAATTTTTGGTAAAGCAGACAGTTCACACATAATAAAAAAAAAAAGAGCAGGAAACGAGGGAAAAACATAAAAAAAACCTTTATGAAAAAAAAAAATTATTATTTTTATTAATGTGCGGCAGCAGTTTTTCTGTTTTTTTCTGGTTTTTTTTTTTTTTTGGTGGCAGATACATTGACAAAAAGCGCTATTTTATATATTTATTTTTTTTTGTTTATTACAAAGGACAACCGAAGCAGATACAATGTCACAAGTGCTGGCGGAAACGGAAGTCGTGCGTATGATTGAATGGACATGGTTGGCATTGGCAATGACGATGACGATGGAGCAGCAGCAACAGCAGCAGCAGCTGGAGTCGCATAGAAGTGTTTAAATTATTGCAACAGCAACGATGATGATGACGGCGACGGCGACGGCGACGCCATTAAAACGTGGTCAAATAATTTTTGAACCAAAAGAAAAAGACTTATTGATGCGATATATGCGGCTTGATTTCCATGACTGAAAATGGTAACTAAAACGATTTACGAAAATAAAGAAAACAAAATATTTACAAATCAAGCAAATCAAAAAAAAAAAAAAAATAAAAAAAGAAGAAGCTCTGCGACATGCCGAGAAATTAGGTCGCTGTAATAATTATGGCGAGTAAATTTCACCAGTAATAAGTTTCTGAATAAATACAACAGCTAACATCGATCTACGTCTTAGTCGGTTTTTTTTAAGATTAAGTCGATCAATATACGAGGACAAGTTAATAAATAAAAGAAATTGCTTTTGAACAGATTCTAAATGCGACTGACGGATGGCATATTGTGGGCTCCAAACATGAGAGGCATACTCAAGGATTGGACGTACAAGAGAAGTTAATAAAAGCTTTGTGTTGTAAGGATCATCAAACTCTTAGCGGACATATCATCACTTAATAAAGCCTAACAATCCCATCGCTTTGTTTGTTATTAAGTTTTTATGCCCAATAAAAGAAATTCTCGGATCGAAAAGAATACCTAAATCGTTAAACCCAGAAACACGCTCTAGTTCGGTATTGTAAATTTTATTTAAAGTGGAGTTCTTCGACTAAAAACTATCAAATCTATTTTACTAAAAATACCGCGGTATAGTATTACGTCCATTTGTGAACCGAAAGAAAATGCTTCATTTATAAGAGAACTGAGAATCAACAAATTAGTGGATACAGATCGTGTTGAGCTGTAGAAAGCAATGGTTTGCATGAAAATTGTAGTTGTTCCGTTATAATATTTTCTAGTAGGAGGAGTAACTAATCTTGAGATACCTCAAGTGTACTTCTTCGTATAGTGGAAATAGTTATTGAATAGGAAAGTGGATTAAAGAAGGTACCGGAGTTTGGAGAAAAATTTGAAAATGAATAAGTTGACTGAAAGAAGCTTGCAAAAAAGTTAGATATTTCAGTCGTACTTTTTGCACATTCCCTATTATAAAACATATTTGCGGGGTAAGAAGCAGACCTACGTCTGTTATTTGAGCCGTTCAGTGCACACATCGATTAACTCACTCTTTTAAAAAAAGATCTTAAATTTAAGTGTCAATGCCCCTTGGAATAGTCATAACTTTTTATATTTTTAATAAATTTCCTGAATAATAAAGAAAGCACCGTTAAATGGGAAATTTTTTTTTGGCAATTGAATAATAAGTAATTTTTTTCAGAAGCCATTTCGATTAATTCCATATTCTAATGTAAAACGTTTCAGTAACGCTGTATATGTTCTCCATCAGCTCCATAAATTTATTTCAGTGTTATGTAAACAGAACTATCGTTGGCACTATCGAGCAATATCGTCAGATGATTGGTACAAGAACATCAAAACATGTAAAAAGAAAGTGCCATTTCATCTAATCCAAATGACTCACCAAGATTTTTTTTGTCAACAAAACCTTTAGAACAGTCTATCATTAACAAAAAAGTAACCGTCACAGGGCTTCCAGTAAATTGGTTTAAAATACGCTGGATAAAGTTAGAAAGGTCTAAACCCAATCCCGTACAATTCAAATGTGACTATAAAACAGATACAGAATTTCAAGCCATTTATATAAGAAAATCTTTAGTGGGTAGACCGCAAAGTTTGAAAAGTATAGATCAGCCTTTATTATACCCTAAAGGTAGAACTGTGACAAAGGAAAAATGGAGAGACATGATGTACTTGTACTTCATTCCTCCTGTTCAACACGATTACTATAATAACTTGTGAACAAATCGAAATGAATCCTCGCATACAACTGATGAAGAAGACATTGTTTATAATATTGCTGAATCATCTCAAAGAATAATCCCGCTAACATAAAGCTGCTATGAATTAATTACAAAAATTATCTTATTACCGAATTGCCAACATTCATTTTTATGGAAAAGTTGTAATAAAAATGTGTAACTAACTTTTTCTGTAAAAAAAACTTAAAAATGTAAAGACTAAATTAAATTTTATTACTTTTTTCAGTTGCCAAATCGATTAACTCCAGTTTGTTGGCTATTCTTTCTTATTAATTGTATATACCGTTAAATGAAAGCTATATCTGCAATTATGCATTCCACATTATTTATTTGAATTCATATTATCAGAGGAATTTTAAAAAACAATATACATTACATCATCGTTTTCCCAACTTTCTGTATTATGGAGTTAATCGATGTTTGCACTGAACGGCTCATTTACAAATCTGTAAAAAATTTTGGATCTCGACGAAAACTTTATTCAAATATTTTTATACCCGTCACACACAGTGTGGAGGGGTATTATCATTTTGTCAGGAAGTTTGTAACGCATTAAAGGAGACATCTTAGACCCTATAAAGTATATATATTCTTGATCAGCACGACGAGACGAGTCGATCTAGCCATGTCCGTCTGTCTGTCCGTCTGTCTGTATGTATGCGATTCATTCGCTTAGTATTAAAGATATTGACCTGAAACTCGGAACTTAAGCTTTTCTCAGTCCTAAGCAGTTCAAGTGTTAAAATCAAAGTGCCACGCCCATTTTAAGGGGTAGCCCCCATATAAACTTACCGTTTTTTTCGGATTTTTTGTATAAAAATAGTAATTATTTATGAATGTTTTTGCTCCCAATTGGGTAAAAACATTTCTTTTGTCATCCAGAGTTAAAACCAAGATGCCATGCCCTCTTTTAGGCATAGCCCCCATATAAACTGTCCGTTTTTTTCCGATTTTTTGTATGAAAATAGTTATTATTTATGCATATATTCACTCCAATTTGGCTAAAAACATTCTAATGTCATCCAATGTCAAATCAGATGTGCCACGCCTATTTTTTGGTATAGTCCCCAAACAAACTTTCCACCCATTTTCGAATTTTTGTATGAAAATGGTTATTATTTATTCATGAATTTACTCCATATTGGGTAAAAACTCTTCCAATATCATGGTACCACGCCCATTTTTAGATGTTTCTTGCATACAAACTTACCGCCCATTTTCAGATATTTTCAAAAATATGTTGTTATACAAATTTGTATTTTTAGCTCAAAATTTTAAATTAATATTGTGTGTAAACTTAGTTGACCAATGATGATTACACATAAACTCTTTAAAGATTCGTGTGAAGGGTATTTAAGCTTCGGTTCTACCGAAGTTAACGTTTTTTCTTGTTTTATAATCCAATTTGTTAACTACTTGGATCTTGAATACTTCCTGGTTTTTTTGTAACGCTTAAAATATCGAAGAAATGTACTTGACATAAAGGAATCATTGATATAGTTTCTGGGCAACTAATCCAAGATACACTACATAGTCAAGTTAAAATCTTCCGTTACAATAAGAAAATCATTATCATGAAATGTTGTTGAAATGCTCTGCAAAGCGTTGGCATGCGGCTGATAAACACCTAACTCTGACATTCTAAAGCAAAAGTTGATTTAATTGTTATAAGCACAACACCACCACTGCAAGTATCTAAAACATCTTAAGATACTTTTTTTTAGCTACTCTAAATCGAAACGATGCTAATTATGCAAACTTTTATATAAATTAAATCACAAATTGCAGTTATGAAAAGTATCTTATAGATACTTTATAAAAAATTAAATATTTCATTTAGTTAAAATGCTAAACACAAAAAAAATATTCATAAAATATTCATAAAATTCTTAAAATGTTTTTTTTTTTGTTCTTTTTTTGCTTTATTTCAATGTTTAATTTCAAAAGGAATGAATATTTTTTGTGTATCTTTTTATTTCTTGTATCTTTCGTCTTATTTTTTTATTTTTTTTACTTCATACAACGCCACAAATGAAATGAACTGAAATGTTGTTTAGGTCTTATGCAATTCTTGTACATATTATCCTTGTCAATGCTTTGGTTGTTGTTGTTGTTGTTGTTATTATTTCAACTGTTGTCATTACTCAATTGTGTCAATTGTACTAAAATTCATTACCTTGCGGCATTTTTGCGTTGTAAAATTCGCTGTAGGCGCTTTACTACGAAAAAAAAAAAAAAAAAAAAGATGTATGCGGGGTGACTGAGAATGAATGCGATGAGAAAGTATAAAGCATAAATAATACGCTCACAAATGTACGCTCATTTTTCATCATCTCAAATGGAATTTTGTCGAAGACCTCAAGCATCTTGTTGTCATTTTCAACGGCGCAGCAGCAGTCTCATTGTTATTTTGTTGCTGTTGACAACAGTGGAAGCAGCAGCAGCAGCAACAACAAACGTTGCCATCTTTTAGGCGCTTTGACATTTGATAAATTAAACATTTTTCTTACTCATTCTATTTGTATCTTTCGCTCTCGCTCACTCGCTTAAAAAATGAAATTATTTGGTAAAAAAAAAGAAAAAGAAAAAGAAAAAAAGAAAACAAGAAAAATACTTTTGACAATTCGTTGACATCTGTTTTAGCTGCGTTAATTGAGCAGTTACAAACATTTTCAAAGTAACTCATTCTTTTCTTTTCGAATTTTTTTTTTTTTTTTTGGAAAAAAAGCAGCAAGGATATTTTATGTATTTATTTTTTTTGTCCTTTGGAGCCTTATAAGTATTGCTTCAATTATATAAATTGCAGCTACAAATACACATGTTCCATTTGTACTTTATAGCCTAAATATTTTGTTCAAATACAGAGAGTATCTCATAGTCGATACTCAGTACTGCAGTGGCATTCCTTTGTGCACTTCATATGTAGTAATCAAGCAGCAGGACATTGTCATTGTCATTGTCAACGTTGCTTCCATTAATAAGCCTAGTTAGCTGTCAATGGTTGTCGAGCAATGTTGATGGAAATGAGTGTATGATGATGTTCTTGTTGTTGTTGTTAGAAAAGCTTTTCATTTCAAACGAATACAATTCGAGTAAGTGCAACTAATCGTTGCATAATAATTACTTTGTAAATTCGTCGGAAAATGTGCGGAAATTGCTGTCGTTGTTGCATTGAATGACCCAAAAGTTTATTATCTAAAAAAAAAAAAAAAAAAAAAAAAAAAATTGAAACTAAAATTACATTTGCATTTGTAAGCGTTGCAACATTTGTCATTTTTTTTTTTGTAAATAAATAATTCCTTATGACTGGTAAATGGATGATCAGACAGACTGACGGACGGACGGACGGATGGACTGGCACATACATAGATTGCTGAGCATTTGCAAATGAGTTTTATTTAAGTAAAGCAGAAAAAAAATTAAAAAAGAGAGCATCGGCAAAAATGCCGGTTCTCAGTATTATCGACAATTTTAACTTTTAGTAGACCAAAGAGTAAGTTATGCAACCATTTATGTACCTGGACATCACAAAAGGAGTTTGGAATGATCAAGTGCTTTTTGTGTTACCAATAGGGTCATCCAATTTTCGCAAATGTCTTCCAAGATTTAATTCTTGCAACGCAGTAACAATCGTCCTCGCTAACGAGCCCCTTTAATGTTTATGCCGGATCCTCTGCCTCCATCCGAAGCAGTTGACCAGTGCAGTGAAATCATTTGTATTGAACATTCCTGAATATTTTGACACAATTTTTTTCTTGAAGATTTCACGTGGTTGGAAAAAGTTTTAACCGTTTCGAAGTCTCTCACACCTGCATACAATGCATTTGTAAACTTCTGCCGGTTACATACATTTACCACAAGCCTTACATATCCTTTTACCTAATACAGATACAGGGTACAATACAAATCAAAGAAGAACATTTAAGCCACAAAAAAATTATATGAATGAGACTACAAGACTGTCTAAAGATAGATATACATAAAAGATAGACATACTATATAGCGACCGAGAGAGAGAGCATAGATTTGAGTGTCATTGAGGGCAAATGCGCATAGACATGGCTAGACAAACGCATTCAATAATACAAAAAAAAAGGAGGAAAATATCCTAATTGAATTGTTTAACATAGACAATGTACAAAGTGTACACTTAACAGAAAATAAATAAAAAATGAGATGAACAAAAACACAAACAACACAACACAACAGAAAAATGAATAAAAACTTTCTACAAAAACTTGAGTTTTGAGCTAAAGAATAAACATGAAATTATAAGAAAAATTTTGTTAAATTTGAAGTGGAAATGGATATGGGATATATTTTTGAAAAAAAAAACTTTTATGGAACAACTCAGACGATTTATTTGATTTAAAATATTTACATCTTACATATTATTGGTCTAACATAGCTGAGCTGATGTCAATTCGGTTCCTGTAGTCAGTCGATCTGTCATATGAAATCGATTTTCTCGGAGACAATAAGAGATACCAAATCTTAGATTTTAATTCTGTATAGCCTACCGAAGAGTAGTAACGTCAAAATCCCCATTTTCGATCCCCATACAAGCCTTACCAGTATATATGAATGTTTGAATGTTCGTATAAAATTACTTTAACTAGAAATATTAAATTCGATATGAATTACACTTATGATAACACAGGCCAACAATTTTCAAAAGCAGTAGTTGTGTGTAAGAAGGACTATTTTCGTTGCGCTGATTACGTATCTGGAGCTCAAGAATTATTACATCACCAAGTGTTTTCGAGATAACAAATTCATTTCTTTTATAATTTTATATCAAGTTTTATACCAGTAGAATATGAGACAATTCTTAGTTAGAATCGAAAATCAGCGTGGCAAAATGCTTCGGATGTACTTTTTTCCAGTCTCTGTTTCAGGCCTTTCATCAAATTTTTGTCGGCCTTAATAATCTAAAAAAAAAAAAAAAAAAAGATTATATCAATCTGGACTTTTTAATTTGAAACAGGACCTACTCGAATTTGTCAAGTCATATTCTAAAGAATTTTGTATTTTTTTTTTGTATCTTCAACTATAAAACGTACGCAATGGCCAAATCTACTGTCTATCTTGACTAAGCCCTCTAAAGACTCCGCTCCATCTTATCTCGTAGCTCACCATCGTTCATACGTTTTTGGTAAGTCACTCGAAAGTTTCCGTAAAAGACGTAAAAATTAAAAAGAAAACACAAATTTAAATCATTTGACAAAAAAATATTATTTGGCCCAAAAAACCGGGCTACTAGTTACAAAACATAAAACATATAAATTCTTTCATAAAACGCTGCTTTGTGTCATCCTTAAACTAGGCATCTCAGCTTTTGTCCCATTACAAAATTTGTAATTTCTGCATTTCATATTCTTCCAAAAATATTTAAAAAAACCCCGTCGCTTGTTCTAAGGAACTTCTAAAAACATCTTCTGCTTTTCGTCTTCGCCGGAATTAGTCAATTCAGCAGCCAACGTAATCGATCGCGAGTTTTTAACTTCATTTTTTGTTGCACGTCTTTGATAAAACATTTTGCATAAATCATAGCCGCGGGTAAATTATCACAAAGCATGCAGCTTAAAACCGTAAATGGCAGCAAGAGGAGAATGATGAGGTAAACTTTTAATACGTGGGACATGGTTAGCCACCAAAGAGCCAAATCCAGAACGCTTTCCAAACTTTTAAATAGGACCAACACCACCCAATATTTGACCCAAAGTACCAATCCTCGATTCTTCTTGCTAAGCTGTTCAGAATATACATACAGTAGAATCCGGCTGATGCGACGACAAAGAGACCGACGAAAGGGAACAGTTCCATACAAGCTTATATGGGGACCAAACAAGCCATCGTATTTTAGTCGTAATAACCGATCGGTCGCTATAAGCGGAGTCGTTATAACCGGATTCTACTGTATATACTTAATGGGGTCTGCGATATCTCCTTTATTGTTGTAACAAACATTCTGACAGATAGATCCGCGAATTTCAAAATTTTTAATAACATTTTTAATTCGTTTAGTATTTTCAGGTAAAATTTAATGCAACACGAAATGCTGAATACGAAGAACCATATTCTTAAAAATATATGCGAAAATGGGTAAATTTATTAGAATTAGCTCTTCATCGTTTAAAGGGATTTCCTGGCTACACGATAATATGCTATTTTCGAATATCAAATTGAATGAAGAATGTTTTAGGGACCAAGCTACTCAGGAAAACAAAAACTGTTGAAAAGAAGCACAAAAAACGAGTTAAAGACGAAAGACGACATGAGCTGGACCAGCAACCGTTACTGATGAATTCAAAAGAAAGTTGCTCACGAACCCTCACGAACTCTGGAAAAAAAGCAAAAAAACGCCGTAAGGTGTCTTTGGTATGCTTACAAAAATATTTGTAGATGAGTTACCAATCAATATTCACATATAAAATAGTGAATATGTTTCTATGTCCGCTATGCACTTTGAAACCATTTAACCGATGAGTCCCAAACTCGTTTCATTTGAAAGGCAATAATGCAATTGTATTTATAAACCACTAAAACAGTGCATAAGGCATCATTTGATACTCAATATTCGACTTTTCCCATACAAAATACTTTGTTTTTTTCAAAATTGACAACACTTGTATCTCTCAGAATAATTATACAAAACATATATTTTCTGCTACAACTCATCAAGTGGATAATAAATAAATACAGCCGAAGAAGAGTGCGTTCGTTGTATTAATTAATACAATAGAGCATCCGCATCAGCAGAAGCAGAAGCAGCAGCATCAATTTAGGCAACTGGCGAAAATCTGATGAATAATTATAGACAAACACAAGACGCTAACTCGAACATTGTATATATTTGAGGACAAAATGAAATGAAGGAAGATGAAAAAAAAAAAAAGGAAAAAGTAACAAGAATGACAAGTGAAGTGAATCAAGTAAACGACGAACGAATCGTTTGCTTAAGCTGTAGCGGCAGTAAATTAAAAATGTCCCAGAGCAATTTATCTCTCAATGACAAGATGATCAATGCCGTTGTCCTGCCGCTAGAAAGGCAAACGGATGTACATTCAAAACGTTTATAAGTTGCTGTGTAGAACTGGCAAACATTTTAGAATAAACTCAATTCGAATGCGAATGTGACTTGCAAGAGTCCAAGACGGAAACGTAACGAAACGAATGAGCTGCTTTTCAATGAACGAACGGACAGACGGACAGACGGATGGACGGATGGACGGATGAACGCTTAACTTAAGGATGCCATAAATCCTGGCATATTAAAACGCAAATCCCCAAAATGAATTCATACATAACGCTTTAGACAAGCTGCAAGGACAACTCAACACAGCACAGCACAGCATAGCACAGCACAGCACAACACAACACAAACGAATGCGATGACAATTCAAGGGAATGAATGCAAAATTTTGTTCAACATATTTGTAAGTGCAAGCGAGATAGCAACATGCAAATCATGATTAAAAAGGCGCACATAATGTGTGCTTTAATCCTTGTTCATCGCTTGTCGTCTAGTCTCAGCTCAACTTAGCTCAACTCGACTACGACTACGCCTTCGACTACGACTACGATTGCGATTGCGATTACGACTCGTCTTTGCTTTTGCAATTCATTTATAGCAAATTGTAAATGGCATACAAATAACTCATTCGCATAACAAAAGTATCTTTGTATCTTTTTGTGTCGTTCTTGCGGTTTCTTGAAATTTATTTTTCATCGTCCTTTCGTCTGTCCGTCTGTCCGTCTGTCTGCTTTTATTTCATTTATGTAGTTGGCGTTTTATTTGGATTTTCTATTTGCGCGTAGACATAATTTTAATGGAAAATCAAAGTGAAAAGCCGCTTAAGTCAAATATTTATTTTCACAGCTCAGCGCTAAAGTATGTCAGCCAGCAGCAAGCAGCAAGCAGCTGCTTCTTTCATTTACGTTCAGATACGATTGAGTGTGAGTCGAGTAGAGAGTACCTTAAAATGTACTTATAACTTTCTTATTGCTGTAATTCATAATTCCAATTCTTTTGTACAGAGTTGACCTTATGAGCTTGTCTGTTTGTTTGTTTTCTTTATTCATTTTTAAATAGCACATTCTTCTGCTCATCTGCTTCATAATGCTTTCGGCTTTTATGGTCAGCATTCTTTCATTGTAGATACTTTTTCTCTTTTGTATTAACTTTTTTTTATATGAAATACTTGGCGTATACTTAATATTGTATTTAAGTTATAATATTATTTAAGCTGCTTACTTGTCTACAATATCGAAGTGCAACATTTAAAAGCACAGAAAGATGGCGTTACAATTTCCTTAAGATACTCGAAAATAAATAAATACAAAAATTTAAATTCGGTAAGACCGAAGCTGAAATACCCATCACACGAAACTTAAAAAAACTTCTTCACTGGCGTTGATAAAGTTTTTCGTTGTGCGTTGGTGGGTGTCAATATCGAGAGAGGCTTTAGACAGGGCGATGCGTTGTCTTGCTTCTTCTATAAAATAAGAATTGATTTGGCAACAAATTTAAGTGAAGAATGCAATCTTGTATCGTCACTTGGTTTCGAGCTTTACTTATTCTCCTCGAAAATTCAAATAGGTCCAATTACCCAACTTAAAAAGGAAAAATTTACTCCCACATTCATATTAGAATACAAAGAGATAAAAAGTTGTGTTATTCAAAAAAAAAAAAAAAACAATGAAAAACGTTGTCTTTGGTGGAACAGAAGCTTAAATACCCGTCACACGAATCTTTAAAGAGTTTATGTGTGATCATCAGTGGCTTAGATAGAACTTCGAGATGGGATTGGTGGGATAATGCGAGGTAAGTTTGTATAGGGCTATACGTTATAATGGCCAGATCCGTACAATATCAGTGTTGTGTACGTAGGATGGTATACGATTTAATTTTACCTAATTTGAAGTGTATACATTCAAAAATAATACTTTTTCATATAAAATTTTAAAAAGGGCGTTAAGTTTGTATGAGGGCTACACCTTAGAGTGGGCGTGCCATTATAGATTTAACATACAAAAGCCCAAGGACCGAGTAAAGCTTAAGTTTCGAGTTTTACCTTAATATCTTTAAAACTGAGCGAATGAATCACCTCGCAACAGACAGACAGACAGACGTACAGGCAGACGGACATGGGGTTTCTGGGGTTCTTCGATGCCTCCTTTAATGCGTAACAAACTTTCGGACAAACTGAATATACCCGTTTACACTAAGTGTATCGGGTATAAACAAAGAAATGTAGCCGATAGATCAATCTTGCTTTGACTCAAAAACCGTAACTCTTATCGATCTGAAGTTCTTAGCTAAACTGGTTTAATCAAAAAATCATCTAGTTTACCTGTTAAGGAGTAATATAGAAACATATTAGGTTTGAGGAGAGTGGCTGTAGTTCTAGATGTGAAAGAAAATCCATTATCCCCACACAATTAGGTAGGGATAGTGACAGACCCAACCAGTACAGTTAAGAAAAGACCTTAGTTTGGAGGGACATAAGAGAAAAAGATCAATCTGTTGAAAGGCATAACTAATTTAGCCGAGTTTTCCCGGATGAGCCAATGCCCCATGATGGTGGCTATAAGTCTTGCAAGGTCTTTACAGGAGTTTAGCAATAGTGTTCTGGTACGTTTGGAGTCAATCGTAGGCAAAATAAGCTTAGCTTTCTTGCAGCTACTTAGATTTTGCCATTTATAATTGCCTAAAGAGGTGAAGGGATTCCTAATGTGGGCGACCCTAGCACTCATTGGGATCAGAAATATCACAATGTTCTGGGACCGATGAAAGGCAAATTGAGTTGGTTTTAATATTTCCTTAAAATATTAAGCGCTTTGATGGCTGTCTGAGAAAATGAAAACCGATCTTTCCCCTTATCTCCAGCTGCACCGAGACACCTATTATTAAATTTTTAAAAAATTTTTTTATTTTTATAAATTAATTTATGAGTCACCTCCTTGATAATGCGGCAGAAGCTCCGGCGAAAAGAGGAGGTTACAAGAGGAAAAATCTTTGAAAACATTTGCAACATTGCAACGCAACATTGCAACATAGTGTTGGAAATAATCGATTGTTGATGATTATAAAAAAATAACGATTGTTGCTGATTAATCATGATCACGCTTGCTAATCAATGCTGAGACTGTTTTCGTCTATCAACTACTTAATTGCTGATTATTGATTCATCAATTATTGATTCAAAATTGATCTTTTGATTATACAAAATAATCGATTGCTCAATAATTTATCGATAAATCATACATTCCAAGCGCGTTTACGTGGTGTTTTGCTATGTTTTTATATGAACCAATTTCGTATTGTTGTTGTTGTTGTTGAGATTTGTTGTCTCAAAAGGATTACAACACTGTATAGGCGGTTATGAAAGGACGAGCATAGACATGTATGAATCTCCTTTCAATATTTAATTCAATTTATTTTTAAAAGATATACCTACACTTTGTAGTTGGCCTGTTGCCTGGTATGTTTTTGATTTTTCAAAATATTTTTTGTAGCCAGCAGTAGGTCCTTGTCAATTGAAAGGACAACAATAATATCAAATATTAACAAACAAAAATTTACAACAAAAGAATACCAAAATTTGAATAAATTTTTATAGATTGCCCGCTGATTGATCCTGCAGCATATTCCAACACAAAGCAAAAACTAAGAAAAAAAATCAGAACTGCACAGGAGCAGTAGGCATGATGTAAAGCTTCAATGAATAAATTGCATTTGACTTCTTCCATTGTGCCTCTCTCGCTGCAATTGTTTGAAGGACAGAGGAAGTGAAGTAAATTCTTTGCTTTTCTTGTATTTGTTAGCAATTTTATTTTGAAGGTTTTTTTTTTTTTTTTTTTTTGGAATTTTTTTTTTTGAAATTTTTTTGGTTGTCCGACAAATACTAACTCAATACTTTCAAAACGATATATGTGTGTGTGTGTGTGCTTCTACATTTCTATCCATCTTTGTACATAAATTCAAATAAACATAAGCAAACAGCTGGAGGTATACACAAGACGAGAGCGGTTTGAAGAGTTTTTAATGCAAAAATAGAATTTTTAATGAATTTCAGAACACAATCAAACTGAAGATGTGTTCTGAAAAGCGTGCATATTTTGAAAACTGTTAAATGTTCAATACGGAATCGGTTTATAAAAAAAAAAAAATAATCAAAAACTTTTCTAACGTCTTTTAACATTTTATTTGTCTGTGTGTGTGTGTATGTGTACGCGTATCTGTGTCTGAATCTGTCTATTTTAGTGCACAAGTTTGTATATGCAGCGCTGCTCTTATTCAAATATGGTGTCAGCATGTGCAAAGTGTATTGACTTCAACGAACAAACAGCAGGAATCGACAACGACGACAACGACGATGACAACAACAAGCACCACCAGCAGCAGCAGCAGCGGCAGCAGCAAATGATGGACATTGACTACGGCTATGACTACGGCAACGGCTACATGCTCAATGTTCATTCCGTACTTTTTTTTTTTTATTTTTGGTTTTTTTTGACTCATTCTCACTATTTTTTTTTTTTTTTGATTTGCGTGGTTTGGTCAACAGGATTTCGAGTTGAACGCGCTCGTATAGCAACAAGAGCGGCAGAAGCAACAACAAAAAAAAACAACTAAAAAAAATTATACATCTCAACTGCCAAATAGCGAAGGGATAAAACTCTAAAAGACAGACTGACAGACGGACAGACTGTCTGCTATGTTGCCACTGCTTTACACATACACACACACACACACATGGATGGATCAATTGCATACATTGCCACCTTGTCTCTTTCATTTAACCGTTGCAATCAGAAAGCGTAGTTCAGCATTGAGTCGCTTTTATGCTACAATTGAGCTTGTGAATAATATATTTGTATATTGTATACACACATACACACACACACGCATAACGCATATGTATCTGTGTGTATATCCGCTTGGATTTGGTGCATTGTGCCAGCAGCAATGTAACATCAGCTGTGTCTGCTGCAGTTGCATCTATCTTTGTATTTGTTGTTGTTCTTGTTGTTGTTTTTGCATTTTACTGTTAAAAGCGGCGTTGAATGAATTGCATAAGCTTTTAAATAAATAGTTGTACTACGTAGATACTATTTACTACTACTACTACAACTACTATTACAATTTACTACGACAACAAACAAACAAACACACACACATACACATATAAACATGCACAGAGCTGCAATGTATATGCACAGTGGAACAGTGGATTTTATTTCATTTCATACATCTCAAGCAGCCATTGCTGATTTTATTTTCTCGATTTAGTTAAAATGTTTATTTCGTTGTAAAAATTTTATGCAGCTTCTGCGCTTAGCAAAATATTTATAAGGAAAAAAATCTTTAAAAAAACAACAAAAATATTCCACTGTGCAACAAATATTGCCGCAGCTGACATCATTTTTGCTTTTTCTGAATATGTACAGTGAAATATTTGAAAACATTTTTTTTTCGTTTAGTATTTATGAATTCTGTTTATTTATTAATAAGCCCTCGTAATTCGTATTAAATTTTTAAGCGAAAATCTTATTTACATTTCAAAAAAATGCTTATAAACTTAAAATTCAATATAGTATCTGAGTGATCGGATGTGAAAAATGAACTCTTTAAATAATGTTGATGTACCAAACGAACCAATTCACTTTGGGTTTTTCCCGTTTTTTGGCTTAAATTACAATTTTTAGAAGATACATATTTACTCCAAATTTGGTTTGGCAGCTATCTTGGAGTTGCGAAATGCTCAATTGCAACCCCAAGAAGACCTATCAAGTTTTGCCTAATTTGGATAACTCTTTCGCCTACCTGCCTTACAGCCGATCTGTCTGATTGTTCTTCTTCTTCGGTTCCTTAGACCCGAATGGATCATATGGTGTCAATAGTTGCTCTCCACCTCGTCCTATTCTCTGCAAGGGCTGCAAGTTGACTCCAGCCTGGTATGTAAAGTCCTTCTCGTCGCTCCCTTGACACTGTTCTCCTACATGTTTCTCGAGGACGTCCTCTTCTTTGACATCTACCATCAAGAGGACTTCATTGCATGGTTTTTCATTTGATGTTGCCCATTGGCTTACGAAGTGTGTGCCCAATCCATCTCCACTTCTGATGCATGATCCTACTGCTGAGCGGCCCGATGTTAGCTCTGCGGTACACCTCCTCATTGGGAATTCTATCGCTCCAATGAATTCGGAGAGTGCTCCTTAAGCAGCGGTTAACAAACACTTGAAGTTTGTTGATGATGGTTGTGGTAACCTTCCACGTGCAATGAATGATTTATTTGAACGGTCTGACCTTAAGAGTTGTACTCAAATCGTTGTTTCGCCAGATGGGAGACATCATGAGCCGAAATCAGCTCTGGCTTTGCTGATCCGGCTGCAGGCATGCAGCTCAGTTACGCCTTCTTCTGCAAGAATGCTGCCTAGGTTTGTGTAGGTTCTCAACCATCTCGATTATTCGTCCATCGATTATAACTCTACTCGTGTTCAGTCCTAAGGGCTTCTTTGTTTATAAAGCTATTAACATAAAATTCGTGTTGTAAATGTGTTTTTAGTCCTTAAGATGATTTGAAAAATTTGTTTCGGATTGCATCATTCTTTCATATATGTATGTGCTGTATATATGTGCTATATATGATGATATATATGATTTGGCCGATATACAGCAACTTTGTTGTTTTTCAAGCTATTTAACATAAATTTGGTTTGTATGCCTAATTTTACAACCTAAAACTAGTAATCAAGTTATATATATCATCTCTCAAACTGCGCGATTACTAATATTTACTTTTTTGGAAGCTATGTTATAAGACATATTGCTTTGGACTAAAACATAATTATGTTATGTGCTGGATGTTGCTTGATTTGAGAGGTCTTTTTACCAATTTTAAAGTTCACAACTTTATAAATATCTTATTTTTCCTATAAAAACTTAAAAATGAGCGGTAAATTTGTTTGGGGTCCAAGCCAACAAGTCGATGGAACACACTGATTTTAAAACTCAAACTTGCTAAGTCGAAGAAAAGCTTAAGTTTTGATTTTTAGCTCAATATTTTCGGAAAAAGGGGAATTAAAAGTGTAGCTACAGTCAGACAGACGGAAAAAAAGACAGACGGACAAATGAAATTTTCTCGAAATGGAACAAAAAGGAACAAAAAGGCTAAGCCACTCAATAATATACAGACTTTGGTTAATAACTTTTCATTTATAACTTTTTGCACGACTGTGCCCTACAAAAGTACTGATACACGAAATACAATAATATTTAAGATCATTCTAAAAATACGCATAGACAAAACACAGCACAATAAGACAGAAACACAAAACATCGACAAAAAACGCTAATAAAACTTCTATTTTACATACCTGGACCAAATGGGGCTGTAAAAAAGTAGGATTGCTGTGTTCTCCAGTGTGTGCCAATTGCCTAGGTCAGTCTTGCTCAAATTTTTACGCTGCGATAATATTTTTTTCCATTATAAATTTTCATATAATTCACAAAGTTTCTTCAATCGTTTAATGCATATTCGAAATGTACAACATTTAGCAGCTTTCACTGTACTTGTGTGTGCTATGAATGTTAACTGGTAGTAAGTTAAGTAAATAAAATTTTTATTTATGCTCTTCGTTACATTGAATGCTGCTCATTCATTCATTTTAATCTGTGAAAAAATTATGATGCGTAATTAATAAATCAGCGAATGAGAAAACATTTGTTTCACTTTTGCCATTTTTTTTGTTTGTTGTTTTTTTAATGTAAATTTAACTTTGTAACATTTGTCAACATCAATTCAATTAACAACAATTAAATGAATTTTTATTATTTTTTTGCTTTATAGGAAAATGAATTCATAATGTAAATTATTTTAAAAGCTGTTTGCTTTTCCACTTTTTTTTATTTTTTTTTTTTCTGTTTAAAGAAAATAATTTAAATTGCCAGAAATTTCTTTTTAAATATTTGAATTCATCAGTATCAGTGCTAAAATGGAATAAACTTTGGAGAAATATTTAAGTAGTTTGTCTAGTTTGTTACAGGAAGAACGAAAACAGCGGTGCTCCAGTTCAGTGAAAGGTCAATTGAAATTCAATTTGTTGATTCAATAGCTAAAAAATATCCACTTGAACATGAATTGAGCGAAAAAGAAAAGAAAAAAAAAACAAAAAAAAAAAACATAAAATTTGCTGCAAAACATCTTGAAATTTTTTTTTTTTTTTTTTTTTCCCAAAGATTATCATAGTCATCAGCATGCTTAAGGATATGCAGCAAACGAATAAAGAAAACGAAGTGATGTAATGCTGCTGGCAAAATCATAGAGACAATCAGAACAGTAATAATACTAAAAAAAAAAAAATAGTAAAAAAAAGGACGCTGCAGTCAAGTATGCACGACAACGAGATACACTGCAACCAAAAAAAAAAAAAAAAAAAAGTTATTTAGCTTCTTATTCGATTGGTAAAATTCTTTATGGTGCATTTGTGAGGGATACCTGTTATCATGGGCATAGTTTATTTTAAATATTAAGCTTTCCAAAATTAGAAAAAAAAATTAAGTAGTTTGGATTAGGTTTGTATGGGGCATATCTCTTAAAATAGAGCTACTTGACGTCTCGGGAAAGTCTTAGTTCCAAAAATGGTGGTTCTATCTCTTTTCGGACTCCGAAATAATACGCTTTATATGACAGACAGAGACAGAACGCGATGCTGCAAGGAACATACGCTCAATCTAAGCCGTTACATACTTCTGCACTAATTTAATAATCTTTTTTTAGCATTCGAATGTAGTGTATAAAATGGAAAGAAATGGTGCTGAAGTTGCTTTTTCCCTCAATTGGCCTTTCGATTTTTCTTCTTTATTTTTATTTTTTTCGTTCATTTTCAAAACGGAAATTAGAAAAATGTGCGAAAATAACAAAAAAAAAATAATAAAATAAAAAAAATAAATAAAATAATAAAAAAAAAAGAAAATATAATAATAATAAATTTTAAGAGAATATTGCTTGTTTTGAATTTCTTAATACACTTCACAAGTTGAATGAAATTTTGAGCGATAAATAGCAGTGTTGGCAAAAAAACGTGATTTTTGAGTCGCAGTGTAAGTAGCAACTGCGACTCGAAAATCGCAGTGATTAAATCACAGTTCGCGAAAAATGATTTAATTACCAACTGAACAGGCTCGCTGTTCGCAAAGAGTGATGCACAAAATCGCCACTAACTGAACTTTTGCGCTACACCAACACAATAAACCGACTTTGTGTTAATTCATTGAAAAATAAATCACTACTTTTATTGTAAAAAATTAAAATGGTAAAAAAAATATTATGTGCGAAAAACCATTGTGTTCTTGGTTCCATTGCAATTGCTGTTTGAAGTTAGTCAACATGTTTTGAACGAAAGTTTGTCAGAGAATATTTTGCATTGTGTCGTTTGTTTTACTTTTTGTATAAAAAATGTCACAGTTCACTTCGTTTTTTATGCATATTTGTGTGGCAATTGCGAAATCACCATTAAATCGTTTCAATAGAACTCCTTTTGAGTGAATTGCACGTTTTGACGGATCAAGTGACTGGCAAATGTACCAACGAATAAGTAAAGGTTCGGTGTTCAAGCGAATATAGAACGATTCGCGAAGAGTGATTAAAGCACCAATCACTGATAACTGAACAGTTTCATTGTTCGCGAAGAGCGATACACAAAATCGCCGATAACTAAACATGTTTACTGAGGTACACGAAAACCACAACTTTCAGTCGTAGTGTAATACTGCGATTTTTGAATCACTGTGAAAAAAATCACCGGAAGTGATTTGGATTGTCAATTTTCATTTAAATTTGTTAAAAATTTTAGCGACGTTATTTACTGTTTGCCTTTTCTTTTTTCGAGAGCATTGAATAATGAACGATTGACATATAGACAAGTTAATACACAGATACCAATAATGACATATAGACAGACTGACAGAGAGAGAGATAGATAGAGAGAGAGAGATGGATGCACAGACATATAGATTAACTGACAGACGGACAGAGAGTTTTCCAGACATACGAACAGATAAACGAGTGCATTGACAGGCAAACGAACGTGACTTTATCGATCGATTAATCCGTCTTTGGTGTCCAAATGCCACAAACAATAAAACAAAATTAAAATACTCTAAATAAAATACGCAGAGGGTATAAAATCTGTACAAATCTTGAGCACTAAAGTGTAAAATTCTTTTGTAATAAACGCCTTAAGGGAGTCATCGTTTTTTTTTTTTTTTTTTTTTTGAATGCCCTCGAAAAAAAGACGAAAAATAGTAAAAAAAAAAAAAAAAAAAAGTCGCTCAAATTTTCACAAATTCAAATAAAAATCGAATTTTTTTGTTTTTTTTGTCTGGTTTTACACATGTTCTCTCGTTGGTCACTTACAATGCAACCCAAACCAAACCAGCCCAGTCTAACTCAGCTAAACCCAAGCAAACTGAAAACGAATTCAAAAAACGCACCACAAGCGTTGCGTAAAAGCGTTACATGAATGTCCTGCCGCCTCTTCATCTTCTTCTTGTTTATTTTTTTTTATTATTCTTCTTCTTTTTATTATTATTATAATAATGATTTTGTTCTGGTTAAGCAGGATAAGCGTAACGAAACGTTATTATCCTGACAAGCAGTGAAATGAAAATGATGGCAAAATATATTGAAACGCATCGTTACAAATCAGAAAGGCGTTTCAAAGTAAAGAAAAAAAAAACGAAAAACGAAAATGAAAATATGATGGCGCAAAAATTTTCCACTCGAATATGCGAGTTTCAATTGAATTTTCATGCAACAAGCAAAAGCGGCTTCCGTAGTACTTTATGCTTTTAGATCAGAGACTACAACAACAACAGCGCAGCAGGTTGCTTTACTCCATTCCACCCTTTTGGCTTTCAACACAGCACAAAACAGGAAATAATAAGACGCAGCAATAAGAAGAAGAAGAAGAAAAATAAAAATATATAAAAAAAAAAAATAGGAAGAGAAAGAGAAAGAGGAAAAGTATATCTCAAGAGATTTTTGGCCAAGTGGCAGCAACGATGAAAAGCCGACAACTACGCTATTTAACCTAACCTTTTGTAGAAAAGCGAAACACACAAAAACTCCTTTCCTTTTTCTCTTTAATTTGCAAGACATACTCGTATCAGCAGCATCAATAGACAGCGTAGTTCCTTAAGTCGTTATGAACAGGAAAATTACTTTAAATTCGATAAAACCGGAAGTTTAATAACTTTAATAAGAGTTTCAGAAAAAAAGACAAACAAGGAAAAACGTTAAATTCGGTTGAACCGAAGCTCAAATACCCGCCATATGATTCTTTATAATTGGAATTTAGTTCAATGAAAATCTTGAGAAAAGAAGAGTGCGAGTCAATGGTCCAATACAACCCAGTATTGTGGTCAAATTTAAAGCTAAGTATAACAGATATAACAGTTATGTTCTTCAAATGTGATGGGGTGAGTTTATATGGGGCTACATATTATAGTGGACCGGTTCTTACATAGAAAAGGCCGAAAGGTAAAGTGGTCAAAGCGAAAGTGGAGACTCAAGAAATTCACCACAAGTCCACAAGTATTATAGGAAACGATAGACTCTTTGAAACTGGAGATCAAAGGGCATGGCGACTTCATAGGAGTCTATTGTACCCAAGCCTGGCATGAAAAATGGTTATGTTAGTGGACCGAGAGTCCTTTCCGCCTGTTTAATAAGCCGGAGAGTATTCTTAGTCGGGGCGACTGTGATTTGGTCGGTTGTGATAAAAGAGCTATTAAACAGAGTGAATCTTAAGCGGAGCAAAGCCGGACATTCGCAAAGAATATGTTTGCAAAGAATGTGTGTGCTTCAGAGTCTCAGCACTGACTCTGGGTATAAGCCTATTTTTTTTAAAAGATATCTCAATCTATAATAACCGGTAACATGGCCAGTTAGCAAGCTAAGATAATGATGAGTTAGATGAACTATGTTTTTAGGGCAGATAGGAAGAGCTAACTGCTTAGCTTGTCGTAGGCCCGCATATTGTATCCAAATTGTTGAAGATATTCTGCGGAACACCTATCAATTATATGTATGGCTGAAGCCCAGCTGAGCGCTTAGAAAGGCTCCAGCCAATAAGTAGCGAGGAAGAGCCAGTTCTAGCGTGTTCGTCTGCGATTTCATTGCCATCAATACCCCAGTCTCCAGGAAACCAGCAGATAGTGACTTGACGACCATGAGAGAGACGTTGAAGTGAGTCATAACACTAAAGAACTAACTTGGATAAAAAAGTTTTTTATATGAGTGCTTTGATAGCTGCTTGGCTATTCGAGAATATTGTGATGTTGACCCCCGATGACTATGAACCAGATGGTGACAGGCGAAGTCTTCAATGGCATGAATCTCAGATTGAAAGACCGTGGACGGAGATCTTGCTGTTGAAACTGAAAATACCAATACCATTGCCGATTGGGAAGTAGGAACAAAAAGCGTCTGGATCGATTCGTCTCGTCGAGCTGATCAAGAATATATTTATCCCTTCTTTCATGCGTTACATACTTTGTGACAGATTGATAATATCCTCCACACTATGTGTAACGGGTATAAAAATGCTTTATTATGTTTCTAGAATGTAAGTATTTAATGAATTTCATTCTAGAATTGACCATAATATGCACGCTTTGACACACAGACAGACGGACGGGCAGACAGACAGCAATGAGCACAGACGCCAACTGGACGCCATTAAAGTTTGTTTCACTTCAATCATTATTTATGGTTTTGAATATATTTTCCAGTTTTAATGTTCAACATTCTGCCGATCAGATAACCTGACTGCCTGCTTTATATGCCGCCAACATTGGTAAAAATGCATAAATTGTTGTCGTTGTTGTCCTTGCGTAGTTTTATAAAGAAACGAAAATAAAATAGAATAGAATAATATCGTCGCCATTGTTTAACCAAAATCTCAACAATAACGTTCCCCATTATGGACAATAATGTCTATGTTCTAAGTTTATGATTTACTTATGTGTATATTTAGTCTCACAAATCTCAGCGCTTCGACGCCAACGCTGAGTGTCCTGTCATTGCCATTGCCATTTCGAATATCTTTTGGGGTTCTTTGTATAAGAATTTTTTCTTCTTCTTTTTTTAATATTTTTTTTTTTTTTTTTTTTTTTAGAGCGCAATGATTTTGGGGTTGCTGACATGATTTATGTGAATTAATCGCTTCTAAGTGCAAAAACAGCCAAAAACATAAAAATCGACGACGACGACGAAAAAAAAAATGTTGTCATCTAAATTCGTTATGCTTTTCATATTCGAAATTTATGTGGTTTTAATTTTTATTTATCTGAAATGCAAAAAAAAATAGAAATTATTACGCTAAAAAAAAATAAGCAAAACGCAAGGACAACGACCGCGAAAAGTTTTTCCGGAAAAATTGAAAAATAGTAGTAGGAGCAGTTTCGCTGCTTTAAACTTGCTTTGGGGTAAAAATCCCGAAAGGATAACCGCAAGTCAAAAACATACGCACAAACAAACACAAAAGTGAATAATTTTGCTACTTTACACGCAAAATCAGACGCAGAAGAACTCATTAAACAACACAAACGCTGCAGTTGAGAAGTTTTTCCCTTTTTTTTTTTGTTTGAAAAAAAAAATTAAATTTGAAAAGCAGAAGAGAGGAGAAAAATAAATGAACTAAAGTGTAATATGAAAAGTATTTATTGAAAATAATTTTTCTCAAAAAATGCATAAAAAATGGTAAAAGAAAAATTCAACTGATCACTGCCACATCTCGTAGTGATCAGCTTTTGTATGTAGCTGAAAAAAATATCGATACATTTGATTAATATCGATATACATAGTATTTTTTTTTAGTTAATGTCTGAAAGAACTTCAGTTTCCAAGGCTATTGCCCGGTATCGACAAACATTTCGGTAATAACAAAAATTTACAAAATTTTCAAATATTTATCAGTGATACTCACCACTTTTGCTTTATTTTTTTTTTTTTCAAAATGTCGCCTATAAAAAAAAAAATTTATCTAATTCGTTTTCAAGGTGCGTCATGGTAAAAAAATTAAAATAATATTATTAATTTACCCTTCATCGGGCTGCTTTTGTGAACGATTATTAATCTTCACATGTCTCTCAGACTTTGGGCTGGTTTAATAATTCTGAATAAATATTTGGCATGTGACATACTATATAACACTAGTTTACAAATTTTGACTTTGTCGAAGGTTCTGGGTTCTCATGGATCTATTCCCATGCACTATGTTGAATTTGACCCGATTCAGTGGCCAAAACTAATTTTTCGCGAGTATGCAAATTTCCGTTTTTTCAATGTTACCATGTTAAGAAATGATCAAAATGCTATGTTACATACCTAAAATGTTAACTTATCAGTTTAGTGTTAAAATAACAGCTGTTAAAGTCAGCTGTTGCAAGCGAACAACACGTGCTGTCTTAAAGGTTAACTTTGCGGTGCAATTTCAAATTGGCATATCTCTGACATAAAATCATTAAATAATCAAATTCAAAATGAATATTAATTCTTCAGGTTAGTACTATGTGTTGATACTAATATGTTGCGTGTTTCGTTCGTATTTTTCTAACAATTTGTATATTTAGCAAGTGGTGTCCCCTTGTCACTTTTGGAAAGAAAGTTGAACTTTCCAAAGAGTTTAAAAACAAATTTCAAATTATTTCAGTGAGTGTCTATATACATGTTGTAGAGTTGTCAATTCTGAATTCAGAACTAGTAAGCACATTGTGCGCTTTTTTGCGCCTTTTTGCGTTATTTGATTTATTAGGAAGCAACATCTTAATCAGCAATGCAGATTAGCTAGAAGTGTGACGCAAACAAAGGAGCTTTTGTGAGAAACAAAATGCTATATACCTACACTTTTATTAGAGACAAAATTGATGGCAGCGTTTTGGAAGAAAATCATCGTTATTTAAAAGATAAAGTCCGAAAAATTTTCTGCAAATTTATGGCGAAATTGGCAAAAATGCTGTAGGAATTTGGAAAGGTTCAAACAGACATATTCAAATTGGATGGAAGGTTATATGAGCCTTAATTTAACTAGAGAAGATGCAAAAAGATATTGGAAAACACTGTTCTTCCAGTCGGTTATTTTGGTAAAGAAGCAGCTGAATCCAGAAATAAAATATAGAAATCCGACAGAATACACCATGCAAGGAAAAACAGCCGAATTAACAACCTTACAGACGTTTTTCACAGAGCAATGGATACTTCCGACCCCATAATGTCATCCTTAAATTTAAAAAAGGCGGATCCAAAAACATATGAGACTTGCTTTGACAGTTGAAGTCATCCAGCTGTTGCCTTGTGAAGTTGAATCTGCAGATGAGTCTGCAAATGATATCGACGCAAGGGAAGACAACAATACATATTTTTTTTATAATAATAATGAAATTGATGAAGTTGAAAATGAATACATAAAATAATACAACAAAAAAAAATGAACAGTCTTTGCGAACGACGCATTTTCATTTTTTTCCGATTTCTGTGGGCGGAGGGGGCGTTGACACGCCCACTTTTCTAAAATACCTTCCTATAGTCCTAACCATCATTATACAAGAAACCTGCAGTGAAAAATCTTGTTTATTTCAAAAATTTTTAATTTTGGCCACGGAAACGGGTCAAATTCAACATAGTGCCATGTAACTTGAGCTATAGATTCCAAAATTGGCCACGAAACAAAAACCATTGTTATTGAGTAATAAGTAAAATCAGACAATTTTATTTATTGTTTTATATAAGGGGATACTCCTATAAAAATAAAAAAAAATTAAATTTTGTTGGCATCGGATCTTTACGATATATATAGATATATTTTATTAAAATTTTTTTTTTGAGTATTATATTTAATAAATATTTTATTATTATTATTTAACTTTTACACTTGTAGTCCGACTTAGAAAAACTAAGGCTTTATGTTTTTTTAATAAAAACAACCTCTAATTTAGAAATTTGAAAAAAAAAAATTATTTTAAATTTTTTGAGACTATGTATGTTCCAGGGTTTCTTTTGGTCAAAACCAGTCTACGTTTTTTATAGGTTCCACAAGTATTAAGGTCGGTCCGCTTTCTGTTTGCAGCTTCAATGATTCTTTTTTTTTTTGATGAGCAACTTATAAGATGGATGTCGATCGTAATGCCCCGTCTGGCAAGTTCGTCTGCTCTATAATTACTCTCAATAAAACAGTCTCCAGCCATCCAGACAAGCTGGGTCGAGCTACAGTACTGAACCAAATCGTTAAGGGATTTGTGGCACTGTGGGGTAGTTTTGGACTTACTCATTCTGAAATCAAGTGTCCCTTGGGCAGCTTAGCTGTCTGAGTTGATAAAAACCTGTTTACGTGAGCTTCTATACAACCTCTTGGATGGGTTTTACTTTCGAAAAATACTAAAAAAACGTTAATGACATTCCTCATATTCCAAATTAAAACTTCACGCAGAGTTGCAGAAATCGAGTAATTAAAAATCGGAAGGAAAGCAATCAAAATTAATGCTCGAGTATATTTCTTATCTTAAACAAAGATGAAAGCATTTAAAATCTTTCATATAAACCTCGAAAATATAGAAAGGAAGAAAATTAAAGTTTTTTTTTTTTTCATTTTTTGTGACAGTTTTTCTTTTTATTTTTAGTCGCGTTTGGTTAACATTAATGAACGCAAACACTCTGGAAGGAAAATTTTTAAGCATAAATTATGTATGAATTTTGAAATTTGACACATGATATTTGTCAAGAGATTTTCTAAAATAATTACCCCGAAATGAGCATAAATTAAATTTGCACTTAAACAAACAAACATACACACACACACACACAAGAGAGACGGACAGACAGACAAATAGCGACGACAACAATGAAAAATTAAAGCGAGAAACGAGAAACGATGGCAATAAAAGACAAAATGAATAAGAAAGAGAAGTATGAGCGAATGAGCGAGTGAGCGTGCGATAAAGAGAGAAGAACGCGTGCAAAATGACTAACGATGGAGCGAGTAGATGTGAGAGTTTGAGAAAGTATAGAATATCGCGTTTGCGGTATTCAACTATTCAACTAAGTGACGACTGACTGAGTGAGTGAATGAGTGAATAAATGAATGAATGAATGAATGAGTGAATGAGTGAGTGACTATAGTATAGTATGTCCCATTGGCATACACAATGGGAATACTATGCCAGCAAATGTCATTAACACAATACATACCAATGGAATGGAAAACTAACTAAAAAGAAGGGAGTTCGCTTCAAGCAGGACACAAAGTATCTACAGCGTACGACGACGACGACGCAGTTGACGATTAATTTCTGCTACAACCACAGCACTGCACAGTACAGCACAGTACAGCAACGTTCCCGTTCCTGACGCACATGGGGCAGGCAACACAATTAAAGCCTTCCGGATTATTAGTTAATTAAAGTAATGAGACACGGCGACGCGACGCAACACAACGACGAGTTGGCAACACTGACTGACAGACAGACTGACTAAAATCAAGCGACGCTTAGCTGAACTGCTGCCGCTGCTTCTGCAGCTGCCGGCTTGGTATTATCTATTAAAAATGGAAACAGTAGAGACAGACAATGTCGATGCGATGACTTTGCTAGCGGCTGTTTTAACTTGTGACGTTGACTTTCAACAAAGTCATTCACCGCTAATGATTTTCTTTATTGTGCACATTTTTTTTTTTTTTTTTCATTTTTTTACAGCTTTTATTTGCTTTCTCTCTCGCTCGTATTGTGTATTGTTATCTCTGTTAAGCATACTTTATGCTCGTTCTCTTTCTAACATTCGAAATCGCATATCGCATCGTCGAATACGACGACAACGACGAAGACGACGACTTGACGCTGACTTTGAAATGTGCAGATTTATTGCGACAATTTGTTTAATGACAGGCATTTATTTTGATGCTCTCAAATCGTGAGTAACCCGCTCTCGTTCACAATCCGAGCCATCTCTTCTTTTGCCATCATACGTATGCGTATAGGTACGTCGTTTATGTATGTGGTCTGTATGTGTATGGTTCGGGAGGGGCGTGTGAGGAGGCGTTATAACTCCGACGACAATAGAAATATAATGCGATGCGTCTTTTCTTGAGCCGCCTGCTCGCTCTAATGATGAGCAGGCTTAACAATTTAATTATTTTAAGGTTATATGCCTTACTTTGTAAGGAAATCTTTTTGTTTCTAGACAACACTTTCATCTTCTTCTTCTGCTTCTGCTTCATCTTCGACGATGAATCTATGTATGCCTGTATGTGCGTGTGTGTGTGTGCGAAATCTGTTCTTTAAAGATAAAAATATTTATGTTTCAAAAGTTTACAATTTAATTGGGCTCAACTTAAAGAGCGCAAAATAAGGAACTACAATTCAAATTTATTAAATTTTATATTGCTATATTCTTCGCGATACTTAAAAACTGCTTCAGCTTATACCGTAACAGATATGTTTATGAGTTATGTGTGTATACACAGCTGTACAGAAAAGTCCTTAAATAATTATCAAGAAGCGAAAACATAAAGGAACCTATTCCACAATCTAAAAACCAGTAAAGGCTGTAAAATTATTTAATGGTAGACATGCATACATATGTATATATCGGACTCATAATGTTCTATGTGGATGTTAGGTAGAGTTGGATTAATAGGGGACTTAGCATGTTAAGTTTTTCAGAAAGAGAAGACGTTATATTTTATATATTTTTTTATACCCGTCATACATAGTGTAGAGAGTACTATCACTTTGTCGGAAAATTTGGAACGCATTAAAGGAGCCTTCTAAGACCTTATAAGGTATACATGATGAGTCGTTCTAGCCATGTCCGTCTGTCTGTTGTGAGAATGGGAATGATATTTAAAACTTTAGCTTTTATCCATCCTAGACAATTTATATGCTAAATTCAAAATTCCACGTTCACTCTGAGTTATAGCCCCCATATAAGCATTCAAGTTTTTTCATGAAAAAAGTTATTATTTATGAATGTATTCACTTCAAATCGGGTAAAAACTCTTATAATGTTATGTAATGCTAAAAACAAGGAGCCACGCCCATTTTTAGGTATAGCTCCCAAACAAACTAACTACTTATTAACGGATTTTTATTTGAAAGTACTTATTATTGGGACCTTGAATTAATAATGACCATTGCAAATATGAGGTCGCAACGAGTATATAAAACAATATTTGAGCATCCAAATTTGCCGCTAAAAAGACATTGTTAATGAGCATCTTGCATCCTTTATCATCAGGGTTATCAATTATTTGTGGAAGTTCACGGCGATTATGCTCCATCTGAAAAATCGAGTCGGAAGTGGTTTGGTCGCTTTTAAAATGGTGATTTTGATGTGAATGACAAAAAATGTACAGGTCAGCCGGAAAAGTTTAAGTATAAAAAATTCGATAAGTCATGGTCTGGTCGAGCAGCAGTTTAGTTTTTATGAAATAGCCAAAAATTCATCATTAAAAGTTTATATGTGTGGCAAATTCAGGGGTGTAACCTCTTCAGTCGCCGAGTCGTTGTACTGTTAACCAGCAGGTTTATGGCCAGAGGGTTGACATGGTTGTCCAGTCTATCCAGATATGCCTTAGTGAGCCTAGCCACCTCCTGTCTTATGAGAGGGACTTCTAGTTTCTGGTGGATTTCTGCATTGGTATGATATGTGTGCGCCTCAGAAATAATGCGCAGAGCCTTGTTTTGGAAGACTTGGATTCTTTCCCTGTTGTTTCTCTTTGCAGTGCCCCAGAGTGCTATACGTCCACATAGGTTTAAGTATGGTTTGTAAATGATGAGTTTGACCCTTAGTTTGATGGTGGACCTTCTATCTAGCAGCCACAGATGCTTGCGCAACCTGTCGTTCAACTGGGAACGTTTTTGTGAGAGATGACTACTCCAGGTTAAGCGCCTATCCAATACCAGGCCTAAGTACTTTGCAGTGACGCTGCTGGGTTCCTCATAAGTTAACATTTTTCCTTATTTAGTTTCAGCTTAATATTTTTAAAATCTAACGTAGAAATTGTGTCTATACTTTCTAAAAATTTCCGCATAATAATTTTACGTTATTCTGGAATGACACAGCTGCATAATGTCGAAGAAAACTAGCCACAATAGGAACCACAAAAAAGTAATAACAAAAAAAAAAAATATAAAAATCCAATTGAGCGATGGTAGAGAAGCGATAATAATGATGACAACAATGACAATAATGATAAGGATTAAGATGACGAGGACGATGATGACGATGATGACGATGATGACGATGATGACGATGATGATGATTATGACAGAATTGTCATTGGAAAGCTGCGCCTCGAGCTGCATGTCAACGTTTAAGCTTGTATAGCAAAATAAAATAAAAAAAAAATCAAAATAATAATAAAGAAAAATAAAAAGAAAAGCGAAGAGAAGAGAATAGAAGAAGGAATCATGACAGTAAAATAAACACACACAAAAGCATAACATTGCACGCATTCTTCAATGCTACAACTGCTTGCTTGGTACATACTCATACAAAATATATCCTTAAGACTAAGCCATAGTTCAAGCTGAAGTTGATTTCAGTTAAGTTGCTATTTTTTATTTTTTTTTTTTTATTTATTTATTTTTTTTTTTTATTATGACTTCATGCTGCCTTTGGCAGAACATTCATTGTTGCTGCTAAGCAGAATTTCGTATACTTATGCTGCTGCTTCTTTATTTGCTACACTTGCTCTTGTTGTGTCCTTTTGTCCTTTTATGTTGCCAAGCATAAGTTTAGCATTAAAATAAAAACAACATAAAATTTTTTTTTTTTTTTAGTAAAAAATATGAGAAAATCATTTGATGCAGCCAAAGCTTTAATGCCTTTTTGCAACAAATTGAGGAGAGAACAATCGGGAAACATACGGACAGACGGACAGAAGGATATGACAAGATAAAATTACAAATTTGTTCTTGTTGCGTTTAAAAAATCTTGCATCAAATCGTTTCGACTGATTTAATTTTATAATTAAAGCGTATTAAAAAATTTAAATACTTTTACAAAAAAAAAAAAGGAAACTATGCACCATGTTGCTAGTTTCTATGATTTCAGCTGCTGCTCTTCCTGTTGCTGCTGAACTCAGCTCAGTTGAACTCTTCTCCAACTCTTCTTCAGGTGGGCAAAACGCTCGCAGGATAATACTTTCATGCAATAAAGACAACAACAAAAACAACAGCAACAATCAAAACGCGTACAATCGTGCAGCAGCGTGGTTTGCTATCACAGATGTTGACGCTGCCAACATCGCACAGCACCGCACGCACACACTTGCAGCCATTTTGATGATGACAGCAGTTTTTTGACTCTGAATATATTTAAAATTTTCGATTTTATTGCGTTAAAAACTAAACGCAACGTCGAATGGCTGTCGATTTCGTTCTTGTGCCATCGTACGTATGTCCTTTCTAACTTCCTTCCTTGCTTCCTTCCGATTTGACTTCCTTTCTGCTTACCTGATGAGCGAGCAACAGCTAGCGGCAAATGGTGCGCTTCATTATTATCTATCCGAACTTACTTGTACATATTTTGGCTTGACTTAAAAGCAGACTCGACTCCTGACTCGATGGCAATGGCAATGGCAACAGTTAAGTGTCTTGAGCCAAGTTTTAGCTTCTCAACCGAAATACACTCAACTCAAACTCTCTAGATTTCTTCTTGTTCTTGTTCAAAATATAAAGAAAATAACTGCAGGAAATTACTTGAAACTCAACAAGGACTTGTACAACTGCTCAGCAACAGCAACAGCAACAAGAGCAACAAGCGCAACAATAGCAACGTTATATGTATGTGGTGTGTGTTGCTAGGATGTTAATATGCGTGGATACTATGTGAGTGAGTACTGTATGTGTGTGTGTGTGTGATGAGTTTATGCAGCAGCTATGGCTAAGATAGCGCGCCAGGTAGTTAAGTTAGACAAAAACAAATTTCATTTGTTATTATAGAGTTCAAGTTAAAGTTAAGCATCGCCAGCAGCAAAATCGTTGAGAATACAATCAACGAAAAGGACGAAAAGTATTTAAGTTAAGGAATACGCTTAGATAGCTGCAGCAGCACCACAAGCAGCAGCATACGAGTTAAGCGCGAATCATGTTTAAGTATTGAAAAATAAGTTTTAAATTGCAGTTTCGTTGCTTCAAAGTAGCGAATACCAATTGCGAAAAGTTCTTGAATTAAGTGAAGTAATAAAAACAAAATTAGTGTAGACAAACTAAATACAGATACTACTATACTATATACTATATACGATATGTATGCACTTACCAAATCTATATTATTCGATCTAGACATCGAGATTCTCTCAAAACAAAATTAAGAGACAAAAACTTTTTAATTTCATCGAAATATATTTTTAATATGTTTATGTATCTTCAAATATTGTATCTGAAGTAGCAGTTTCATAGTGCAACAAAACGTTAGCACTTGCCTCAGGAAACACATAGCTACAATAAGCGTTGTCCGTCCGTTTATCTGTTTGCTTGCGTTTTTGACCATTTCTGTCCGTCTGCATTTTAGTTCTTCCGTTTGCAATTCATCAACTGTTTATCTAATCATTTATTGCTTTGAGCATTACTATTGACCATTGAGTATCAATCAACTTACGCATGATTAAGTGTCTTAAGTTATTTGAAATTATAAATGTTTTTAATGCGCTTAAGACAGGTATCGATATCGTATCGATACTTTTTTTCTTAAATCTTTTTATAATTATCGATATATCATAAACAAATTTGTGTTTTGTTAAAGTCTCTGATAGGAATGCAGCATGCAGAGTCGTAGTAAGAGCTTTTTAAGTTCTCTTTTTCTTATTTTATTTTTTTCTTCTATGCAAATATCGATATTTTTAATTAATTAGAGTATCGATATATTTTGAAATTTTACTTATATTTAGATCTGCAGCTGAAATAATTTGATTAAATCAATAAACTTTTGAGACACCCTTTATAACTGCAAAAACATGATAAACAAGAACGAACGCTGAAGTAGAGTATGCTCAACTGCAAGTTACTCTGTACACAATTTTTATGTATCAAAAATTGGTATACATTTTTATTGCAGCTATACCCATTTTGGGATATTTCATTTGGACTATCACAGGTTGCACTCTCGATTCTCTGTTATGGAGCTTTGGCATGGTAGTCGGCTCTCAAAAATCAAGTACAACATTAAAAATTATCTAGCGTACAGAGATCGACTTGTCTTGGGGTCACAAGAGTAATTAAAAACTTTCCCACCGAAGTCCGTAAATGCAATGTTGAGCCTGCTACCTATTGGCCAATTCGTCAAACAGATGGTTTTGTTTAGCGCTCTTCGACTAGAATAACAAGGCTTGTGGTCATCACTAAGCTATGGTCACATCGTTGTTTTATCCAAAGTTCCGACAGATTTAAGTGGCTCTATTGACTTTTTGTCTGAAACTTCTGATTTTAGCAAATTCCTAAAAATTACAAAACTTTCAGGACAGAACTTAATGGCGTAGCTGCTGGAAAGTGTAGCTTATCTGTCACACTTCCCTAGATGGTTCTAAGATGGATGGCGGTGTGCGGTCCAGGTGGACTCAGAAGGCTTGGCAGTAAAAGAGTTCTTTTGTCTGCCATGTCTCTGCAGTGATTTTTAGGCGGAAATCCATGCCTTTACTAGTGAAGTGCCAGTCACTGATACTGCGGGAGATTCGGGACAGATCGTTTTTTATTTTCTCAGACAGCCAAGCTGTCATCAAAGCGCTTAAGTATAACCACAAAACCAAATCTAAGCTAGAAAGCTGTAAACACAAACTCAATTTTGTTTATTGATTCCAGGGCATAGTGATATTCCCGGGAACGATTAAGCTGTTAGGCTGGTTAAAAGAAATTCATCGGATGAATCGCAGCCAGTCGTTGTGACCCAATCAGTTCTAGGTTCGTCCACATTAGGAAACTCTTCACCTGTTAAGGCAATAATAAAGAATCTGAATATCTGCAGGAAAGCTAAGTTTATTTGGCCAACGATTGACCCCAAACGTAACAGAATACAACTGTAAAACTCCGTAAAGACTTTGTGAAGCTTACAGCCACCATCACGGGGCATTGACTCATAGGCAAGCACGTGGACAGATTAGGTATTCCTTTGAAAAGAACCTGCAGAAATTGCAAAAAGAGGACACTCCAGAAACTCTAGAGCACTTTCTTTGCGTATGTCTTGCATTTAGATCGAGTAGACTAAGGCACTTTGGGAGTTGGTAGCTAGAATAGCTGAGCGATTTATCCCTCAATGTCCCTCAAAAGTACGGTTGATTCTTAACTTTACTGGTTGGGTCTGATCTATACAGTTTATCTATGCTAAGGTTCGCTACATTTTAGCTAATTGTGTGGTATATAGGTTTTTCTCTCAGCCACTTCTATCTATCATAGACATAATCTTTTTACTAAAAAACATGATAAACCCTATAAATATACTTCATAGTTCCTATCATGCTTTCCTCTGTCTGCTACATACATTTGCACAAACTTCATATACCGATTAACCATTCGGGTAAAGGGTATTTAATAGATATGAAGAGACAGAGAAAGAAAGAGAGAGAATTAAATAGAATGAGATACATAGATATAATATTCTCGTCTAAGCTTGAAGTGGCAAAAGTTTTATAGTTTTCGTCGAACTTTTGCCATTTTCAGAATTTCGAATTGTTATTATTAGACTTTTTAGTTGTATTTTTTTGTTTGTTTTGTTTTTGTTATTCTTTTTGTCAAATTGTTATCTCATTTTTATTGTTATTCGAGCAATTGCTACTTTTGCAGCAATTAGTGCAAAAATTTAACAATTATGAACTCAAATTAATTCTCGCTTTTGTTCATAATTGTCATTCGAACAATAAATTGTTCAAAACAAAAAACAAAAACAAAAAAACCAAAATTTATTTCGATTTTGAAAATGAAAACTTAAAATTCCAAATAGATAAATAGCAGCAAGGCAGTTCTTTCTGCATTTAAACTGCAAACATTTAAGTTGAATTTAGTTACAAAAAAAATAAAAAATTATGAAATATATTTCTTAAATAAAATAGTTGAAGAAAAAGCAAAAAAAGTGGCAAACAACAACAAAAAAATCTCTTTCGTTCTACATCTATTAGCATTGTATCGCATCGTAACGTATCGTATCTGTATGTAATGTGTTCATTTTGTAAATCCTTGTAAAAATTTGCTACCGGCTGCCTGACTGCCTGCTTGCCTGATCCTGTTGCTGTTTTTTTATTTTGCTTTTTCGTATGTTTGATTGTGTCTATTTGAATATATATTTTTTTGTTGTTTTTTTTTTACGCTTTAAACTTGGCTATGCGTTTTGCGTCTCGTGTTCCCGTTGCCCCCTTTTTGTCGCTGCGCACATAAATGCCAGACACAATTTATATGCAAATTTTATGAGAATCTCAACACATGAAAACGCAAAAAGTAGTAGTAACGAGCGAGAGCGTCAAATAGAAAAGAAAAAAAAAGTATATTTTTAAAAAATAAACATACAAACGTACGATTGAGCGCACTCTGGTTAACAAGGACACAAGTCAGGCGGCTGCATACACGGATACGGATACGATTGCGCATTGCAATACAAAAAAAAAAAAAAAAAAAAAAAAAACTTGTACTGAATTTGCTGCTGCTTTAATTTGACTTTATGCTGAATCTGTGCAACATATGGAATCGATGGTTATTCAATATACTTGAAACAAACAACAACAACAACAAAAAAAGAATGGAAAAGCATAATCGATGCATGGTACACTTTGAATGCGCGCCCTATGGTATGCAACAAAAAAATGTTTTAGATTTAAAAAAATAAAATAAAATAAATATTTTTGCATTGCATTATTTGCAAAAGATTATGTTGTTCTGGTAATGACAAGGATTAATATTATTATTATTTTTATTATTTTTGGTTATTTGTTTTTATAGCAAAATATAAAAGAAAACAAAGAAATATTTGTGCTGCTTATATGGATTTTTCTTTTAAAACGATACAAAACTCAAAAAGCAAAGCAAAAAATATTAAATTATGTGCAAATTTCTTGAAAATAAAATTAACAATTTTTTTTTTTAAAATGATTATGAAGCGTACACTTAAAAAAAAAAAAAAATAAATAAACTTAAGTTAAATTAAGGCAACTCAGCTCAACTCAAGTCAAGAGAAGACAAGACAAGCGAAAGCGAGGCGAAACGTGTAATAACAATAACAATAAAAAATAAAATCTAAATAAAATAAACGTTAAAAACAAACAAAGACAAAAGTGAAACACACAACAATTGTCTTTATGGTATTTGTATGTGTGTGTCTGTCTGTCTGTCTGTGTGTGTGTGTTTGCCTAATGGATGGGCGTGAGTATGCTCGAGAACTATTTGGGTGTACTTTAGAAGTTTTCTATATAAGATACAATATTGTTCATATAAAAAAAATAAAATAAAATAAAGAAAAAGAGAGAGAAAACGAGAAAAAGAAGAGGAAAAAATGCGCTGCTAAAGAAATTCCGCATGCCACTTTCTATGCAAATTTTTATGTGTTAAATGCATTTTGTCGGGATTTAACATTCTCGCTGATTTTTTGGCTTACATTTTTGCATAATAATGAAGCGAATTGTTTGTACACTTCCTAGCTTTTCACTATTTCTCACTCACTCCTCTCTTGCTTTTTGCTATGTCTATGTTTTTTGGCTACTTGTTTAGGACTGTGCCACAAAAAACGAAGTCAATACAAACAATGACATGGCAAAATGAAATTAATAAAAAAGAGAGAAAAGAGAGAGAGAGAGAGAGAGTGAGTGAGAGAGAAAAAGAGTGAGGGAGAAAGAGTGAGAGAGAGAGAGAGAGAGAGAGAGTGAGAGAGAGAGAGAGTGAGAGAGAGATGAGAGAGAGAGGTGAGAGAGAGAGAGAAAGAGAGAGTGAGAGAGAGTGTGAGAGAGAGTGAGAGAGAGAGAATATAATCGAAGAACTGTTCGGATGAGCTCAAAATGGTTTTTTATATATATTATCGAAAAAGATAAATATCGATAACTTTCGATATATTAAAATCATCGATATAATCGACGACTTTATTATTTTTTCAAGGCTAAATTGAGACAAAGTATACGTGGTAAGCAAAACATTTTCCATATCAATAATCATTCTAAAAAAAATATCGAGACAGCATCGATATTCCACTATTTTGCCTGCCCTAGTCGATAATAACCGATAATCGATATTTGTGTGAAGTATCGTTTTGCTTTTTTTTTTTAGTGTATAAGCGGATATCCTTTGGGTTTCGGGTACTCTTTCCGCTCTTTTTCATTTCGCAGCTGCTATTTTTACGCAATTGCAGCTACTTTTGGTGGCATTTTTGTACTTTTATATATAAAATTTTTTTGATTTGGCAGCGTCACCAAATTTGGGGCTAATATAAAACATACAAAAAGCACTAAAAAATAACTGTTCTTTTTTTCTTAATTGCAGCAAGACCACAACTTTGCGACTAATATAAAAACATACAAAATAGCAAACAATTTTTGTATGAAAAAAGTTGAAAATCGACTTCATGAATGAACTGAATACGAGTAATGCATTGTTTTAGTGGTCTATAATTTTACTGACATGGATGCCTTTCAATTGAAACCGCTTTGGAACTCATCGGTTGAATGGTTTCAAAGTTCATAGCGGACATAGATTTAATAGCTTTAACAGAATTGAACAATCTTTAATTCAGTCATTCAAAACGAAGTCAGCATGTGTTAATCTGGCGGTGAAAGGACTCCAGCGCATCAAATTGAAGCGTCTGTGTGCCGACTTTGTAATTGGTAATTTCTGCCTACTTTTTCACAAATACATAACTTCTTGGAACGAAAACTTAATGCAATCAGACACTTCTTTTGATGCAATTATCGATTGAGAAATCTGTTGACTGTTAGGCTCTAGCTTTCGAAAATAGTTTTGGAAAATCGCATAAAACCTTTTTTTTTTATGAATTTAAATTTGCTTCAATTAGCGGATTTTTGCTCTCCCAAATCTCCCAACTCCTTAGCGATGTTCTTGTGGAATATTTCACAATTTTTTTTGTTTTTTCCATATAAGAGTTCCCAAAAATGTTCTATCTTAGACAGTCCTTATTGGCTTTTTAACCACTGAATTTGTGGTAAAACGTACTTACATGTTTGTGTGTGTGTGTAAACAATACATGATATAAATGCAAGTGTATGTGAGTGTGTGTGTGTGCGTATGTGTCTGTTTTTTGTCACTTGCCACTAAATATAGAAGAGATGTAATGCAAAATAGTTGCTGTGGCATCTTTAAATGTCCTCACAGACCGAAGATTGAAGACATAAAAAAAAAAGTTAGGCAGAAACACACACAACCAGAGAGACAGGCAGGCAGGCTTCTTTAGAGATAAATTCTTTATATTCTTATCTCATTCTTTTTATCTAGTAACTAAGTAAGTAAGTAAGTACGAGTACGAGTACGAGTACGAGTATGTATGTATTCCACAATTTCTCGTACGTTGTACATTTGCCATCTTTCGTTTACGCCATTAGACTAAATTAGAGGATTAAGTAGCTGCTACGCTACGCTTCAGTGTTGCCATCATTTCAACCACTTCGCTTCACTTCATCTTGCCACATCTTGCTGCATGCAGACACAATTACGCTAATTCGCTTGAAATTGTTTTGCATTTCATTGCTTTCATCAGGATTGTACACGACGACGACGAGGACGACGACGACCCTCGATGACAACGTAGAAGAACACCTTTTCTTTATTTTAAATTGTCTTCTTGTGATAAAATAACAACAACAACGAAAAAAATGTCACTTCATCAGCTTTTTTTTTGCTCTGCTCTGCTGCTTCTTTTTCTCTTTATTGTTGTTGTTGTTGTTGTTGTGCTCCTTTGAATGCATTTTAACATCATTTTTACCTTGTTACCTTGCATCTAATGAATTCCAAATGACTCGTCGTTTTATTAACATAACATATGCTTACCTACTCGGAAAGCAATTTCCATAATTTAACAAAAAAAAAAAAAAAAAAAAAAATTTAATAAAATATTAAAAAATAAAAATAATCTGTACAATAGTTTAAATTCAATCAAGTGGAATTTAAATTGCATATTCAGTTGCTGAAGTTGTCCATTTTTCCCAACACGCTTTTTAACTGCGCTAAAGCCACAACGCAGTCTCATCCTTTTTACGAAAAAAAAAAAAAAAAAAAAAAAAAACATTCTGTCCTGCTCAGCTGTCAAAAAGTCATAAAATAAAAATTATTTCATTTATTTTAATTTTATTTTATTATATTTTTTTTTTTTTTTTATTTTTTATCCTTTGCGCTTGTGAAAACTGACCGCAAAATAAATCTGTACATGTGCTAATTGTTTAACAAAATATTTAAAAAAAAAAAAAACAAGACTTAAGCATAACTTTTGTTTAATCGAAGCTTTCATACGCTTCATACGTTTGCGTACTTTTGACAGAAAAGTTACTGTCATATTAATTTGAAATTACCAGGGCTGCAAAACACTTAAAAATTTTAGTGGTGGTTCAAAAAAAAAAAAACCCTTTGATGATAATTTTTTGTCAAGAGCCACTGTTTTTGATTGGTTCAAATTATTCAAAGAAGGCAGAGTGCGCGTTGAAGACGACCTGAGCGTCCTGGTCGTCCATGCACGTCTACCGATAAGAACCACATCAACCAGATCAAGGATTTAGTGCTCAAAAATCGTCGATTGGCAATTGGAGAACTTGTTGACATCACCAACGTATCATTTGGTTCAATTAAATCGATTTTGAAAAAACAATTAGGTCTCAACCGAGTCTCATCTCGTTTGGTACCGAAATTTTCAAAAATCGTCATGTTAGAGTCTGTGAAACCATGATTTCTGACTATCATAGCGCCATCAAACGCATTATTACTGGAGATGAGACATAGATGTATGCATATGACCCCAAAACTGTGAACCAATCAAGTAAATACCGTGCCAAAGGGGAGTCGAGACCGAAACAACCACGCCAAAGCAAATCGAAAATCAAGTTCGAAAAACGTTTTTTTGTTGTTGACTGAAATCACGCGTGCCCCATTAACACTTGCCGCTATGATCTCAAAATTTTGCATAGATGTCAGTTAAGGTCCTACCAACTTAAGGAAAAAAAATGGAACGATTCCTAATGCCTGGAATATTTAAAACGATTTGTCTTACTACAATTTATAATAAATATTATAAAGTTCTTTTAAAGTAATGGAGTACAGTTTCGAACCGAACCACTTTTGCTTCTTATATGATTTGGTTTTAGCTTCAAAACCATTTTCTTTCAGAAGAACTGGTTCAGTTTATGGTTCGCAAACGACCGAAAAGCCGGTTCGGTTCATAAACGGTTTGCAGCCCTGGAAATTACACATCCCGAGTGATCATCGACATTTTTTTTGGTTTTTTTTAATCCTTTCAGTAAACTTATTTTTAACAATTTGAATCTATTTTAGGTTAGGTTAGATAAGGTTAGTATGACCGATGCGAATATTCGCGACGTCACCTAGGCCAGATAAGTCCCATTGTGATACCATATAATCTCTTCTGTTTAATTGTTCCTACTTAAACCAGCTCGATTTCATTATATAGGCTACTACTGCATCAATCTTGACTGATGTGATTTCCAGACTATTTAGAAACGGCAAACCTGATTCTCCAAGGACTGGACAGTAACAGAGGAAGTGCTCCACAGTCTCTTCCTTTCCCTCGTTTTTACAGGCTCTACAAAAACCATTGGGTGCTATACATAATCGAGCAGCATCTTGAAGCTATTACCAACATGGATAGAGTCTATCTGCTGTGGCTCTTGAGTTTGGCTGTTCGCATGGTGTTGTATTCTGGCCACTTGAGTTTAGAGATATTGCATTTGGGATTTGTGGTCCATTTAAATCTCTGCTAGCTTGGATATTTCCTGCTTTACAAGCAGCTGCCGAGTAGCCATGGAAGTTCCTGTCAGAAATAACGGAATTTTTTCCATCTCTTGCAAACCTAACCAAGAATATCTTGGTGTTCCGGAACCCATGTGAGGCAAATATCCCATTGCTCGGTTATCTCGATAAGCGATATGCGGTACAGTATCTACGTTGCTTCTACATAAAAGCTTCAATGGTGTCTCCAAGTCTTTTGAATTCTAAAAACAAAACACCTTTTAGTAAAGTATTTCTTATATAATTTCGGTTTTTAAAATTTGTCAACAAATTATTTTAATATATTTTTTACATAAACTATGTGTAGGGTATTTAAAATAAATATGCGCATGAGTATTTCGAAAGATAAAAAATGAGTTAAAGCGGTTACACAGTGGTTAAAGTTTAAAAGAGAAACTATATATGTATACTTTATATATATATATATAAAATTTTATACCAATATATACCATATATTATATGAAACCAAATATGCATATTCATTTGGTAAAACAACAACAACTACAACAACAATAACAGAAAAAAAATTCATCATTATTAATATTATTATTATTTTTGTTATTATTACCATGAAAGACATCGACAACAACAAAACAACAAAAATCGGCAGAAAAAATAACGACAAGTTGGCATTAATTTTCAATGAAATAATTTGTAAAAAAATAAAGGAGAAAATGTAAACCAATTGAAACGGAAGCAAAAATATATAAAAATACAAATAAATTGAGCAAAAAAAAAAAAAAATGAATAAAATGAAATATATGAAAAATAATTTAATTCTTGAATATTTTTATTAAAAACAACAACAAATTATGTTCATTTACTTTTTTGTACATCATATTGGGTTGTTCAATAAGTAATAAGGTATTTTTTCAATAGATGGCGACTCTTTAACATATCTTAGGTTGTACTAATCGCATCCGGTCATCCTGTACGGCGATTTAAAGAGGACACCCAGAGACGACAAGGACACCTAGACTGTGTTGTGATCATATGTTTCAGTCTCAAGTTATAGCGCGCCAAAGATGGAGTCCACCAAGCAAGAAATTCGCCATATTTTACGTTTTTACTACCTGAGAGGTAAAAATCCAACGAAGGCGGCCGAAAAAATTTGTGAAGTTTATGGGCCCGATGCTGTAACGATTCGCACAGCACAGCGTTGGTTCAATCGATTTCGTTCTGGTGTAGTGAATGTCAAAGATGTACCCCGTACTGGTACGCCAATCCTCGTAGAAACCGATAAATTAGTCGAAATCGTCCAAGTGGACCGGCATGTTAGCACTCGTTCGATTGGCCAGGAACTGGGTATAAGACATACAACCATTTGGAACCATTTGGAACCATTTGCTAAGATGGGATTTCAAAAAAGCTAGATGTTTGGGTGCCACACGAATTAACGAAAAAAATCTTTTGGATCGCATAAACGCTTGTGATACGCGCTGAAACGGAACGAACTCGACCCATTTTTAAAGCGCATGGTGACTGGAGATGAAAAGTGGATCACTTACGATAACGTCCAGCGAAAAAGGTCGTGGTTGAAGCGCGGCGAGCCAACCCAAACCATCGCCAAGCCCGGATTGACGGCCAGGAAGGGTTTTGCTGTGTGTGTGGTGGGATTGTAAAGGCATCATCCACTATGAGCTGTTTAACTATGGCCAGACGCTTAAGTCTAATATCTACTGTGAACAACTGGACCGTTTCATATCAGTCGATTGACCAGAAGCGGTCAGAATTGGCCAACAGGAAGGGTAGTTCCCAGGCAACGCTCGGCCTACATCTTTGATGACACTCAAGAGCTAGGAGCTCGGTTGATGTCCCATCGCACCACCGTATAGTCCGGACCGGTACCAAGTGATTACCATCTTAGCCCCAAACGCTCTTGGTGGTACTAGTGGCCTCAAAAAGCTTAAAATTTATTATTTTATTTTATTCTTTTAAATCTTTTATATTTTAAAAATGTTAAACAGTTTGCACCGCTAGATACCCTTCTTGGATCAATATACTGAAATGATATGCATAACATTAAAAATATTAAAATATTTATGAGAAATATTGAACTCAATTTTCACCAAATTAAAATTTAGTTACATATTCCATGCATCCATTCATATTCAAATTTATCCACTTATGCCTTTATTTATGGATTAACCATTTAACTCCAAGTTAGGGTTTAATGCAATTAAATGTATACATTATATACAATGAAGTGTGTATATATTTTTCTTCGATTTGATTAAATTTATTTTTATATTTTAATCAAAAATGTATAAATTCACTTAAATTGTCATAGCCAATTAAATGTGTCCGTCTGTCTGAATTTTCACTTGTCATGAATTAATGAACAATCAAACAAATTAGCAATTACAACGTCCAAAATAATATTTACTGAGTTTAAATGTAACTGGATGCGTCTCCTAAATTGAAAATGACATAAATGCCAGATAATTTCATAATTATTGATTGATGACAATTATTGTTGAACTATGACAATATTCTTTGTTGCAGTTGCCTATAATTATTTTTATAGCCATTTCAAATACTTTATATCGGACTCTTTATTAAAAAGAATTGTATTAAGATGATTTAGTAAAATGGATTTAATGTGATTTTTTTATTGTTTTATTTGAATTTTAGGGAAATACAGGGTATGGCACTCGAAGTGTAACCAATTCAAAATGCCATAAATTCGGTTTGGAAAACAATTTTTATTTATATCAAAATTCAGAACGTGTAAAAATAATCAAAAAATTCAAAATCAGCTCAGTTTTGGCGCGATTACCCTGTTTTTCTTTGACTTGCCGGTACTTTGGTCCACTCACAGACAATAGCTTTCTTCAACGTCTCGAAGTTGACGTTTTTTTTTATACCCGTTACTCAAAGTGTAAACGGGTATATTCAGTTTGTCGGAAAGTTTGCAACGCATTGAAGGAGGCATCGAAGACCCCATAAAGTATATATATTATTGATCAGCTCGATGAAAGCTTTTTGTGCTCTTAGTTAGTTTGTATGTCAGAGCCAAGGTGCCACGCCCTTTTTAGATATAGCCTCTATATAAACATACCATTTTTTTCGTTTTTTTTTTTTTGTATGAAAATATGTATTATTTTTTGAATGTCTAATGTCAAAATCAAGGTGCCACGCCTATTTCCGGGTATAGTCGCTATACAAACTTACCACTTTTTTTTTTTTTTTGTATGAAAGTAGTTATTATTTATGAATGTATTTACTACAAATTGTTTAAAAACACTTCTTATGTCATCCAATATCAAAACCAAGATGCCACGCCTATTTCTAGTTAATGTCCCTATACTATTATACCGCCCAGTTTTGTGTATTTTTGTAAGAAAATGGTTCTTATTTATGAATATATTAACTCCAATCTGGGTAAAATCACTCCTACTGTCATCCTATTTATATACTACCTATATGACAAGGATCGCGTCACTATAACAAACAGATCCCATACAAACATACCTTCCATTTTTTTTATGTTTTTAAGAAAATTATTGTTTTATCTTTAAAATTAAAAAAAATATGCTTTTAATTTGAGCCTCAACTTGAGTTTTCCTCACCCAACCCCTTTGCGGAATATAATCTACGTCAATAAGGATGATACATGAACTAATTTAAGTTTTGTGTGGCTGGTACTTGAGCTTCGGTTCTAATGAAGTTAACGTTTTTACTTGTTTTTTTTTTATAACTTAGACCTTCTTTTTCAAAATAGTCCAGAGAGAATAATCTATTAGATTCGCGTCTGGTGAATTCGAAAGCCATTGTTGCCTGCCCATGGCTTCAAAGCAGCCTCTTAAACACATTCCCGATAATTTGTCGCATTTACTTTGACGCCAGGCTTACCGAAGACGATTGAAGAGATAATTTTTCAAAATCCGATACTGGGATTGAAAAGTTTCAGTTTTTTAGATATTTGATGGCACTTCGTAGTGGATTTCTCTCAAGTTGTTGCATCACTTTTCGAACCATTCCCAGATTTTGTCATTTAGCAATTTTATTGATAGCTGCTGCTAGTGTGACAGCTGCGACAAAAGTTTGAAGTTGGTTACACTTCGAGTGTCAGCTTATTTTATGAGAGCGCTTCTACCAAATCTCTCAGGTTCCAAAAATGTTGGATTTGATGTAAAAAAGAAAAATGTAAAGTTTTAGCCATATCGGAGAATATGTAGAGGTGGCCATTTCACCTAAAAATTGTCTTTGTATTCATAAATAAGCCTTACATTAATTAGCCTGGTCATCCCTTTAGGGTGTTCACCCTGCTGGGATGGTCCAATGCTACTTAATACCAATTTTGGACCACAATCTTTGCGAATGTCTTCCAAGATCTGGTCCTCCCAACGCAGTGGCGGTCGTCCTTGCTGTCGTGCCCCTCCGATTTTGTTCACGATTTTTTCGTACACTTGTCTTGCCGGACCCCGTTACGCCATTCGAATCACGTGCCCAGACATTGCATTCGTTTATACCTAATGCGCCTGACTGTATCGATGTCGTTAATTAGCTGGTCCAAAGATTTAACGAAGAGTTTTGCTGTCAAACGTTCCCAACCCAAGTTTCTGTTTCTCTGGACAGAAGTCTACTTCACATTTGCTTACCGAGACCAAAGTAGCATTGATCAGCCAGAGTAGTTTTTGTCTTATTTCCATGTTGTTGAATATTGTCCTTCAGGTAATCGTCAATCAGGAGATTGAAGAAGTCGTACGACAACACATGGCTCTGTCCGAAGCATCTCTTCATCGTCATCATACAGAGGCAAACGATTTTTGCAGTGATTTGAAGTCAGTGCTTTGAAAAAACTTTGATCTGATTGGCGTGTCGAAAGCGGTTTTGAAGTCGTCAAATAGGTGGTGTTTGTCGATTTGCTTCTCATTGGTTTTTTTCAGGATCTAGTCGTAGCGTCAATATGGAGCAGGTGGTTGACTTCTTCGGTCTAAAACCGCATTGGTATCGTCCAACCAGATTTTATATGAGAAGGGTGGGAAACTTATTCCGCGGTAGTTTTCCAGACTGCAGGGTCTCTTTTCTTGAGGATTGGACAAGCGCACTTATGTTTCAAATGCTGGGCATGCATTCCACAGCCCATATTTTGCATAAGAGTTGATGTATACATCCAATCCAATCCAATTCATGTCTGTCCAATGAACGCAACAAAGTTGAAGACTATAATAGATCAAAATACTAAAATTATAAATTTGCCTCAAACTTATAATTAATTTTATCAAATTTTTATTTTGGTGAAATCCAGATAGACTGGAGTAGTTTTTTTTTTATTTTTTGGTACTTGTTCCAGTGACACCAAATTAATTTGCATCGCCCCCTTTCAACTTCAACAATTATTCTGAGCATTAATTACTACGACTGAGACTGCGACTGAGACTGACGACTGAGACTTCATTTCATAACTCAATTTGCACAACTCCCAAAAAATGAAATAAAATAAATAAATTGGCGTTAAAGTACTAAACGCAAAATACGATATACTACGATGTGCTACATGCTACATACACACTTCAGAGTCTTTTTTTTCTTTTTGCGACAAATGACTTACATGAGCAAATCCTCGCCGTAACAAATCCGCCAAAATACGTTTATACCAGAAATGTTGTTGTTGTTGTTGTTATTGTTGAGAGATGAAACGAAACTAGACGAGACGAGGCGAGACGAGATGAAGGGTGGAAGGACATGAACGTTGAACTGTATTAGTGGTGGCAGCATAAAGTGCCAGCATATGTTAACGTTTTGTGCTCACTCAAAGTGCAATCGTATTAGTCGAATTTTTTTTTTCCCGTTTTTTTATTTTTGCTTATTCATCATGAAGCAGAAAAGAAAGCTGAGCAAAGCAAGCTAGCAGCAAATGATGAACGACCAAAGACCGAACAAGCGAACAAGCGAACGAATAACAAAAAGTTGCTACTGGTATACCCAAATATTCACGTTACGGCGTATCCAAATCTAAAAACCCAAAATGTCATCTTTCATTAGATTAACGATTGCTCTGACGCTGCGCTTCTGCTTGTTGCCACAACGTCATCATTCTTGGGGATCGTACTCAGCGGTCGTCATCGCCAACAAATCAAATTCCGCAACATTTCGTAGACGTAGTTGAGGATTTTGTGCTACTGAAAGTTGAACACACACACACACACACGCACGCACATATGAAAAAAAATCAAAAAAAAAAAAAAAAAAAAAGGAAAAAAAAAAACTAAAAGCTTAGAACGTTGCTTTCCGACAAATGTCAAATGTGTGTGTTGTATATCCTTTCATCCTTCCTTCCTTTGCATCCTTTTTTGCTTTGCTTTCATTCTCTTTTCTGTATTTTTTGACGCACTCTAACTATTCATTCTGTATCTCTTTCAGTTGGTAATTGTGCGTTTCGTTGCGTTGCCTTGCCTTGCGTTGCGTTGCGTTGCGTTGATGTGGTTTGCCAACAAATGTCAACTTGATCCTGACAAAGCATTTTGCGGCTCACCAAACATTTTCCGTGTCACTCACGGCTGTTGCCAATTCAACTACCTACATACACATCCTACATAACAAACTATACCGGATTGCCTAGAATGCCGGAATGCCTAGGCTGTCGAGCCTTTGGCGCGTCAAATGAGAGATACTAATCAGTGCAACGCAATATTCTGGTCATTGCTCAACAGTTTTTTTTCCTTTTTTTTTTGGTATATGCTGACATTTAGCAACTGCTCAAAAATTGTGCTGTGATGCGATGTGCAGGAGATAACATTTTTATATAAATTTTTCCTTTTTTTTTTGTTTATTTATTTATGTTTTTTTTTTTTTTTTTGCTTTGCTTTTTAGTTAAATCGATCTTAGCTAATGGTGACACAAGTGATGGCAATTTTGGTGATTTTTTTACAGTGATTTAAAGAGTCGCACTGCTACTGATAGTAGTGATCGGTGATTTTCTTGTTACTCAGTAAACATGTTCGATTATCGACGATTTTGCGTATCGCACTTCGTGCACAGTGAAACTGTTCATTTATCAGTGATTAGTGCTTTAATCACTCCACGCGAATCGTTCATATTTGCTTTAACACACAAAACCTGTACAAATTCGTTGGTACATTTGCCAGTCACTTGATTCAAATTAAAAAGTGCAATTCACTGAAAACGCGCCCTGTTGAAACGATTGAATGGTGAAAGCGAAATTGCAACAAACACACCAATAGCAAACGAAGTGACTTGTGACATTTTTATATTTGCCACACATAGTGGAGACGTCGTTTATTTTTTTTATTTTTTTTTAATGAAAATATTTTAAATTCATTTTTTCCTTTTTTTTTTTTTTTTTTTTTTTTTTTTTTTTTTTTTTTTTTTTTAAAATTTTTATAAATTTTAAGTAAATTTTTTAATTTAACCTAATAAGGAAAGGTTAAAAATTAAGTCCGAAAAGCCCCATTTTATGTTTTAGCTTCTATACAAAATACAAACTTCCCTCCCTTTTTTTTTATTTGAATAAAAATAATTATTTTTTTTATTTTTTTTTTTTTTTTCTCCAAAAAGTTTTTTAAAAAGAGTGTGGCTAGCAAAGAAATCACTGTAGAATAAAAGAACTACAACTTGTCTTGTTGGGTGTTCAATCAGAACTGTCTTTATTATTCAAAATATATTTTACATCAAGTGCTTATTGCATACATATAGATGTATGCGAACAGACATAAGCTAAGCAATTCTTAGCTTGAATTCGATACTATGCTTGTAGGTCATGAGTCGTTGACATTCTTGTCATCCGACGCTTTCGTAAACATTGTTGCGCTAAGCGCATGTATCGGACGGACTGATCGTCAGTTTATGCTGACGGGACATTATTACATTATTAAGACTTCAAGCATAGTATGTTCGCTACACCTTCCTTTTTCGGAAGAGTGATCATATATTGGTAAATTTATGATTACTCTTTTACATTAATGAACTTTAGTATTTTATAGTAAATTTTAAACAATTATTTGATTTAATGAAATTTAAATTCTATGTTTATATAAAAACCATTCAATTATTTTATTTTAAATTTTTAATTTTAATTTTACATGACATCTTTTTTTTTTTTTTTTTTTTTTTTTAATTTTTAGTTTACAAAATAGAAATATATATATATTATTTTTAAAATTTTATGTTTTATTTATTTTTTTTTTTTTTTTTTATTTTTACGTAGTATATATTTTTATTTGAATTAATATTTAAATTTTTAAAAAATTCATATAATTATTTAATTTTAATTTTTAATTTTAACATTTATTTGTTTTTTTTAATTTTTAATATTTTAATTTTTAATCGTAGGTATTTTTTTATTTTTAATTTTTAATTTTTATTTTTTAATTTCAAGAAAAATTTTAATTTTTAATTTTTTTTTTTTAATTTTTAATTTTTAAAAATTCATAATTTGTTGTATGTATATATATTATTTTTAAATATTTATGTTTTAATTTTTTTTTTTATAACGTAGTAATAGTTATTTAATTAATATTTTAAAAAAAAAAATTCATTAATTATTTTATTTTTAATTTTAATATTATTTATTCATATATTATTTAATTTTAATTTTTAATTTTGACATTCATTTGTTTTTTTTTTTTTTTTTTTAACATTTTACAATTTATTTGTTCTTTTTTTTTTTTTTTTTTTTTGTTTTAAGTAACAATATAAAAATATAATTATTATTTGTTTATTTTTTTTTTTTTTTTATTGAAGTGTTCTTTTATATATAATTTGTTTTTTTTTTTTTTTTAGTGGTCAACATTTTTTTGTTATATAACGCATTAACGAATATGTTCGGTTAAGTTTCTTGTCATTTTTTTTCATGAATACTTTTTTCTTAAGTTTTGCAAAAGTCCGCGTGATTCATGGGTGATCAATCCGTATTGAATCATCGTGGTACCTTTGCAAAATTAAAAATGTTTCTTCATGTGTAACTACTTTTCTTTATTTGTGGCGTCAGTGCTATTTTTACGTTTTTAGGATTTTATTTCCTATATGTATTTAATTTGTGATCATTGTACTTTCAAATATATTGTCACATAGTGACTGCTGCATCTTAGTCAATCCATCATCACCTGCTAATTTTTCAAGCAGTTGGAATAATCGATTTAATCGATATCCCATTAATGATGAGGTTGCTAATATTACTAGTGCATCTTAGTCAATCCATTATCACCTGCTAATTTTTCAAGCAGTTGGAATAATCGATTTAATCGATATCCCATTAATGATAAGGTTGCTAATATTACTAGTGATCACTTTTCATTTTGATTATTTTTTTTTTTTTATACAGTCGCTAGTTTGCGCTGTTTTTACGTAGTATGCTACTGAACGCTTTGACATTTTTTCTTTTTTTTTTTTTTACTGCACTCAATCATGTGCATGTTTTTATGATCTTTATGACCTATATTTGATGTCTGTTGTTTAATCGTTACTTTGAACATATTCTATCCACGTTATTTTATCAGTGATTTCTTTTTCATTATATTTTTATATAATATATTTTTATTTGAGAAAAAAATTTTTTTTTTTTTTATAACGTAACAGTTTTTATAACAAAATTATTCTGCCATTATGCAGAGTACATAAATGTATGTAAACAGATTTACTAATATTTTATTACATATATTATTAATTGTTTTCATAGAAATTTATTTTTTTTTTTTTTTTTTTTTTATACATAAATATATGCAAACAAATTTAGTAATATTTTATTACATATATTATTAATTGTTTTCATAAATTTTTGTTTTTTTTTTTTTTTACTATACTTTTTAACTATACTTTTTTTTTTTTACAATTATTACATGTTATTTTTTTTTCTTTCTATTTTAACATTTTTGAAAAAATATTTTTTTTTTTTTTTTTTAAATAAATTTTATTATAATAAATTTTGTTTGAATATAAATTTTTAACGCAATACTAACTTAATAAATATTTTAATAATTTTTCTTTTATTGTGTTTCCTTCTTAAAATATAATTTTTATTTTTAACAACAATAATTTATTTTTAATTGTATATTGTAAATATGTGTTTTTTTTTTCGTTTGTTCATAATTCTGTCTTTTGTTTTTATCATTTTACCTTTATATATATATATATATATTTAACTTTTAAATAGTTTATAAATTATAATTTCTTTTTGTTTTCTTCTTAACGTTTCATTTAAAATCGCTAATAAGTAAAATATTTTTTTTGTAGTTTTTAAATTATAATTAATTGCTTAAATAATCTTTTGATTTGTAATTAATTTTTTTTTAATAATTTTTTTTTTTTTTTTATTATAAAAAAAAATATATGTATATATTGATATTATTTTCCTAATCGATCAACGCAGTGATCTCCTGTCTAATATTCGTATGACTTCACAGGTCATACTCTATACGAGCAACGCAATTATCGCTCAGTATTACAATATTTTTCTTTTACATTTCATAAAAAATTTTTTTTTTACATTTAACAAAAATTTTTTTTTTTTTTACAATTTATTTAAAATTATTATACAATATATATATAAAATTATGTTGCGCGCTCTCTGTAGCGCTGCCGGTCCCTTAAGATGATTTAGTTTGTCTTCTTTGCTTTTTGTAGTCCCGCCAACATGGATGATGATGATGATGTGCCATTAACTGATTTTGTTGCCACCACCACTGCTGCTGCTGCTGTACTTGTTGTCGTCGGTGTTAGTCCATTAACGCCGCCATTAAGACCATTACTCAATTGCATAGGTGTATTATTATATGGTGAATAGTAGTTCGGTGACTAATTTATGCGCGTTGGAATGAATTCTGGCGTTTTCGGCGTTACCATATACGTAGCTTATTTACTCTTTGAGGGTATACCATTCGATGGTTAGTAACAAAAAAATCGGATTCATAGCAGCCATATGTTTGGAAGAAAAATTGCCACTGCATTTCTATTTTTGGATGATTTTTTTTTTTTTGTATTTTATTTTGTTGTATTTCATTTAGTTGTTCGTTTTTTTTTTTTTAAAATGTTTTTTTTTTTCAATGGCATAGCACTCATTTATACAATTTTTTTTTTTACTCTTTTTATTTAATTGTTCATATGATACGTTTCACAATAAATTAAACTTTTAAAATTTTCCGTTCACTTTTACTGCCGCTGGAGGAAAATGAAAATTTTTCTTTTCCTCCTCGTGACCATTGCCACGAATGGCAGGATCGCCATGTAGAATGAAAGAACTACAACTTGTCTTGTTGGGTGTTCAAATCAGAACTGTCTTTATTATTCAAATTATATTTTACATCAAGTGCTTATTACATACATATAGATGTATGCGAACAGACATAAGCTAAGCAATTCTTAGCTTGAATTCGATACTATGCTTGTAGGTCATGAGTCGTTGACATTCTTGTCATCCGACGCTTTCGTAAACATTGTTGCGCTAAGCGCATGTATCGGACGGACTGATCGTCAGTTTATGCTGACGGGACATTATTACATTATTAAGACTTCAAGCATAGTATGTTCGCTCTTATACCTTCTATTTGTAATATTTAGTAAAAAAAGTTTTTTTGTATTTTTTAAAAAAATAAAAAGAAAAGTGGGTTTGTTGGTGTTGGGGAAAAAAATATTTTACTTAGCTGTGATTTTGTGTAACTATTCAGTAATCGCCAAATGTTTTTCACGAACTGTGATTTAATCACTGTTTTGCAGTCACTGTGATTTTCAACCAAAAATCACGAAAAAACCTCTTTTTGCCAACACTAGATGGCATCATAAACATACTGCATAATCTATCATTGGCATTCCTTTTATTTTTTTTTTGGGTAGTATTTGTATCTTTTGGATTAAGTCTTTGAGTTTTTAATAAATATGACCACAAAAACTTAAAGCGTTACAACAAATTTAAATTATTTTTATGATAGACAATACAATTTTTTTTTTTTAAATAAAATTATTTCATTACAATAGATGAATGGCAACGCTTAGTCTTGATATGCTGCTTCAGATACTTTTACAAAATAAAAGATACAAAAAGTAATACAAATAATAATAATAAATATCAAAAAAATAGTATAAAGCAAATAAATATGAGCTAAGGTGAATAGATGACAAAGAAAGGATGCATCATCTTCATTCTCCAAAACAACAACAACATCATTATCATCATTATTATTATCATTATCATGAAGCGCGTCATTGTAATTTTTTTTTTTCTTTTTTTTTTTTTTTTTTTTTTGCTGGACGTTGTCGTCGCTCTGGCAAGTGACAAATTGCCATCATTTGTATTTGCGGATAATATTTCATCCATCCGTATTTGCTTTAGTCTTATACTGTCTGTCCGTCTGTCTGTCTAGCTCCTCGGGTTCTTTTTTCGTATATGTTTGTAACAAGTATGTTGTTCCCATTACAAAAAAAAAAAAAACAAACAAAAACTGTAAAATGGGCAATGGATGGCAATCATCTGCTTTCTAACCAAAAAAGTAAAAAAGCAGACATCATACTAATCGACATAGAGCAACCAAACTGAACTGATTCTTTCGATTTGTTAGTCAATTTTGTACTCTGTTCTGTTCTGTTCTATTCATTCTATTTCTGTTAGATAAGCAAATCTTCTTTCTTTCTTTCTTTACTTGCTTGCTTGTTTGCTTCTTCAAATAAAACGAAATCGAGCAGCACTATAATATAACCAAATATGACTGGTCGGGTCTGGTATGGTATGGTTTGGTATGGATTTTGGATTGTTTTTGTATGCTTGTCAGATACACTCGAGTTTTTGGTTTCTTATGCGGTTCAGTTTGCTGTTGAAAGTGTCATAAACTACTACTACGACTGAAAGAAGATAGAAACAAAAAAAAAAAAAGCATACAATAGAAAAATAGTAGAATGGAGTATGAGTCCTGTTTTTTTTTTTCTATACGTGTTACTCGCTTTTTGGACGCTTTGAAATTGTTTGCTTTGCGGATTTGCTTCTCGTCGTCGTCGTTTGTTGTTTGAGAAATCCTTCATGTCAGGCGCTTAAGTTTTGCATATTAGTCATGGCGACAGTGGCAGCAGCGGCATGTGGCATGGAGTGCGTTGGTGACGACACACTTACAAAGACACACACACACACACACAAGACGAGTCGAGTCGAGATGAGATGAGAGAGCTGACTGTTGGAATAGATTGATATGAATAAAACGGAAGTAGCAGGACTAGGATTTTGCAAAATAGAGCGACAGATAGAAGCAGCTGTTCCGACAGCTGTAACGCTTTTCATTTGAACTCATTTATTTATTCTTTCTTTCTTTCTTTTTTTTTTTTTTTTTTTAGTATGCACTACACATACCATATGAACGCGGTTAAACAATTTGTAAAGATGTTTGTATTATAAATCTTTATAAAGACTTAACAGACTTCTTCAGGAAAAGCTTTGTAAGAGAAACATAAAATGATCGTAGGTACAGAACTGCGAGAGAACAAACAAGTAAAGCTAGCCAAAGTGATACTCACAGATCTTATATGACTGAGCTAGGTCCAAATTTAAGAGTTGAAAACACCCTTTGAGGGTGTGGAGGAGAGTTAAACATTTTTAAAACTTCTTACAATTGCGTGAAATTTATTACGCTGGGGATTTCTGGGTCACTGAATCGAAATATCATGTCAAAATTTTAAATTTCCAAATGGCGGATGCAATATGTCGACCTTCTATTATCTAGTTGAAAGTAAATCTAATCAGATTTGGTCGCCATATGGTATAAAAATATCACATTTTGTATAAAAGATCGGGCTTTCAGTAAATTGCACGTTTTGACGAATCATTGTGAATGGCAAATGTACCAACGAATTTGTACAGGTTCGATGTTCAAGCGAAGATCACTGATAACTGAACAGTTTCACTGTTTGCGAAGAATAATACTCAAAGCATGTTTATGCAATCACATGATAACTGAACATGTTTCACTGAGAAACACAAAATTTGCAAAGCCCTGTTAACCTTTAAAAATCGCTGATAACTGAAAAAATCACAAAAAGTAATTGTTTATGGCAAAACTAGTGGAAACATACAGCCAGACATATACTATAGATCGAAAGATTGAATTATAGACCAACCAAAGCTTGCTATCGCGACTTATTCGCTTAGTATAGTGCATATCAAAAGTCGTATATAGCAGCAACACTCACTCAAATGTTGTAATATTTATTATTTCTTTATATTTTATTTTATTACAATATTCATTTTATTTTATTTTGTTGTATTCTTTTTTTTTTTCTTTTTCGTTTCTTCATTTTCATGCAACAAATTGTTGCAAATAATTCTCACAGCTTCTGTGAAATATTGTCCTCTAATCCTTGGCGCTCATTAGCCATGAATGGTATAAATAGAATGTTAGTATATGTGTGTGTGTGTGTGTGTGGGGAGTGTGTGTGTGCGAACAATGAAGAAAATGTTTTAACATGAATTGAATTTTCAATTGCTACACATGAATGTATGCATACACTGCGCTGCGCTGCGCTGCAAGTGAGTAAAGTGAAGATAAAAAATAATGCAAATTCTTGTTGTTGTTGTTGTTGTTACGTGTAGGGTGAATGTTGCTGCATATGCAGTCACTTCCGTTTGTGCCAATTTTCATGCATATGCCACCTGAGACTTGTTCTGTCGTTGTTGTGTGTCGTTTCACTTTACTTTGCGTTGCTTTGCTTCAATTTGCTTTACTCCACTTCACTCCACTCTGTTCTGCTCTGCTCTGCTCAGTGCTGATGTTCTGTGCTGTCCTTCAATTGCATTCAACTATGACGACAACAACAACAACAACAACGTTTCATACCACACATTCGATCGGTCGGTCGGTCGGTTGCTCGCTGCCTTGCATATCCTTCCGGTTGTGAGCTCTTCTTCCGTTGTTTTACTTTTTTTTTTTTATTATTTTTTTTTTTAAATTTCTTTTCGTGTGCATTTTACCTTTTAGCAAAAAAAAAAAGGTAAACACATGCCACTATTTACACAGTAATATGTACAATAAATTGCTTCACTCGAATCTACAACAGCAACAACACAACAACAACAATAAAAGCGACAATAACAAAAACAAAAAAACGAGAGACACGCCCACATACCTATACATCCCATCCTTCCATCCATCTATTCATTCAGTTTTACTTCTTTTGAATTATTTTTTTCAAAATTCAATTTGTTTCTGTTGCTTTGCTCTCTCTCTCTCCCGCTCACTCTCGCTATATCTCTCTCTCTCATTCTCTGTTCGCTCATTTATTTTGTTAATTCATTACAAAATTACCAAAGTGGTTTCATACAATTTGAAAACACTGTAAAAGTTTTTCATTGTTTAGCATACTTTTTTGCACATGGCACACGACACAGGCACAGGCACGCCCATTAACCGCCCTCCGCCCATAAACACCTGCAAAGCACGTCATCATCTTTACCGCTAACGTCGTTGATGTTGCGTTCTCGTCACGCATGAAACTTTGTACAAAGTTCTGTTGCTGTTGCTGCTGCTACTGCCTTGTGTCTGTCTGTCTGCAAGTCGATTTTGTTACTTCCGTTTCCGCTAAAATGGCGTATGCATTTCTGAATAATATTTTGTTAGCCATTGTTCGCTTTTCTGCTTCTTCTTCATCTTCTTCTTCTTCTTCTGCTTGTTCTACGATTTGTGCCAAATGTGTCAAAAAGCGCAATACAAACTTTTGTCTTAAAACTCGAAAGTTGCGTGAAGTGCGTGGCTGTCTTATATAAAATATTTGCTTATGAAATTATACAATATAATTTACAATGTAAGATATGTGTACATGTAAGTGTGTATGTGTGTGTGTCGCACATGTGTGTATTTTGTTGTTGTGGTTGTATTCATGAATGAAGTTTTAAAATTTCATATCTATTGGCTTCTGTTTTTTTGCTTTTTAAACGAATTAAAAGAAACCGAAACACACTTTTTCAGTTTTTGAGAATAAACACAACAAAGGCACGAGTTGAGCATACAGAAATATGGCTCGATAAATTAAAAAAGGAAAAAAGATTTTATATTTTTTGAAATATCTTTCTTCCATAGCCAAAGTACTTTATAAAAATAAAGTACTTTGGCTATGGAGACCCCACCAGGTGCAGATGAGCTGCTTGCATAGTTTAGGAAAAAAAGTGACTCTAAGTGACCTTTTGTCCTGTGATATTTTCATACTGCTTTTCTTTTGCTTTGCAATGTCATTCAATATTCAATTCAAAGAGTTTCGCAATGCAAATATGTCATGCAGGACATCTGCCAAAAGACATTTCAAGTAAAACAGCAGGAGTAGTAGCATTTATTCTCAAAAAGGACTTTGCATTTTGAATGAAATGCTACGCGCCGCATTACGAATGTCATTTAAATGATAATTTTAGTAATAAAAAAAAAAAAAAAAAGGAAAGATGTTTACTTTTATAGAACCGAAGTTTTAATACGCGCCACACAAAATTTTCGTAAAAAAAAAAATGTGAAAATTTGTGTTGATTTTAGTAACCCGATTCTTATCCAATGTAAACTGAATTAATGAATTAAATTAATGAACTGAATTAATTTAGTAAACCAATCCTTATCAAGTCTATAAAGCACACATGGACAGACATTAAAAATAGACATCAGTGGGCGTGGCATTCTGATTTCAACATACAAAGTATCTTTTAAAACCTCGCGACAGGCAGACAGACAGACAGACAGATAGATCGATTTGTCTCGTCGTTGTAAAATTTCTTATTAAATAGTAAGACTCGTTCACACTTTGTGTGATGGATATAAAAGAAAAGAAACGAAAGGAGAAGCGCCAGTTAGTGGCAGTGAGATATGTGCCACTAAAACAAAAAAATGCAGCAGAACATTAGAATGCGGCTGTTATTGAGTTTTAAAGTGAAAAGTACCTAAATGTTGCGTAATCGTTTATGAAAGAAGAAAAAAAAAAAAACGTTAAACCGTTACAAAACGTTAAATTCCCGTTTGACACTGGAAGTCAATGGACTTATAAATAGTTTAAAATTTGAGCAAATAATTAAGTCTTAACGAATTAACAATATTTTTCTAGAAAAAAATCAGAAAATGGAAGGTATGTTTGTAAAAGGCTTTATGTTATAGTGGTCCGATCCTAACCATTTCGGTGGTGTATACCAATGATGACATAAGATGCGTGTTTAACCCATCTGAAGTGAATACATTTATAAATAATAACTAATTTAATACTAAAATTCTTTAATAATCGTTTAGTTTCTAATCTCTAAGTAAGTATGGGGCTATACCTAAAAATAAGCGTGGAGCCATTGTTTTGATATCTGATGACATTGGCCATTACCTTATTTTGGAGTGAGTCTGAATTTGAAAATCATGACTATTCTCATACAAAAATTCGAAAATGGGCGGTAAGTTTAAAATAGGAAGGAATAATAAAAATGAAATTGATTTGGTCGCTGATGAAATTGTTTTACAGTGCTTTAGTGCGCTTGACAGAACAGAAAATTCGTCTCCCAGCTGCTCAAAATATATATATATATAACAAATAGAGCCCATCTCTCCTTTACGTTAAGAATTTTGAGAAAACTGAAATAATACCCGTTCACACCAAAAAAGAAACGATAAAAGTTAAATCGGGTCTATTGTTGAACAGATATTACTTCTAACAGAATTTTTTTAACTTCTGGACATGAGATGATTTCGGGGCTTTTTTTTGTCGCTGGCCCATTTTTTTTCCAAACTCTCAGGTGTTCGTGAAAAAAAAACCAAAAAAACGGTTTTCGTGTCTTTGAAAACTTTTCTCAATGACGTTCGTGACCCTTGAAAGCACAAAAAAACACAGAAGACAAAAAAAAAAACATTTGTTTCCGACAATTTATATATTAAATGAATTCTTGTCTAATTGGACAGCGATTTTTAAAACTATATTTTCTTTATAAAAGAATATTTTATATTTTAAAATAAAAAAAAATTTTTAATTATTTCAAGCTAGAACTCTCGAAACGATTGGCAAGGCAAAACCCTCTTGTCTAATGTGAAATTAAGTAAATGATTAGACAATATTTATTAAAATATAACTTTTTCATACATGTTATAAAAAATGTCGTGTCTGGTCAGGCTGAACTTTTCAATAGTTTTTGTCGGGCTGGGGTTTTTTTTTTAAAATAATTTTTCGTGTTGAGTCGAGCTAACACGGCCCATCCTCATCACTACTCTGGACCATAAAGAGCTAACTTTATGTTACTCAACATTTTTCAATATTGCTTTTAACTTTTCGATATAAGCATAGAATTCTAAAATTCAAGATTTAATTTAAGGGTAAGTTGATGTCTTTAGCACATCTGGTTTTCAAGTATAGTAGGGTTAAAAACACCCAAAACAAGATTTTTGAGACTTTGAACCCATTTTTTCTCAAAAACCAGACGTGATGGGCGCTTTTGGACACCGGAAATCAGTCTCATATCGAATATAAAAAAAGGGCAATTTTGTAGGCCTGTGTTATCAAACAAAATCTTGGAACGTATTAGAGGAAGGACCCCATAAAATGTAAAGAATATTTTATTAAAAATTAAACAAGACGTTTCTTTGCTGATGTTTCCGTCCGTCCGTCTATGAATAATTGTACCTCGATTTCTCTATGTATTTCTATTTTTCACTTGTTTTGTATTTCATTGTTTCTATTTTTTCTTCTTCTTCTTTTTCATTATTACAAATATTATTTTGCTAGCAAATTATTTATGCATATTTTGTGCGTAATTAAATTTTAAAATGTAATTTTATGCACAAATGACTCAAATTATATTTGACGAGCGTCCAAAACGAACAAACGAAAGGAAAGTGTGAGAGAGAGAAAGAGAGAGAGAGAGAGAGAGAGTGATTGCGAATGATAGAATGAAACAGATATATTGTATATGATACAAAAATAAGTGACAATTTAAACAACATTGTTGAATTTCATTGAAGCGGCATAATCGCTTTGACACTACAACTGAACGCCCCATAAAAGGATAAACACACAAATACAATTACATAAGTGTGTGTGTGTGTGTGGGTTTGTGTTTGCATAAAAGTTTCAACTAACATAATTAAAATTAATCCAGCTACCATTTGCCATTAGTCGATTTTTTTTTTTTTTTGCAATACGTTTTTTTTTTTTTTTTTTGCTTTCGTCATGCCACATGCCACACGTGGCATACCCAATTCGTGGCTCAAAGGTAATTACTATAAACAGAACTGAAACAGATCAGCAAACGAATTGAATTGAATCGAACAGAACCGAACGGAACCGAACTGAAGAGTAGAGTAGTGTGGTGTGGTGTGGAGTGAAGTGGAGTGGAGTGGAGAGCAGCAACATGTCAAACCGATAAGCATATTAATTTAATACATTCGGAATATCGAAAATTTATACGCATTTCACAATTTTATTATAAACCGCAAAGTACACGCGCTACCCACTCCACTCCACTCCACCCCTACACTCACTACTCTTATCTCACGCACTCTCTTTTAGTTTTTAACCCTCTTCATTCACACACACGCACACACATTCTCAACTAACTTTAGCACATATCAGTCCAATTGGATTATATCCATAACCAAAATCATATTGTTTGCATTTCGGTTCACCATTAATGACATTGGCCAACATCGTCAACGTAATGAGGCCCATTCGTAAATGATTATATCTGATTTTATTCTATTATAATATTAAATGATTGTATTTTTTTTTTTGTTAATACTCTACAGCAACAATACTAAAATGTCGAAATCAAGTTGAAAATATATAAAAAATTAGTTCGTTTAAATTATATTTCTTAGCTTCAGCCTGGCATATCGAACAATCGATATGTTATCGATTTTTTTTGGATTTTTTTTTTTTTATTTCAATTTTGTTTTAGAAAAGTGCAGCATTTAGAACTTTAGTTAAGATTTTGTCAGTCTTTTTTTAATTTATTTATGTCTTTTTAATTTGACAAGAAAAATTATCGATAAACTGCCATCACTAATCTGAAAACATAATTTTATTTTTTAAAATATAAGTCTGATATTTTATCAATCACCAGCAATATGTAGGGTATCATTTAGTTGTGTAGCATAGTTTTTCATACAATAATTGAATTTGTTGAACGTTTTTTTTTTTTCGTTTTTTTCATTTTTTTTTTTTTATACTCATTCTATCTTGATTTTCAGATTACGCCGTCCACACATTAGCTTATCAGTGTTGCCGATTGTTGATAAATTCAATAATCTCTGACACGTGATGTCCATGCATGCGTTGAGTGTGTCCTTTCAATGTTATATTTGTAAATTTTTTTTTTACAAACAATTTGAATGGAAAATTATGTGTTTGATCTCGCGGAAACTCTCTGAAATTCTTCAAATAGCTCGCAGAATCTAATTGTTTCTGAATGTTTGTGAATGTTTGTCCGTTGCGGTGGAACGAAAACGTATGGATGCAGCGGTGCGCGCATCCAGTAAAATCATACTTTCTCGAGATTCTAGATAAGTGTCCATAGTTTTTTTTTTTTAAGAAAGAAAGGTGAATTTATAAAGAATCGTTACGTGTATTTAAGAAAACTTAAAAAAGTGACCAAGTTCCCTAAAAATCAATTTTAAAATATTTTTAAATGTTTTTGGTCAAAGTTTTGAATTGTATTTTTCATTCTAATATTAAATTTTAATGTTTTAAATTAACAATATTGCATGTAATTTTTATTAAAATCCATCAAACAGTTTCGAAAATATTAATTATTTAAAAAACACTTCTTTGATTTGCAAGCTGACGTAATTTTTAAAAATTTTCAGTTTGTCGGAAAGTTTGTAACGCATTAAAGGAAGCGTTGGAGACTCCATAAAGTACATATATATTATTTATCAGCTCGACGAGACGAATCGATTTAGCCATGTCCGTTTGTCTATCTGTCCGCCCGTCTGTCCATTGTCTGTTGCAATGCGTTTTTCTCGGAAAATTTTAAAGATTTTGACCTGAAATTTAGAACTTAAGCTTTTTTGTGCTTTTAGGCAGTATGTCAGATCCAAGGTATAACGCCCATTTTTAGATATACAAACTAACCATTTTTTTTCGATTTGTATGAAAATAATTCATCCAATATCAAAAGAAATGTGCCACGTCCATCTTGTGATATGGCCCCCATACAAACATAGCGCTCATTTTTCAGATTTTGTAAGAAAATAATTCTTATTTATGCATACATTCACTCAAATCTGGGTTAAATCACTTATACCGTTATTCTTTAAATATGCTTCCGATATGAAAAGGATCGGGCTACTATAACATAAAGACCCCATACAAACTCACCTTCTATTTTTTTTTTTTTTTCAAGAAAATGAATAAAGTTTCGTGTGACGGGTATTTAAGCATCGGTTCCACCAAAGTTAACGTTTTTCCTTGTTTGTTTTTTGAAAGAAAAGATCGCATAGCTTCCCCATTTATGCATTGTTAGCATCGTCCAGTATTCAAAGTATGCACAAAAAATGTTATTTCTCCATAGTGTGGCATCACTGGTTATACACGGCTGTAGTAAGAACTATACTACTATATGGTGTATTAGTATTGTGGGCCTCTCTTTTAAAAAAACATCATAAAAATTCCTGAGCAAGGTACACCACTCAAAGTAGTGGCTATTGAAACAGCTTCAGTAGCTGGAAATAAACTCAACTCTTGCAACATGTGGTGCCGTTCGATCGTGAGTCACTTTAAAATTACGAGATCCCTACATGGAATACCATAAAATACCGACTTTGAAGTCATTATTCCACTGCAAAAAGACTAGAATAGACAGAATAGGACGAGAAAAAACTCAGTCAGCATACATTCAGATAGATCCAAGCTCAACAAACAAATTGGCGGAGAGGTCCATGCTCTAGATCTGGATCCCTGACTACTGCAATGTTTATCTGGCAGAGGTCACAGCATTAAACAAAGCCATGAATCTCCTCAATCCCCTCAAGGCGGGGATTCCTAAACAAACAACTCGAAATCTGTCACTGAGTGTTACAAATATCGCAACGAGATGGCTCACCACCGCAGCATTCACCTCATTTAGGTCCCTGGAAATAGGAACATTAAAGACAATTTCAAAGGACTAGCTTGACTAGGTACCACAGCCCATAACCTTTTAGAAGAGAATACTAGCTACATATAGACTTGTCATTAAGGAAAAAAAAACACTTTAATTACTGAAATAGTTTGGGGCGTCCAACCTAACACTCTGTAGGACAACCAGGTCAACTTGGCCTTCCTACAACCACCAGAAGGTCCTAGAATGTCATCAAATTGAATATACTACATATATTTTCATTAATAGCAGTGAACAAGGGACCCTGTTCTATGAGCACGCACGCTGGACACGTAGGTGTCCCCATTAAATCTCTTTTGTAGAAGCTGTGACGACGCTGAAGTGGAGTAAAATTTTGAGCTCCTGCTCAGTCACTGTTCATCCCTTAAAAGAAAAAGATTCGAATATAAGGGTTAATACGACTTTGAAGATCTGTCGGAAATAGCATCGATTGACATCAGTGATGTTGGTAAAAATCCGAGGTGTTTTATTTGTCTCCGAATTGTCTTTTTCTCCTAAGATTCCGTAGCATTACAATGGGCCGTCTATGGCCTGTCTTTGTTTGTGTGTGGCTCTTCATTTGCTAAATATTTGTTAAGAGTGAAATGAATTTTACAATATTTCGAATAACATTACGCAAAGTTTTTACAATTTCGAATGAAAAAATAGAAAAAGAAAATTGTGAAAATTCAAACAACTGAAAAAGTTAAGTCAAACTTTTGGTAGAGAATGTATGGAAGAGCATTTCCTTTTTTTTTTTTTTTTAATTTAGCGCTAGTTAAAAAATGCTTAATAACTTTGATATAACTTAAATTAAAATTTTATCAAATTGAAATAAGTTTTAATTAACCAAAATAAACCCTTTTTTTTTGTTTTGGAACGTGCCTGTAAGTAACTTTTTAACTGTAAATCCAATTTCGCATTATTAAGCCACAAACGTAAAAAGGCATTTATTTAGAGAGTGTATCTGTATTACATAATAAAATGAGACACAATGAATTACAAATTATATAAAAAAAAAAAAAAAATAAAAAATAAATGGAAACAAAAAAACAGAAGGGTTGCATTTAATAAATTATAACAAATTTCTTGGTTTGAGCAGCAGCAACAATTTGCTGCTGTGAAAAGGGCAAAAAGGTGTCCTTTGACGTTGTAGCGTGTAGCGTTTAGAGTGGAAATGGAATTGAAGCTATCATTGAATTTAATTAGCTTATCATGAAAGCTTATTTTACATAAATTTATCAAAATTGTTTTACGCAACAGTGACGATGCAACAACAACAACAAAAACAAGAAAAGCACGAGCAACATTTTAACAACAAAAAGGACAAAATACAAGGACAATGCGACGACACGAAATACGGCAACGTTAGTCGTGTCGAGTCAATGGAATTGAAAATAAATCGAGTGCGTTGGAAGTAGCAGAAATTGCATTACCGCCCATTAAACTGATAAAAACGGCGACACTTTAAAGTCGACGAAATCAAATTTATTAACGTAATACCAACAACAACAACAACAGCAACAACAACACAAGAGAATGTCAACAGAACAGAGTAACAGAGTAACAGAGTAACCCCCTGCCCACCCCTTCCAACCAAGTTTTTTTTTGGGTGGATATGACAAACGCTCAATTACCCAAACGCCCTGCAGTAGCACCTCTATTTCATACACGTATAATATATGCTGCTACCCTTTAGCCAGCGGGGAGATGAGAGCTGAGAGGTATGGGCAGGAAGTGAATTGGAATAAAATGAGACTGAAGGAAAAGTGGTTCGGGTTGAATTGAATTGAGTTGAGTTTGCTTTTGCTTTTGCCGTGTTACATGTCACATGTGCGAACTCATTAAACCAATAAAATCAACAACAACAACAAGAACATGAGCATTTATTGAACTTGTGTGTGCGCGTGTGTGTGTGTGTGTGCAGTGTGAGTGTGTGTTACATGTGTTTTACAGAATTTTTCTATAAGAAATACTTTTGTCTCTGAAATGTTAATGGAATGCGTTATCAATTTTTAAACTTTTGTAAGATAAAAGAATTTATTAGGCGTATGCAAAGTGTTGAAATTATTTATTAATCAATTTAAAAAAAACAAAGAAAGATTTCAGTTAAATAATAAACAAAGCTTTTATACGCTTCAGTCCTACATTGTATGTGGCTGTGTGCTCTGGTCTCATCTCTACTTTTGGATTTAACTCTGATAAAGTTTACCGACAATTTTTGAAATTTCTCTATGAAGGATATTACATTGGGTTTATCATACATTTGTCTTCTACACAAACTCAACGAAAACAAGAAAAAACGTTTACTTCGGTAGAACCGAAGCTTAAATACCCGTCACACGAATCTTTAAAGAGTTTATGTGTAATCATCAGTAGTCACCCAAGTTTACACACAATATTAATTTCAAATTTTGAGCTAAAAATACAGATATGCATAACAACATATTTCTCGAAAATAACTGGAAATGGGCGGTAAGTTTGTATGGAAGAAACACCTAAAAATGGGCGTGGTAATATGATAATGGAAGAGTTTTTACCCAATATGGAGTAAATTCATGAATAAATAACAACCATTTTCATACAAAAACGAAAATGGCGGGGGGCCACCAGACATTGGAGACGTTTACATGAATAAATAGTACAAAAATATCACCAATAATATTTTGATACAAAAAACGTAAAATGGACGGAAAGTTTGTATGGGGGCTATGCCTAAAAGAGGGCGTGGCATCTTGGTTTTAATACTGGATGACAAAAGAAATGTTTTTACCCAATTGGGAGCGAATACATTCATAAATAATTAGTATTTTTATACAAAAAATCGGAAAAAAACGGACAAGTTTAAGGACGTTTGTATGGGGGCTATACCTAAAAATGGGCGTGGCACTCTCATTCTCGAACTTAATATAGTCGTTGCCGAGAAAAGTTTAAGTTCCAAATTTCAGCTTAATATCATTATATCTTCAACAAAAAAGATGCCTAGAAATATACAGACAGACAGACAACGGACATGGCTAGATCGATTCGTCTCGTTGAGCTGATCAAGAATATATATACTTTATGGGGTCTACGACGTCTAATTCAATGCGTTGCAAACTTTCAGACAAACTGAATATACCCTTCACACTATGTGTGGCGGGTATAAAAATCTTGACTAGCAGATACCCGGCGTATGCTACAACGTTGTACGGGCGTTTCGGCTGCTCTTTCAGCTCTTTTCCGCATTTCGCATCTGCTGTGTTTTGTGAAATTTTAGTTTTTTTTATGGCATTTTTACTATTTGTTTTTTTTTTGTTTGCAGCGCAACCAAAATTGGCTGGGGCTAACTAAAAAAACATACTAAAAATACCACTTTACTTTATCTTACCCAAAATATATTGGGGTAAGCTGCAATCATTTATTTTTCTTGCTAAAAAGAAAACATTTTTGTATAGTAAAATTGGGAAAATTGACTTCTTAATAATAATATGCATTAGGCATTGTTTTAATGGAATTTCAATTTACTTGCATTGTTTACTTTCAAATGTAAAGGTAACGTAAATCGCTGACATAGAAACATTTTTTATTATATATATACTGATTTTCAAAAACGATATTTGGTTAAACTATTTCGTTTGAAAGCTACATCTATAGTAGCACAGTTTTTAATAGTACGGACATTTACACGAAAAATGGATGTTTGATGGGAAAGAAACTATAAAATTTGCCGAAGAGAGGCATGTTCGAAGCCGAGCATGTTCGTCTGCTTTGCAGTTATTCTCAATGTTGCCGTGTCTAAGACGTCCAAATAAATTGGATACTATAGTTTTGAGTTATCTCATTAAATACTTTGCGATTAGCAGTGATCGATTTTGATTAGTTGATGTGAGCAGAAATATTTACGATTTGAAAAGAAAATCTAAAAATTTGAGTGCTACCAACAATTGGGTCACGGCTGTGTATTTAATTTTAATTAAAATGGCTACAATCCGTTCAAAGAATCAAATTTAATTAATTATTCGATTACAAATTAAGTTAATTCAATAAAGTGCTCAAGCTAAAATATTAACTGAAGAAAAAAAAATTTTGGCCTAATAACTTTTTCACAGAAACCCATTAAAAATTTCCTTCAGCAAAATCGTTCTTATTTTTCATAAATCTTTGCAAGTTTTCCAACATTAAAGAAAATCTTTTATTAAAAATTTATATAAACATTGGTTAATGTACATCAAACATGCTTCTTCTTCTAGCTAACTAAGAAGTTTCCGATAAAGTTTTATGAAAATCTAATGCGGTATTTTTCCAGCCGCACAACGTTTGTTTTCCTTAATTAAAATTTTGCTCGAACCTATTTTGATGATTAAGTAAAAGTCTAAATAAAATCTAATCAAGCATGCAGATGAATAAAGATGAAAGATGAAAGAACCGAACTGTTTAGCTTTTAATGGAAAACAACTAAATCTGTTCGTCCGTCTCGTCTTAGTTGTAAAGCTTATTCTTAAAACTCTTTGTTGTTGTTTAATAAAAAAAAAAAAAAATAATAAAATAAATAATAAACACAGAGAAACTTTTTATAAAATTGTTTCATAATTCGCGTAACTGACAAAAGACAACGCGTAAAACATGCATAAATCCTTTTGCTAATCCGCAAGAAAAAACGAAAAAAAAAAAAAAAAAATTATAAAATATTAATTTTGCATAAGATAAATGTGTGTAGTTGGGTGTTTTGATTTCGTTAGATGGAGGCAAAAGTTGCTAATCATAAGAAAAATTACATGCTACGCAGATAGAAACTTCAAAACAAAACACAACAAAACACAAAAAAAAAAATTAAAATAAATAAGAACACAAAGGAAAAATAAGAAACAAAAAGAACAAACACAAAAGAAGTAAAACAGCATAAAACAAACAAACAAGCAAACACGTGAAAGTATTTATGCAAGGATTAAGCTTGCAACAAAAAAGATGATGAAGTAGAACAAGAAGAAGATGAGGATGTGGAAGAAAAGATATTATGCGAACGCGAACGAAAGGTAACGTTAGCAACGCTGCTGCAAGCTGGCGACAATGGAACGCTTAAATTGTCTCATATATTTATTATTCATAAGCTCTGAAACCAAAGCAAACTCAAACTGAAGCCCAAACCCAAACCGAACGCTAATGCGAATGCGAATGCGAATGGGGTAAACCGTTGCAATGAGAACAAGAAAAAAAAAGAATATCTCTAAAGTAGCAAATTTACCACGTAAGAAAACAATAAAGTATATTTCTACTTATTCGAAGCGAAGAAAAACACGAGAAAAAAAAAACAGAAGAAAGTAAAGTAAGAGCAAAATCCTTAAAAAATAAATTAAAGAATCAACTGATGAAGCAGCTAACAAAGCTGTTGCTTACGAGTCGAGTAAAACAAGGTAACCAAAATCGAGAAAAAAAAAACCAGAAACGGAAACGGAAGTTAAAAGGATAACGTGCTGATAATATAAAAAATACGAGCATAACGAGCTGAACAGATTGAAACGATAAGATTTGCGCCCAAAACACAAAAAACGAAAAAAAAATAGAACCAAAAACGAAAATGTACAAAAAGCCGAAAGCATCAAGGCGTTAACTTTATTTTAACGCAGGATTTGCGTATATCCTTGTGCATACCATACATGTATATTGTACATTTATGACTGGCTTTTCTTTTTCTTTTCTATATATATTTGCCCCTTAGTGTAAAAGAGATGGCAAATATTGAAAATGTATGTGACAGCAATGCATAGCGTAGCGTTCATAAATACGTTATGAGCTATAAAATCTAATTAAGCTACAAAACACTGCGTATACGTAATATGATTATTTTCATAATCAAACGTTTACCATAAGGATTTCGGGTTTGATAACAATTTTTTTTGTTTTTTTATACAGTTTTCTCTATTTTTGTGTTAAACATTTTTTGTAAGCGGTTTGATTAAAAAAAAAAAAAAACAAGACAATCGAAAGCTGCTTTAAAAATTTCCAAAGAAAATCAAAGATTTTAGAGGGATATTTAAATTGCCAATATAGGCTATGGAACTGTAATAGACCTAATTAGTGTTGGCAAAAAAAAATCCCTTACGCTAATTTTTTCACAGTGACTTAAAAGTAGTGATTTGAGATTTTCTTGTTCCTCAGTTAACATGTTCAGTTTACAGTGTTCATTTATCTGTGATTGGTGCTTTTATCAATCTACGCGAATCGTTCATATTCGCTTCAACACCGAACCTGTACAAAATCGTTACTACATTTGCCAGTCACTTGCTACGCCAAAAAGTGCAATTCACTGAAAACGCAGCCTGTGGAAACAAATGAAAGGTGAAAGCGCAATTGCAATAAATAATTAGTGGAAAACGAAGAGAATTGTAACATTTTTTGTTCAAAAAAGTAAAACAAACGACAGAATGTAAAATTTTTTTTTTTTTGGAAATTGTCGTTCAAAACAAGTTTGACTAACTTAAACCGACAATTGCAACGGAAGCAACCACGAACACAATTACAATAAAAGCAGTGTTTTATTTTTCAATGAATCAAAACAAAGTCGATTTCTTGTGTCGGTGTAGCGAAACAGTTCAGTTAGCGGCGATTTTGTGTATCACTCTGCGCGTACACAGTCTGTCAGTCACTGTGATTTTCAAATCACAGTCGCTAATCACACTGTGACTCAGAAATCACACTTTTTGCCAACATTATACCTAACTGTAGGGATAATACCTTACATGAACTGGCATCTTTTGCTTGATTTTTAATTCAATAATCCAATGAGCCAACATCCAAACCTGCATGCAACCCGTCCACTTTAGACTTGTTTATTACAAACTCAGCAAATATTTTCTCAGAACCAAAAGTTTTCAAATGTTTAGACAAATCTTCAGTATTCCGAAGCTAACTGAAATTAGTTTAAAAGCATTGTGGAAAAAAATCATCCCAAGCCAGAGTATATAAATATTCAGACCTTCATAAGACACGATGGTGGAATATGTTAAGTTTGATTTTGTTGGGGCCATTGGACCGACGGTACCGAGAAAGACTAATAAACAATTAAACCAAAAATTGCTCAAAGACTTTAGATTCGATCTAGGCAGTCTATTTACAAAGCCAGAGTTAATCATTGTTAATTTCGAATTGCGAAATAAAATATTTCAAAACAAAAAATAATATATTCCAAGTTTTCGTTATAAAAATCAAATCTTTGCGAATGGCGAGTAAACAGCGAATATCCTGGCAAATAATATTTGAATCCAAGCATTTCTCTCTCGAATCATGCCAACATAGAACGTGTTCAAAATTCACTTACTAATTTGCCGACAAGGAATTTGCACCCAGTTGATATTTAAATCGGTATATTCTAAAAAAATTCAAGAGATTAAAAAAATAAACAAATTTCCCAGACATTGATAAAAGCCTCGTGACTCTCCTGCAAATTATTGGCCAAATAGCCTTCTTAGCAGGTTTTTCCAAAATATTGGATCGAAAGATTTTTACATTACCTCGGTCATTTTCATAATAAAGAAGATATCAGCAAAACTATTGATTAGATGAATAAGAACATTTTTATAATATATCCTTTCATTAATCGTAAAACATATTTTACACAACATAATAAGTTAACAATGTTTAAATCAATTTTTGTACCCATTATTCTTTATGGGTTAGAAGTTTGCGCAATAATAAATTGCTCAAAACAAAATTATAACGCATCAAAGTGAGACTCGGAGATTCCATACTCGGAAAGTTTTAAAGATAGAGACCTGAAATTTTGCAATTTAGATCCACTCTCTAAAGCCACCGATGATCACACAAACTTTTCAACGATTTGTGTGTCGGGTAATTAAGCTTCGGATTGACAAAAGTTTACGTTTTTCCCTTTTTGTATTGAAATGAATACTATAACATTTTTTTTTTTTTTTTTTTTTTTTTGATGCTGTGTTCTTTGTTTGCAATCAGTCCCTAAGGGCACTATCAACGAATTGTAATGCATAACATTGACTTTCTATAAAGTATTCCATGACTTGGGAGTTGGTTTTGGGATTTAAAAAGGGGTGGGGGAGTGATGGAGGAGGGAGGAGGATTTAAACGCTTATGTGTGGCAAATCCAGGGGGTGTATCCTCTTCAGTCGCCGAGTCGTTGTACTGTTATCCAGCAGGTTAATGGCCAGAGGGTTGAAATGGTTGTCCAGCCTGTCCAGATATGCCTAAGTGAGCCTAGCCACCTCCTGGCTTATGCAAGGGCTTATGCATTTGTACGATATGGGTGAGCCTCAGAAATAATGCGCAGAACCTTGTTTTGGATGACTTGGATTCTTTCCCTGTTGTTTCTCTTTGCAGTGCCCCAGAGTGCTATGCCATATGTCCACATAGGTTTAAGTATGGCTTTGTAAAGGAGGAGTTTGACCCTTAGTTTGATGGTGGATCTTCTATCTAGCAGCCACAGATGCTTGCGCAACCTCTCAACTGGGAACGTTTTTGTGAGAGATGACTACTCCAGGTTAAGCACCTATCCAATACCAGGCCTAAGTACTTTGCAGTGACGCTGCTGGGTATGCCAACGCCATCCAGACTGACGGCAGGGCAGTCTCCTCTTCTCAGGGCAAACGTAATGTGTGTGGATTTGTCTGGGTTGACAACGATATTCCACCGTCTAAGCCATATGTTTAGGCGGTCCAGCTGAGTTTGGATTATGCTGGACGCCACGAGTGGGGACTTATTATTGGCTAAAAGGGCGGTGTCATCGGCATAAGTGGCAGTGAGCATTCTAGGGTCGCTGATGGTTGGCATATCTGCTGTATACATTGTGTATAGCATCGGGCCCAGGACACTTCCCTGTGGCACTCCAGCTCTGACTTCTCTTATTGCTAAGCTCTCCTCGCCGCATTTAACGTAGAAAGATCTCCCAGTTAGGTAAGATCTGAGCCTCAGATAGTGAGGGGCTGGTAGCGCTAGCTTCAGCTTGTAGAGCAATCCTATTTGCCAAACCCTGTCAAATGCTTGCCTGACATCTAGGAAGACCGCCGAGCAGTATTCTTTTTCTTCAAGAGCTTCCAGAACTTTGTGAACGATCCTATGGCACTGTTCCGGTATGCCATGCAGCTCCCTGAAGCCAAACTGATGATGTGGTATCAAACCGGCCTTTTCCAGTATTGGTCGAACTCTACTCAAAAGTAGTCTCTCAACCACTTTGGAGAGTACGGCCAATAAGTTAATCGGGCGATAGGAGTCGAGATTGGCTGCAGGTTTCCCAGATTGTCGGATCAGTAAAAGTTAAAACCGTTTTAAATAATCTAAAATATTTTAATAATAAAAAAAAAGAATAGCTGACGGTATCTTCACGCCCTCAATAATTAGATCAAATGAGGTCAAACTGGCTGATATCTTTTTCAAATGCACTAGAAATGTTGAAATTAACTAAAAAACGAAATTGTATTGTAACATTTATCATTTAACTCGACCACTTTAACTTCAACTTAAACCCGAAATGATATTGACTGGTCAAACTATATTTTAATTGGATTTACTAAACGAAATTGTATACAAAGGACAATGGACAATGGACAGAGGAAAGAGGACAGAGCGTAGAGAGAATTAGAAAGGATTTGTTGCTTTTGGCTGGAAAACATTTTGCCACAAATTAGTTAATTATTAAGTAATTTAATATACGAGAAAACAAAAGCAAACTTTCATGCACATTTACATTCATTCGCACATTTAAAGATTGTGAAAGAAAGAGATAGATGTAGCAGCAGAAAATGTGCAAGAGAGAGAGCGAGACAGAGTAGCTTAACAAGAAAATGTGCTTTGCTTTGATACGCTTCAATTCGATGCTGATGCCTGATGACGATGATGCGTCGAAATGTTTATGTTGCCATTAAAAATCGTCAACAACAAAATGAAATAAGGCAGTAGCGGCTAACAAAAGTACTAAATAACAACACACTTCACTAGCTTGTGTCGTCCTTGTGCAACAGACGACAACGACGTCAACGTCGAGGACGATGACGATGTGGAACGAAGTACAAAGCTACGAGTACGACTTCAAGTTGGAGTTCATGCTCTTGGACCACTATCAAAGCTTAATGTGTAAACAGAAGCGTTGAGAATGTTTAAGGATGATGTTGCGTCTTCTTGTTGCACAACCGCAACCTCAAGCGCCCTTCAATTTTTATCCTACTCGTTCGCTCTTCATGTGTTGCATTCTCTTTTACTATGACTACTACGACTACTACTTCCGTGTCCTTGTCTATGCGCAACTGTGTCCTTTGGCTATGTAAACAATAAAATATTCAAAGTTTATAATGTAAATTAACCCAAGTTCTTGGCTGCCTAACGTTGAAACTTTGTTGTTCTATCTATAAGTAAACACACACACACACACACACACACATACATACACACAGTTAAAGTTGAAACGCAACTGTAATGTAAAGATATGAGTTTCACTAATACATACACACACACACACACACACACACACGCTACTTAGTACAAGTCAACATGCGCCTCAGTAGTCAATGAATGAATGTATCTGTGTGCCAATGTGTATCTTTGTATCTTTGTATCTTTGTATCTTTGTCTTCAGTTTCACCTGTTTATCAATATAAATTCCCATATTGCTTGCTTGCTTTATGGTCAGTACACACCCATCTAACTATAACATAGAATAGTAGTACAATATCTTTGCTATTATAATGCTTCCTTCAAATTCAAATAGATAAACCCAAGCTTTGCCTTTGGCGATCTTTCATTTCGTTTATCTGTTAATCATATTTTTGCTGCAAGCATTTACGAATATTTCACTTCAATCTTTACTAACTTTAAAGAAAGTTTTTTTTTTTTATTTTTTATTTTTAGATTATTCTAGAAAGTGTATAAGTCGATTTGTAGCGTAAATAAATTTATTTTGTGCTGAAGTTTTCATAAAGTTATTTAGGTATAACAAAAACTTTGTCCGTCTGTCCGAACTAAAAGTGTATTCGAAGCGTATTAAAGTTTAGTTTTGAAATATTGATGAAGCATAGGTAAGTACAGTTATATTCGATTTTGATTTTATAAACTAAAAGCTTATCTATAAAACTAAAATAGATAGACAGACGGACGGACGGACATAGTAGCAAATACATACGTAAACATCGATGAATCTGATGAAACTGTTTGTTATCAAAGGTGCAACTGAAATCTTCTTTAAGATTTTGAGAATCTTTATTATTAAATTATAAATGGCAGCTATTTCTGATAAATTTGTATATGTGAGACCCAAAAAGAAAAATATTTGGAATTGGGCGGTAAGTTTGAATGGAAGAAATACCTAAAAATGGACGTGGCACCATGATATTGGAAGAGTTTTTACCCAATATGGAGTAAATACATGAAAAAATAAAAAGCATTTTCATACAAAAATTCGAAAAATGGGCTGAAAGTTTATATAGGGGCTATACCAAAAAATGGGCGTGGCTCATCTGATTTGACATTGGATGACATTACCCAAATTGGAGTGAATATATGCATAAATAATTAGTATTTTTATACAAAAAATTGAAAAAATTAAAAAAAAAACGGATAGTTTATATGGGGGCTATGCCTAAAAGAGAGGGCGTGGCATCTTGTTTATAACACTGGATGAGAAAATAAATGTTTTTACCCAATTGGGAGCGAATACATTCATAAATAATTAGTATTTATATACAAAAAATTAAAAAAAAGTGTAAGTTTGTATGGGGCTATACATAAAAATGGGCGTGGCATCTCTCATTCTCGAACTTAACATAGTCGTTGCCGAGAAAAGCTTAAGTTCCAAATTTCAGCTTAATATCTTTATATCTTCAACAAAAAAGGCCTCGAAACATACAGACAGACAGACGGGCAGACGGACATGGCTAGATCGATTCAAATTTTATTGTTGTACATAAAATAGCTTGTAAAAAAAACAGTCTATCTATAATTTTCGGAGGATCCCCAAAAATCTGTTTGTTTGTATAAAATGTAACCTGCATTTACGTGGTTCTACTAAAAATATTTGTGCTGTTCACGAGGTCTTGCATGAGTGGATAAAAGCATACATAAGTGCAAACGGTTGCAACAAAAACTAACACAGAAAATATTTTGCACTTTTTGCTTGACTTTGACCCTTGAATACAATTTTTGTGCATAAAAGTGTTGGAAAACGTCCCAAAGAAAGCAAGTGGCAGCCCAAGTTTTTGGTATTTTTGGTGTTTTAAAATCAAATTTTAAATTTTCAAGTCTACATAAACCTTGACTAAACTAAACTTTCGTAAAAAACTTGTCTACTATACTGTTCAACAAGTTTCCCGAATTAGATATTTTCGATCCAATTTCAAATACAATAAGCAACATATTAACAGCTGTTTTGCGTTAGTGCAAAAACAAACGTCAAAAAGGTCGTTCCCGAGCTAGCTTTAGCAAATTTTCTTTTATGCACTTATGCAAGACGTCGTGAACAGCACAAATATATTCTTTTCATTGATGTGGTCATTTTAATATGAGACGTCTTGAGACGGTCTTCAAAAATTTTTACCTGCGAGTCGTTAAAGTTAATATTTTAATCTAAAAATTTAGACTTAAGCTTTTTTCGCCAGAAATTATCAATTTGATCGGAGCATTATTTTGGTCTTGCTTGTTAGAAAGTTAAACGTTGAAAAATTTAGAAAAGATAAATAAATTGAGTTTGCCTTGAAAATACACACAGATAGTCCCGGAAATGTTGTAACATTAAGTTTCTATATTCAGATTTCTGGGGTTCCCGAAAACTCTAAGTACATATACAGTTTGTTTTTTTGTACTCGAACAGACCTACAACCTCGTCAATAAGATTTTCGAATTATCTCAACTTTCGTTTTTTTTTTTTTTTGCGCAGCGTAATTTTTTTTTAAAAAGAAGTCCGTAGAAATAGTTACAGTACACAGGATATAATTTTACAGCTGTTATTGCTGTTGATGAGCAAAATGAGAATGTCCTTTTTTATTGTTTTTTTTGTTGTTGTAGTCGGCGGCGGTGGCTAATGTTGTTCAAACATCGAAAACGATTTCTGCATGAAAAATGTGTTTTTTTTTTTTTTTTTTTTTTGTCATTTTCTTGTATTCTGAAATGAAAAACAATCAAGTTTCTTTTGCAAAAAGTAAAAAAATAAAAAGAAAATAAAAAGAAAATTGTAAACGAGCTGAGCTGACAGTCAAGTAAGTATTTTCTTTATTTTCTTTTTTTTTTTTTATTTATTTTGGATGCTGCCAACACGCTTTAATAAAACTTTTTCTTTATCTTTGCGCTTGTTTGTTTCATTTTTCTATATATTTTTCTTTTTTTTTTTTGTTGCATTTTGTTGGTTTTCTGCTGCTAAGTTCCTTTTTCGTTCATCGTTTTTTTTTTTTTTTTTTGCCATGCTTAATTCTTTTCGTTTTGCTGCTTGTCTGGTTTTTTCTTTTTCACTCTTGCAACGCGCGCGCACAACTGGACACTTTGTGCGAAATTAAAGTCATCAATCATAAGGATTACGCGTGCCGCCGCACAACCCATTCCATTCCATTCCATTTCATTCCAAAATCATGCTACTACCCCAACCATTCATATTGTTGCCACAAATTTGCGGTACGTTTGTTCCGTTGCTGCTACATCTTCGGTCGTCGTCGTTGTCTTCTACTTCTTCGAAAGAAAGAAAGATTCTGATTATTAGATTTCTTTTTTATTTATTTATTTTTTTTTTTTTTTTTTGCTTTTCATTTGAACTATTTGCATGAGTAAACTTGTGCGCCGCCTGCGCTATTTGGTCAAAATAATTATTTTAACTTTTTCCCTTAAAGTAAAATCCAATTAAAAATGTCGCTTTGTCTTGATTTTATCAGATAATATTTAATTTCATTAAATTCCATTTCATTTATTTATTCATTTCATTCTTTTTTCTTTTTTATGCGTTGACAATTTACAGCAAAATTAAAATTAAAAAAAAAAAAAAAAAAAGAAGAATTGTGTTTGCCTAAAGTTTGAAGCCAGCAAAGCAAGCAAGCCAAACAGCAAAAGGCTGAAGTGCAATAAATAATTTTTTATAACTTTTAGAAAATTAAATGCAGCTGCTGTGTGGGGACTGTTGTAAGTTTATACATATTTCTTATGGAGTATATTGGTGCAATAATAGCGCAAAATATTCTAAATAGAAAAGCTGCTCCTTTATTTCTATTTCTATTTTTTTTTTTATATTTTTGTTTGTTTTTTTTTTTTTTTTTTCATTCATTCTTGCTTTTCCATCTTTCTTTCGCTTACAACATTTATATGTATGTATGTATATGTATATAGCTGCATGTCCTTTGTCCTTTGGGTTATTTCAACGTTGGTCAGAACAATATAAATGCAAATCAGGCACAGTGCATTGCATTTGAATAAGTTAGCAAAAGCTGCAACGTCCTGCCATGCTGCTGCTATTTTATATTTACATTGTTTTTCTTACTCTTTGACTTTTATATAAACTCATTCACTCACCTAATTCAGCGTAAATGCATTAAACTTTCCAAGAAGTTGCAAAAAGAAATATATAAACAATATTTATATATAAATAAATAAAATAAAATAAAACAATGGAGGATGGAATGGAAGGAAGGAAAACTTTAATAATAATTACTTTGCGCAAATTCAAAACAATGATTCTTTGCAGCACCTGTAAGTATGCAATAAAAATTTTTATATTTATTACTATTTTTTGCTGTTGTTGTTGTTTTTTTTTTAATGCAGAATCACTACCATTTGATAGGGCCTCTACGCCAGAGCCTCTAAGGCCGCCGGTGGGACCTCTGAAGATTACATAATCTTCTGGCACTTGCATTTGGGTGTCTTTGAAAACGTTGAAAGTATTGCTCTGAAATTTATTGAATGGCGTCTCCAAAAGCAATAACTCTTCGGTCACGTTCTATATTTCTACTTCGCATGTACCTTGCGAGTCACATCAAAGTTACCCTTCGATTTGCAGGCACATTTACACTTTTGGCGGTGTTGACCAATTATTGGTCCTGGAGTACTTCCGTGGCAGCGATCATGACAATAAACGCTTTATCGTCAGGACGTCTTTGCGTACATTACTGCTTGGTGAGGTTACAGATGGCATATCAGCAGTGAAACAAATTATATAGGGTTAGCCCAAGGACATTGCCTTGCGGAACTCCAGCTTTTATTGCTCTGTATCGTATTGAACGGCCGCCAGAAACGAATGGGTCCTGTTGAAAACTTTTCACCATGAGAAACAGCTGCGGTGAAAGCAACTTTTTATACACTGGACCCAAAGGGTATATTAAAGTCGAGCAAATGTATGTATCAGACAGAAGGAGGTTAGATTGACCCTATAATGTATATATATATATTCTTGATCAGTACTATGTCTGTCTGTCTGTCCGTATGTCCGCCAGTCTGTCCTGCTGTCTGCTGTTTGAGAGAGATTATCTCGGAGGCTATAAGAGAGAGAACCACCACATTTTAAACTTAGACACTCCTGCGCCGTCAAGTATGCACTTGCAAACGGTTTTTCTCTAGACCCATTTTAAAGTGTACCCCCCATACAAATCTACCCCAAAATTTTGGATTTTTGCATAAAAACGACATTGTTTCTTATTGTAGAAAGTCTAAATTTAGTATGAATTATGTCTATGATAATCCCAATAAAATGTCCCAATGGTAGGACCAACAAAATTTTGGGTATAGCGCCCATAAAATAACCCCATATTTTAAGTTTATGTACGAAAATCCAATACAATGAGGTATGGCAATAAGATACGACTTAACTTAAGGTACATAAAGATTGGGATTGTGTCTTGCAGTCAAGCATACTCGACTTCAGCAAACATTGATTTCTAGGATCCAGCCAACGAGGCTTGATGAGAGCCTTAATGCTATAAACTAGACTCCTTCTATTTGGACCAAATTAAAAGTGAAATCAATTTAGCCATATTCATATGTTTATCTCTTTTTCTGTGCGTCCATCCTTCTTAGTTTATAGAATTCTTTAATAAAATATTGTTGATTTTTTTTCAGTCAAGTTTTTAATAAAAAAAAAAAAGGAATGATCTCCATTTAAAACAGTGCAACTATAAAGTTCTATTTTTTTTTTTTCATTTCATTTCATTCCTTTGAATAAAATTAATTGTTTTGTGGTCAACGCCAGTCAGTCTTGGCGAGCGTCATTGTTTATATCGTTCCTTTTTTTCCTGTTTTACCTGTTGACAAAGTCATTTATCAAGTTGTGCAGTCAGCGATATTAAATGTTCGCCTAACCCTAAAGTAGGCAACATTTTGTTGCTTCATTTCGGATTCATTGTGCAAAACTAAAAGGTTTGCAGCATAACTATTTTTATATGCGCCGCATTTGTTCGATTATTTATCTACACAAAAAAACTACTTTTAAATTGGTTTTATTTGGTTTTCTATTTTAATACGCTACGTACATGTAAATGTAAAAGCGGTATATTTAGTTTAGAAGATATGCGAACCAAATATATACTGTACTATATACATAGCAGTGTACGTACGACTGTCTGTCGATTGTCTGTCTGTCTGAAAGTCTGTGTGTGTCCTGATCTTGAAGACTGTACAGTCACATATAAGAGCTCTTGAGCTAGGCTAGAGACACAAACAGAGTATCTTGCAGTTGTACTTTGTAACGCATTGAAGGAGACATCGTAGACCCCATAAAGTATATTCTTGATCAGCTCGATGAGACGAATTGATCTAGCCATGTCCGTCCGTCTGTTTGTCTGTCCGTCTGTCTGCCTGTTTGTTGCGAGGTGATTCATTCGCTCAGTTTAAAAGATATTGAGTTGAAACTTTAAACTTAAGCTTTTCTCAGTCCAAGGTAGTTTGTATGTTAAATTCAGATCACCACGCCCATTTTTAGATATAGCCTCCATACAAATCTACCGCCCATTTTCGAATTTTTGTCTGAAAACATCTATTTTTTCTGAATGAATCCAATTAAAATTTGGTAAAATCAATTCCAATGTCCGCTTAAGTGAACACTATCGAACATGATTAGGATCGGGCTAATATAACATAAAGCCTTCATACAAATTTTACCGAAATTTAATTTAAGCTGGTGAACCTTTAAACTATTAAAAGTGTTGCGTATTTCAGCTTATATATTAAATATGATTTTTATTGTAAATGAAAAATTAATTTTTCTGATTTTCGTTGAATTCGATTGGATTGGGATAATTTGAAAATAATTTGGCGTTGATAAAATTTATTTTGTTTGTTTGTTCTTTTAATAAAAAATGCAATTGCGAATTGAATCGAAAGATGAAGAAAGAAAAATAATTGGCTTTGTCAAAGAACAGAAATAAAAAACAAAGAAAAAAAAAATATTTGTCTAACTCGATTAAAATTTTCAATCAATTAAAATTCTAAAAAGTTTTCTAATGAAATTATATAAAAATAAATAGAATTTGCACATTTTGAAATTAAGAAGAAGAGAGAGTAATTTTGAAATGCATTAGTGTGTGTGAGTGTATGTAGCAGACTTCTTCTTCTTAATTTTCAATGTGGCAAATGTAAAGAAACAAAAAACGTCTAAAAGGCATAAACTACAAAAAAAAAAAAAAAAATAAAAAACACTGAAAAGAATGAATGCTTAATTCGATTATGCGAATGCAAGAGCAAAAGGATATGCATATACGAGTAAATATTTTACTTCTTTCTTTCTGTGTGTGTGTATGTAAAGCGTAAGAAAAAGAACTGCACGCACACACATATGTGTATATACTTTGCTACTGTAGCTATAAGAACAGCAGCAGCAGCAGCAACAGAATAATTTCAATTTCAATTTTAAAGAGTAAATCCATTTTACGAGCAACAAAGTGAAGCCAACCTAATTTCATGGCTTCGACAAAGACGCACACAATGCGTATTAAGGACGAATATGCATATACATATACACACACACACACACACATATATATGAGCATATAGACAGTCGTTGACAGCTACTTATAAAAGTACATAAATATATACGAGGACTGTTTATAAATAATTGCATATATCCAAAGGCAAAAGTCGACTTCGCAGATAAATAAACATTTTGGTCAGAGGATAGCGGGATTTCCGAAAAAAATTCATCAGATGGGTATCAATACTGCTCCAAAAACAAAATCGTAAGGCCAGATATTTTCAGGCTCGCTAATGGTTGAGTCGCAGTGTGATTAGCGATAGCGACTTGAAAATCGCAGTGACTGCAAAGAGTGATGAAATCGCAGTTCGCGAAGTTCAGTGATTACTGCCCAGGTTCACTGTTCACGAAAAGCGATAAATGAATATGTTCAGTGAGGAACAAAAAAATCGCAAATCACTACTTTCAGTCGCTCTGTGACACTGTGCTTTTTAAGTCACTGTGAAAAGATCACCGAAAGTAAGTTTTTCCAACACTTATGAATTTTAAGCCAGGATGTGACGTGCAAATCATTAGTAAAAAAAGAAGAAACAATTTAACGATTTAATTGGTTTTCCCACTTTTATTTTTGCAAGAATTATGTTTTTTTCAAGTTCAAAATTTTACTTGGAAATATATTTGTACATTTTTTTTATACCCAAAGGTAAAAGTCAAAGGTGAGTTTGTGCGAATGTATGGTACAGACAGAAGGTGGCAAGATTGACCCTATAAAGTATAAATTTCTTTGATGAGTATTAGAAGGGGAGTCGAATTAGCTATGCCTGTCTGTCCGTCCGTCTGTCTGTCTGCCCGTCTATTTTGCTGTCTGCCGTATGAGAGAGACTATCTCGGAGACTATCAGAGATAGGGACACCATATTTGAAACTTAGATTCTCCTGGTCCGAACTTTTGAGTATTTGCACAAAAACGTCGATGTTTTATATTCTACTAAGTCTAATTTTAGTATAAATAATGGGTACGACCAGCAAAGTTTTAGGTATTGCCCCTATTCAAGATACGACTTAACTTAAGGTAAATAAAGATTGTGTACAGGGTATCTTGCAGTGGAGCATACTTGCCTTCAGCGTTCTTTCTTGTGCCATGTTCATCTGTCTGTCTGTCTGTCTGTCTGTCAATTTAAAATTTCTATTGACTTATTAGCTCATACTACTCTCCAAATTACATAAGAATACAGCGATATATATTTCCTAAGCTATTTGCCGACATATTTTATTGTATAAGAAATCAAATTACTTATGAAACCGCTCTCTTGTATTGTATGTATTAAAAAAGAAAGAAAAATACGTAGGTGGGTACATATGTATTGTTATAGACATATGTTTGTAATGGGCGTGTAAGGCTTTTAAAATGCAGCTCAATTTGAATTTGCATTTAGATTTAAGGACTTTTCTGCTCTATGTCTTAGTTTTTTGCCTTCATTTTTACGTATCCTTGCCACCATTGTAACAAATTACACACACACACACACACACATACACCAGTTGCTTTCATTCATTTCATTTCAGTTCAGTTCATTTTTGCCTCGCCTTGGTTGCATTTTCAATGAATTTCGTTCATGAATTGCCTTATTTCCTGTTTATTCTTCTGTGCCTCTGCCACGCCCTGCTTCTTCATCTTCGTCTTTTTTTTCTTCTTCTTGTGTTTGTAGCAAGTATTTCTCAAGCCAAAATTCAATTTGCAACAACAAATAAATAAACGCGTCTGCCACACACACACAAACACACATATACACATTACATGTGAATTGAATAGAATATTTTTACACGAAGCCAAGAACAAAGCATTAATTTGCTTGTAAATTAAAAGAAAATAGATTTATTTAGTTGGTTGCACATAATACAATATAACATATACCTACACACACACATACACACATACACACATATATATATAAATATTTTATACGTACATATGTATTGTTCTTACGTCCATGTATGTACGTTTGTGTGTATTTATACAAGAGTTTACCAGGTCCATTAAAAACATTTCAATGCATTTGACTTCTCAGAGTCGGCAAAAGGATATTAGAGGCACTTTTTTTTTTGTTGTTTAGTTTCCTGTGCCACCGAAAAGGCGTCTATTTGTGACAGAGCTGGGGACAAATGGATTTAGAGATGAACGTACGGACCTTTTATTTTGAATAATCGACTTAACTCAATAAGCTGATTATGCGGCTAGTCCTAGGAAGTAAATCAGCGGAGTTGAAAATCATTTTAATTCCATATAAAGTGCAGCCCTGGAAATTTTCGGTGCTCTGAATGTCATTTACTGCAAACTTTAAAAAACCTAGAATATGGAAACTAAAGTACATGGTATGCAGAATAAAAACATTATCAAACAATAAATGTTTAATTTGATTTATGCGTATTTTTGTGAAGTGATGCCTAAGGCAAGTCTAATCTAAGTATTTTTGTATTTTGTGGAAGAAAAGTGTACCGGATTGTTATGGATTGTCCTAATTACTAACAAAATATTGTTCCTCAATGTGTTTGTAATACCGCAATATTAATTATTTTTGCTCCTAAAAAATTTCGCGTCGCTTCGCATGCACGACGAAACAGCCGAATAAATAATTTGAATGATGTTTTTTTGTAGATCAATGGATTCTTCAGATCCACTAATATGCATCAGAGGTGATAAATCGTTTAGTAACATCAACTATTGCTAATTTTGATAATGCGTCAATACAAGTAGAAATAAAAATTTCTTAGATGCACGATATTGATACCACACTTCATGCAGATCAGTTTGTAAATAAATTTTTTTTAAAAGGGTAGATTAAAATTTAATCAAACAGATCATAATCTGGATTATTATTAGCGTAAAACTGGATCCATTAGTTTTTTTTCGTGGTTACTGAACTGTATTAGAAAAGTTTCTGTTACATGGACGGTGAGAATATATACTATATATGGCCATTACAGCTTATCATAAGCCTGGGCATCACTTAGGGTATTCATCCAGCTGGGATGGTCCAATGCTACTCGATACCAATTTCGGATTCTAATCTTGTGGATGTCTTCTAAGACCTGAACCTTCCAGAGCAGAGACGGACGTCCTCGGTGTCGTGTCACTCTTATGTCGTTTACGTCGTTTAGAACTTTGATCTAATTGGATGAAAGCGGCCTTGAAGTCGACGAATAAGTGGTGTGTGTTGATTTGTTTTTTTTTTTTTTTTTGGTTTTTATCCAGGAGTCGATGGTCGACTTCTTTAGAATAAAACCGCAGCCAGCCTGTAAGCAGGGCGGTGAGAGGGGGCGTGGCCAAATAAGTCTAAAAATTTTTTAATTGCTATTCGTGCTGTGACTTTGTTAATTTATTGTTCGAAATTCTTTTAAATTTAGAATTAGTGTGCGCTGTATGCATCTAGTCAACACACACACACACACACACACACACAAACGCAGTTATATCTATTTATGCACTTCGTCCTTGCCTGTCTATAATTCAAATCGACAAAATTGTTAGTGACATTTGCAAAAAATTTTGCTGGTATTAAAATTCAAAAATATATTTGACAAATTCTGACCAATAATGTATGTGTGTGTGTGTGTGCAATTGTTCTTGTTGTTTTTGTTGTTGTTGTTGTTATTATTATTATTTTAGCCATAAAACCTTTTTTACACGGTGGCCACAATTTCACGCGAGCAAATTCTGCCAATAAACTGTCAAATAGCCACGTTGGCATTATTATTATTTTTTTTTTTTTTGGGTTTTTTTTTGGTTTTTTAATATTACAAATTTGCTTTTTGTTCTCTCCAGGGCGCTTAAGTCAACGTCAGCTACCTTTTTGAAAGTTGCCTGAAACAACAGCAGCAATGGCAGCAATGGCAATGGCAGCAGCCTACCTCAATATTCGCAGCAACGTTTACCTTATTTCTACAGCAACGCTTTGCGCTTTGCGAGTTAAAAATTGTGCAGTAAATTGTCAACAAAAAATAATAAAAATAATAAATAAATAAAACAAAATTCGCTGTTAAGTTAGCACAACTACAAAATACGCTGCATGCAGCAGCCTAAAAGTATGTGAAAATATTTTTGTAAAAGTTCTACGATGGCTGAAAAAATTTAATGTTCTCGCCAAAAAGTTAAACAATTTAAGAACAAAAAGCAGCAAACTGAAAGAAAAAGCTGAATGTAATTAGAAAACAAAAGCAACTTTACTGGCGCAACACATTTAACCAAAAAAAAAAAAAAAGAAAAGAAACCAAAAAGGACGCAATGTATACAACGAAGTAAAAGAAACGAAATAAATGAACTTTTTAAGTAAAAAAATTTTGCAATTCAATTTTACAATATCACAGCGAGAGTCACAGCGACAGCAACAGCCGCTGTTCATATTTCCGCAAGTAAACGTCGCCTACGTTTCGCCTTAATTTTTATACCCGCCACATTATGGGGAGGGTATTATCATTTTGTCAGAAAGTTTGTAAGCATTAAAGGAGACGTCGTAGACCTATAAAGTATATATATTCTTGATCAGCACGCCGAGACGAGTCGATCTGCCGTCTGTCTGTCTGTCCGTCCATCGTCTGTCCGTCCGTCCGTCTGTATTTATGCGATTCATTCGCTCAGTTTTAAAGATATTGACCTGAAACTCGGAACTTAAGCTTTTCAGTCCTAAGCAGTTCAGTGTTAAAATCAAAGTGCCACGCCCATTTTAAAGGTATAGCCCCATACAAACTTACTTTAATCTACCCTTATTTTTGCATGAAAATAGCTATTATTTATGAATGTAGTCACTCGAAGTTGGAAAAGAAATACTTTAATGTCATCCAATATCAACCACGCTGCCACGCCCATTTTTAGATATACCCCATACAAATTTTCCAACCCAATATCGAATTTCATATGAAAATAGCTATTATTTATGAATGTAATCCAAATTTAAAAACACTTGTAATGACATTCAATATCAAACCAAGGTGCCACGCCCATTTTTAGCTAAGGCACCCATACAAACTTATTGATTATTTTCGAACATTTGTATGAAAAAGTAATTATTTTCAACATATATTTATAATGTATATAAGCTACTGATGATCACACATATACTATTCAAAGATTCGTGTGACGGGTATTTAAGCTTCGGTTCCACCGAAGTTATTTTTTCTTTTTTTTTTTTTTTTAGTCATTCAGTTCACTTAGTCTGCGGTTTTTTTGTTTCTCTTTTTATATCCGCCACACATAGTGTGAAGGGTATTATTAATTTGTCGGAAAGTTTGTAACGCATTAAAGGAGGCATCGGGCACCCCATAAAGTATATATATTATTGATCAGCTCGACGAGCCGAGTTAATTTAGCCGTCTTCCGTCTATTTGCGCTGCCATCTTTGCAATGCGTTTTTCTCGAAAAGTTTTAAAAATATTGACCTCAAATATTAAACGTAAGCTTTTTGTGCTCCTAGGCAGTTTGTATGTCAGAACCAAGGTGCCACGCCCATTTTCAGATATAGCCCCCATACAAACTTACAACTTTATCCGATTTCTTGTATGAAGATAATTATTATTTATGAATGTTTTTACTATAAATTGGGTGAAACACTTCCAATGCCATCCAATATCAAAAGAAAAGTGCCACGCCCATTTTTAGATATGACCCCATACAAACCTAGCGCCCATTTTTTCAAATTTTGTATGAAAATAGTTCTTATTTATGAATATATTCACTCCAATGTTGGGAAAATCACTTCTACTGTTATCCTTTGAATATGCTACCAATATGACATGGATCGGGCCACTATAGCACTATAAAATATAGACCCCAAACAAACTTACACTTCCATTTTTTTATTTTTTCAAAAAAAAAAAAAAAAAAAAGTTTTCGTGTGGCGTGCATTTGAGCTTCGGTGCTGCCGAAGTTAATGTTCTTCCTCGATTTTTTTATTTTTTTATTTTGTTGACCATATTTATCTTGTATTGCTTTTTAATGATGCATTACAAAATGGCGTCGTTGACCGGGTAAAATGGCTGTCGTTTGCGGCTTAACGCGAAGCACGGGCGCTAATGAATCGCCGTAGCTAATTAGGTTATCGGGTTAAAGTTTTGCAACATTTCACAAACAATTTGGTTGGCACTTTTAAAAAATTTATGCATTTGCGAAAAACAACAACAACAACAACGATTAAGGCTACGATTACGGCGACGGCTACGGAAAGTGGGAATTTACTAAAAAAAAAAAAGTAATTAGGTACGCAAGAAAATATATATTTTTGTAGCGCGCGCGACAGCATCGATTTTATTTGTTAACGGAAATGTTGTCAATTAGAGAAAAAAAAAAGAAAAAAAATAAACAAAAATAAATAAAATCGTAAAAAGCAAAGAAAGTGCGACGCATTTTTGTGTATAAAAACGAAACGAAATTTTACGAGACAAATCACTCGTGTACACTCGTAATTTACAATCGATTTCCTGTTTATGCACGTACGCAAGTACTTCCTTCCTGTTACAGCAAGTGAAAAGGACATGCGACAATGATATCAATGATGATGATGACGATGACGAAACACGATGATGATGATGATGTTGCCGTTCGTTCGTTAGTTCGTTGCTTCGTTGATGTGCGTATGATGTGTGTGTGTTTGTGTGTGTTTTGGAGGTGGACTGTGAGCATTATTATCGCTGTACTTTGTCATTTATTGCTATTTCTGCTTATTGAGTAGTGCATACGCCCATTTTGTGTGCCATAAAAATGATATGCCAGCCACAAGGGAGCTCATTATGGTCAACGCGTAACAAGCTGCTTCTACTGCTATTGCTGCTACACATTCTTAACTACCTTTTTTTTTTTTTTTTTTTCATTATACAATATGATACGTTACGATAGGATACGATACTGTGATACTGTGATACTCTATAAATGCCATACACAACACAAATCCAACTACAACTATTGATAACATTTTGTTTACTTGATACAGATTGACAGACAGCAGGACGTACAGACAGACGGACAATATAGAGAGACAGTTTTGTTTTTGTTTGTTTTACTCGTATATGTTATATGGTATACGAGTATGCACAATATTATATTTATAGAGATCGAACATTATTGGTAATCGTGTGCTTCGTTAGTGCCACACAAAAAAAAAAATGAAACAGTTCTGCAAAATAAAGAAAAATAAAATGTTTTCGAAGAAAAAAATATAAAAAAAAAAAACAAGAGAATAAAAAAGTAACAAGTAAAACAAAGTACGTGTTTATACTTGCTCTTTTGTATTTTGGTTTCTTTGTAAATCTGTCCGTCTGTCTGTGGCATTTTTAATCTGACAGCTGCTTTTTAGCATGAAAGCACACGAATACATATACACAAATCTTCTACTTTTTTATGTATACTCGTATAAAAAATTAATAAGTGTTTGTATGTGCGTTTGTGCTTTATAGGAGACCAGATATCTGGAACGATCTTTCACAAATTTCTGCAGAGTGTAACTGCGAGCCAAGAAAGAATAGTAGACCATTTTGACTACATCCACAGATTCCCTCTTTCTTAAAAAAGAAAAGCTCAAATTTATATAACTAAAAGATGTTAAACAAGAAAAAAGTTAACTTCGGTTGGACCGAAGCTTACATACCTGTTAAACATCATTTAACGTGGATAGATCTTCGTGTGCAGCATTTATATTAAATTTTATCTTAAAATACTAAACAAATTAAAAATATTCTTAAAAATTTAGAAATTCGCTGTCCGATTTGAACCAATTTTAAACTTGAAGAGCCATATTTGAAGCCAATCGCTTTATAAATCCTTTTTTTTTCTTATAAGAACTTGACAAAATGTTGTACTTTTGTACGGGAGCAATACCTAAAAGTGGACATTATTTTAACATAAAAGTACACAGGACCTAGAAAAGCTTAAGTTTAAAAACTTCAGCTTAATATCTTTAAAACTGAGCGAATAAATCGCGCAGCAAGAAACAGACAAACAGACAGATATTGCTGAATCGATTCGTCTCGTCGAGCTGATCAAGAATATATATACTTTATGGGATCTACGATGCCTCCTTTAATGCGTTACAAACTTTCCGACAAACTGAATATACCTGTTTTACACTATTTGTAACAGATATAAAAATACATATTCCGGGATTTTGGAATATTGTACCTGAGGCTCAGTAGGAGCCCGAAAATTAATTTTTTAATGTATTTTAACACGCCACACATTTTGTGAATGGTATATTCGGCTCTTAGATCCCATAAAGTATATATATATTCTTGATCAGCTCGATGCGACCAGTCGATCTAGCGTTGTTAGACTGTCTGTACGGCTGTCTGCCCGTCCGTCCATCTGTTTATTTTAACACGATTAAATCGGAGACTACTGAAGATATTTAGCTGAAATTTGAGACTTGACCTTTTTTCGGGAACAACCAGGGTAAGTGTCACGACCATTTTTAGTTATAGCCCCATTCAAAATGACCGCCCATTTTCGAATTTTTTTATGAAATTAGGTATTATTTATGAATATATTCACACCAAATTGGGTAAAAACACTTCTGATGACATCCAATATCAAAACCAAGGGGCCACGCCTATTTTTAGGCTTAGCCCCGTACAAACCTATGCCCCATTTTCGGTTTTTTGTATGAAAACATTTCAAATTTCTGACTGAATTCAATTAAAATTTGTTCAAACCAATTTTAATGTCCACCTAAGTGAACACTATCAATATGATAGGGATCGGGCTAATATAACATAAAAGGTATATTCAGTTTATTTTCCCCATTTTAATGGATCATGTATAGAGCACAGACAAACATAATAATCAGATCATAATAAGATGACTCTATTCAAGACTATGCGTCTGTTCATCTAAAGCTAAGAAACTATTATACAAGATATCTAGAGGCATTAAGAAGATTGAAGATGTTTATGCAAGATGGAAAGTGTTCAGACACTTTCTTTTCCAGAAAAAGCAGTTCTTCATTTATGGTAAATAACCAAAGTATTTTATATTTGATATCGTTAGATGAAAGCCTTCTTCAACTTTATTCAGACCAAATAAAATAAAAGGAACATTTAAATGTAAACCAAAAAAAGATTTTCTCTCGTTGCAACGCGTTCAGAAAGAGTTTATAGAATTGAAAAGCTTTAAAAAATTGATTCACATGCATACAACAGTCAGATGAAGTTCTGCGGGAACCCATTAAATATGTAAATGCCTAATCTGTATCAAAATCAATTGAACAATCGATGATACAATTAATAAATTCGATTACACTTTTCTTTTTTCTAAAACCGTTTTTGCAGTTACAACTAGAAACTCTCACATTTCGTATGAAATATTCTAAAAAAATATACAAAACAGTCTGGAAATAGAAAAAAATCTTTAGGTTCTTTTCTTCTTTTTTTTTTTTTTTTTTGAAACACAATTTGAAATTTGATTTGGATGTACATGAAGGCATTAATTAAAGAAGCATTTCAGCTAATAAATCTAACACTAAATGATGCTTGACGGCAAATTAATAGAAACAAAAAAAAAAAAAAAAGCAAAGAAAATACCAAATGACCAGCAGAATTGTGTGTGTGTGTGTGTGTGTGTGTGTGTCTAAGTGTGGGAAAAATGCTTCAATGGACAAAATGTCAATCAAATGTTTTTCAAATGAAAGGAAAATGAAGATTCATGCAAAGATTTGAAATATTGTCCGATATGGTTTCTTGTTGTCTCAATCTCAGGATTTGCTGTGCATTTTTTTCTCTCTATTTTTTTTTTTTTTTTTAATGACAAGGACAAACAACAAATGATGGCGCATAGAAACATTAAAAAAAATGTTGACGAAAAAAAAAAAAAATATGAAGCAAAATATAAAGAAAAAGAAGAGACAGAGAGAGAGAGAGAGAGAGAGAAGAAAGAAAGAAAGACTTTGAATTTGACAAATGCCGATTGACAACTGATGATGACGAGAAAAATGGCATCGTCAGCGCATAAAAAATGGTCATACAAAGCTTATCTGCATAAAAGGACAAGAGCAGCTACATATTTTAAGGGCGGTGAATGCTGAGAATGCGGATGAGACAGGATAAATGATAGCTGAAAACAAAACAAAAAAAAAAAAAAAAGCAGACAGCCGAGTCGCAATGGATAAATGAAATGCATGAATAAATGGTGCCAGCAAAACTTTGTCAATGTGATAAATGCTAATTTAAGTTGATAATAAAAAGCAGCTGTTGTGTTTTTCCTTCCTGCTGCTGCTGCTGCTGCAATTTTCTTCTTTGCTTGTCTTCAATTTAATTTTTATTTATTTATTTTCGTTTTCTTTGCATTTTGTTATCCTCCGTTAAGCTGCGATTTTGTTGCTTGTTGTAATTTTCATTGTTAACAAAAAAAAAAAAAAAAAAAAAAAAAAAAATTCAAAATGAAAAAATGAAAAAAAGAAGATCAACACAGCACAATACAATTTGAAGGCTCACAGTGCGTATGCGTGACACCGGAAATAAAGCATCTCTCAACTGAGTAACTGACATCAAGTATTTTTTTTTTTTTTTTAAGTATGCATGTGTATGCGTGTGTATATCCATGCTTGTGTGTGTGTGTCTGTGTGTGTTTATCTATCTTTTCATCTATCTGTTTCTGATTGGTTTCCATTTGACGCAAATTGGCTTTGAATTGTTGCGTTGTGCCATCAATTTCTGGCCATCATTCATCATTAAATTGACGTAGCGCATTGTAACTTTGCTTCCTTTTGTCGTTGCGTATTTCCTTCCTGTACACCTTTTTTTCTTTCTTTATCTTCTGTTAATAATAGGCAACAAATAAAAAAAAAGGAACTCGTTATATTTATTATTTTTTTTTTTTTGAAAAAATTTCCAATAATTCGCCGCCTGCCTATCTTTAGATTTTCTAATCAGACATGAAGGCATTTTCATTTAATTCTTCTTTTTTTTTCGTTCTTTAGAATATTTATTTATTTATTTTTTTATTTATTTATATGCATGCGTATGCGGGCGTTCAAGTCTATTCATTCTATTCATTTGATTTCTTTTTTTTTTTGTTCCTTTTATAATAAATTCAAAAGAACATTTTTCAAAATGTCATCATCTGCGTAAACAAGTTTCAAATAAGAATTCGCTGACATAACACTGAAATTATGCAATCTTATTGGAATTTAAATGAAATGAAATGTGTGCGCATATGCATAAAAATACAAAAGGAAAAATATTGGAAAAAAAACAACAACAAAAAAATCAAATAGAAAAATATTTTGCCATCAATCAGTCAGTCAGTCACGTGGTACGATATCAAGAGCTGCCAGCAGCAAGGTGTCTAATGGCGGCGACAACACGCGGCATAATTGCTAAATGAGCAGCAAACGAAATGATAAACTAAGAAAAAAAAAGGAAAATTAAAAAAGAAAATCTTAAGAAAAACTCAAAAATGGGCGGTAGACTTGTATGGGTGCAGTACTTAAAAATAGGCGTCACATCTTGGTTTTGATATTGGATGAAACTAGAAGTGCTTTTACCCAATTTGTAGTTAAATCATTCATAAATAATAACTGTTTTCATACAAAAAAATTGAAAAAATTGTTAAATTTATTTGGGGTCTTCAATGCCTCCTCTAATACTTTACAAACTTTCCGACAAATTAATAATCAGCCCTACTATGTAAGTCGTTGTCGACACTATTTTGTGTCGTCTTCTGTCATCAGTTGAAAATCAATACCACAGAAGTCGTTATCGATAACTTTCAATAGCTTTCGACAAGTAGGCGTTACTCTATAAGTCGTTTTGAAAAAATGTTTTGTGTCGACGTAATTTTTTTTGTCGTCAAACTTTTTCTTAACGACTTGCGTCGACTTGTGTCGAAAATCGTTGCTTTTTCAAGTTTTTGCAAACAAATTTTTGATTCCAAAATGGAAAAAAAAAAAACAGCTTACAAACGTAGCGCAATTTGAAAATCTGGTGCGGGGAACTTGAGAAGGATCCAAGTTTAGCGCAAGGATTTAGGAACAATTCAGCCAACTTTAAGCAGAAGTGGACTGCTTTAAGCACGATATTGAATGCTATGGGTCCACCTACACGAGAAAGCGATGGTTGGCAAAAGGTAAGGAAGAATTCCTTTTTGTAATTGTGAAGTTGCATGAAGAGTACTTTTTTATTGCATGTTTGAGAGATTCAAAATTTAAGGTCCGCAAGAAGATTTCTATAAATAAGGCCGAATGCAATGCAACTGGCGGTGGCAGGTTTGAGCAGCTGTAACTTTTTCCATTGGAAGAAGCTGTTGCAAATTTAATGCAATCGAAAAAAAAATCTCCCCAAAAAGTTTAGTTTTAAAGATCAAATACCGCAAAAGGCCGAAAAAGTGGTGGAGGGGGTTCCAGCTCGTGACGCAGCAACTCTGGCGAGGTCGCAAACGGGCTTTAGTAAATAGACGAGCCATCTACTCCCAAAAAAACCCTTCAGGAAATCCATAAACACCCAAAAACCCCATAACCCACCCGACCACCAAAATCGAACGTCCGCCCCCTCCAGCCAAGAAAAAAAAAAAAAGCCCCAGAAAAATCGACGAAAAAAAGCCAACCTTAGGCAGTAAGGGAAAAACAAGATGAAGGGTAAGAAAAGATTTGAAAAGGAAGTGTCGGGCCCCTCTTTTTAAAAAAAAATTATTAGAAAAAAAAAAGGAAGATTGAAGAAAAAAAAAAAAAATTATAAAAAAAAAACAAAAAAGAAAGAGACTTTTTTTTTTTCCTTCGAAAAACTTTTATTTGGTCACGCATTGAAAACCTTCAGGCGTGGGGGTATTTTCACCATCATTGTAATGTGAGCTGAAAATGTTACTAGCCTTTGGCTATTACATTTGATAATTTTATAAAGAGAGATAAATTATATTGGGGTGACTTGTTAGTTTCGTCGATAAGCAAAGCCCCGCAATCTTGTATATGTGAATGTATGTGGTTTGCCGCAAATAAGTTAGTACAGGACGCTTAGTTGAATTGTGAATTTCTAAACTGTATAATATAGCACGGATGCTGAGGACTTACATGAATGCGTTTGGTGATTAATACAAATTACCCAGAAGTTGATTCAAAGTCACTGCTAGCTGTGCTGATTAATATAAGTTGCAAATTCCTTTATCTCCAATAAACGATGCGCTGATACAATTATAAGGCGGGTTGTTGAGTAGAAATAAATCCAACGCTGAAGATGCAGAATCAAATAAACACTCCGGTACGATTCAATTTCAATATATAAAATTCCAATTTATTTAAGTTAATATATATTTTCCGCGTTACAAGAATGCGTGTCTGCATTGATCGATTGTAATAATGCAAGTAAGATTAGAAAAGCGCGAATTCATAAAGTATGGCGATTGAAGCGTCATAAGAAAAAACAGTTTCGACTAAATTTAAGAAAGAAGAGAGAAAGTTTTAGTACATCCCAACAATAACAGGGTGAAACTTATAAAACGGTTATAATTTCAAACTTACGATACTTTTACTTTAATTATCTTATGTTATACAAAATATAGGTTGTTTGAAGTATCTTAGTTTCGCGACGTGGCGCGAACATGCCGCCCGCCTTGCCGAGTGGCAACGTTTAGCACCTCCGCCAGCTTAGACAAACTGCGAATCGCCGTTTCCACCACCCTTTGCGCGTTTGATGACATCTTTCGTCTGGAGATTTCACCCGAAACTCGCATTTCAGCGCCTAGCTGGTGTTCTCCACTCCTGCGACTCTCACGGTTGCTACGCTGTTGGGAGAGTCGCTTGCGTAAATCTTGGTTTGGACGACACCCGACTTGTTGGTTGATCCTCCTATTCTTCGGTTGCCGACGTTCGCTGTTTCCTTTCGAAGACTTTTGAAGCTGTCTTTGTCGCGTAATGATTTCTCCAGTTGAGACGTGCAGCATGGTATGATGAAGATCGCCGCAGATCCCACAAACCATCTTCGATGTACAAGTACCTATTACGTGAGACTTCGCAAGGCAATTGCTACAGTACCCCAAGCGCCTAGCCACTTGTCTCCGCTTAATAGGTGACATTCGTCTAAACTTTGTGCAGAAGCGGATTGCGTGTTGACGCTTACAAATACGGCACTGTCGTACAGACCTACGGAATATAGAGTGATTATTATGTGGGATAATGAATGTAATATTATCACACTATCGCAAGATCAGGCATGAAATTGAGTAAAAAAATAGAGAGTGTGTGTTTCTTAAAATTAAAATGATATGTTAGTAGGAGTGAGTTTAAAAGTTAATTTTCTTTTTGTGATGAGTTTGTGTGCATCGGTAGTAATACTAATTTAGTTACGGCGCGTTTGACAATTCCATTTTGGGTGCGTATGTCTACAGTGCGAACGCGCTCATCTGAACCAGGATAAGTCCGAACAACGCGACCCATTTTCCACTCATTGGGTGGTTGTAAATCCTCTTTAATCACCACAAAATCGTGTTCCTTTAGATCACGTTGGGGATATTTCCATTTTCCTCGACGATGTAGTTCAGAAAGATATTCTGCCTTCCATCTTCTACTAAACTCTTGATGAAGCCATTTTATTTTTTCCCATCGATTCAAGAGCGGCAGGTTATCTCTTGGCGCATCTGGGAACGCCGTAAGTGGACTTCCTCTTAGAAAGTGCCCTGGAGTTAAAGGAAGTAGTTCCGAGGGATCGTTGCTTAAAGGAGTAAGCGGCCTAGAATTCAAAATTGATTCTACTCTAGCTAATAGAGTTGAAAATTCCTCAAACGTAAATTTGTGATCGCCAGTCACCTTCTTGAAGTGAGACTTAAAACTCTTAACTGCAGCTTCCCATAGTCCTCCCATGTGAGGAGCGCTTGGAGGGATAAATGACCATGCAAACCCTTGGCTGCTGTATTTTTTCGAGAGATAATCTGAGGTCGTGTGAAGGAATTCTTTGAATTCTCGTAAAAGAGTTCGACTGGCGCCTATAAAGTTTCGACCATTATCAGAAACCATTTTGTGCGGCAAGCCTCTACGTCCAACGAATCGATCAAACGCCGCTATAAATGCTGGAGCCGAAAGCGATGAGACAGCTTCAAGATGAATGGCCTTTGTAGAAAAGCATACAAATACAGCAGTATAACCTTTAATTGATGCTCCATTTCGCAGCAAAGAAGTTTTTATTAAAAATGGACCAGCAAAGTCTACACCCGTTACAGTGAATGGGGGAGAAAATTGTACTCGTTCAGCAGGCAATGGAGCCATTAGCTGAGAAGTGAGTTTTTGCTTGTATATAGTGCATGTTTTGCAGCTACGTATACAAGCTTTTACGGCGTTTTTTAATTTTGGTACGTAAAATTCTTGTCGGACAGCTCGAAGCATAAGTTGAGTTTCAGCGTGTAAGAGAGTTTTGTGTATAAATTGTAAAAAGAGATGACAAAGTCGGGATTTGGTGGGTAAAATGATTGGATAGCGTTCATTATAGGACATTGTAGCATTGGTAAGTCGACCGTTTACTCGCAATAGTCCGTTGGTATCAATAGTCGGGTTTAACGCTGTCAATGAATTTTTTGAAGGCAATTCGTTCCCTCGTTTTACTATTAGATACTCTTCGGGGTAATAGTATTTTTGCGCAGCAGCTAGTAGGCGAACTTTGGCCAAGTTTATGTCATCAATAGTGATTACTGCTGTATTAACATGCATCGTTCGTTTTTTAAACATTATAAGGATGCGCGCTGTTGCTCGTAAGGCGCGGGGGTATGATGTGAATTCGTGACATATATCAGAATTATCAGCGCTAGAGAGAAACACAAATGTTTTTTTTGCTTCAGGAGGAGTATCAGAAACAATTTGTGAAGTTGGCCATTCGTGTTGGGGTTGAGAAAGCCAAGAAGGTCCGTTCCACCAAAGAGTACAATTTGTAAGTTCATCGGTGGAGCATCCCCGAGTGCCGAGATCGGCTGGATTGTCTCTGGATGGGACGTGTTTCCAAGTAGAATTTTCAACATTCTGCCTGATAAGCGCGATACGATTGGCCACATAAGTCTTCCAGACGTGAGGTGGTTTGTCTAACCAGGCTAACACGATAGTTGAATCGGACCACAGATACAACTTGTGTGAGAACTTTTGCACGTTATGTCGTACATGCTTTACTAATCGCGATAATAAGACAGCTCCACACAACTCAAGCCGAGGTAGACTGAGCGGTTGAAGTGGGGCTACTTTGCTTTTTGCTACGAGCAATCTGGAAGTAACCAAGCCATTTGGATGACTAATGCGCAAAAAGAGTGCAGCGCAGTATGCTTTCTCTGATGCATCGCAGAACCCATGAAGTTGGACTTCTGCGCTTCGAGAGAGCCCGACCCAACGCGGAATTTTGACTGATTCGATGAAACTTAGATTTTTCAAAAAATTGTACCATTTTATGAGTGAGAGTGGTTTCACAGTTTCATCCCAGGCAGTGCCTTCAAGCCAAATCTGTTGCATTAGCATCTTGGCTTGTACTATTATTGGCGTAAGCCAGCCTGCGGGGTCAAATAAAGCCGAAATGTAAGACAATATCTGGCGTTTAGTAATGGTGGGTTTTATTTCAATAAGTTTGACTGAATATGAGAATTCATCAGTCATGGCGTTCCATTTAATTCCAAGTGTTTTTGTTGAGCTAAAATCGGGTAATTTCAATAAATTCGTATCTAACAAATCATCTGGAGAGATGTTTTCCAATAGTGAAGGGTGATTTGAAGATATTTTTCGAATTTTAAACCCCGCACTGCCCAATGCCTTGATTAGTTGAGTTTGTGATTCTTTGGCTGTGTTTAAATCGTCATCTCCAGACAAAATGTCGTCTACATATGTGTCATTTAGTAGAATTGTAGACGCAAGAGGGTACCTACTATTGCAATCATTAGCAAGTTGATGCAAAGTTCTAATTGCGAGGTATGGAGAGCAGTTAACACCAAATGTGACAGTGCTTAATGAGAAATCCTGAAGAGGGGTATCAGGATTGAGCTTTAAAACTATTCGTTGATAGTCACAATCGTCATTGTGAACTATTATTTGGCGGTACATTTTCTCAATGTCGCCAATAAATACATATTTATAAAAACGCCAATTTAGTATAATGCCCAAAATGTCTTTTTGCAAAGTTGGTCCAGTCTCAAGAATGTCGTTTAGGGATACGCCATTCCTAGTTTTCTTTGAAGCGTTAAATACAACACGTATTTTAGTAGTTTTACTATCGGGACGTAAAACTGCGTGATGGGGCAAATAAAATGAAAAGTATTTGCCTTCACGGCACACTTCTTGAGATGAAGCTAGTGCCATATGATTTAAATCTAAATATTCTTTTAGAACAGAGTGATATTCAAAGTTTAGATCTTGTCTTTTGCTAAGAGTACTTTGCATACGATTATATTGAGCTACTGCTGCATTACGAGATGAACCAAGAAATATTGTGTTAGAGAACTCTGGTCGAAAGGGTAAACGTACTACGTATTTACCATCGGTACGGCGATACGTTGTACGTTTATAAAGATCTTCGCAATACACGTCGTTTTCTGATTTGGGTTGTTGAGCGTAAATTTCTTCTGTTTCCCAAAATAATTTTAGCTGCGTATTTAAATTTTCATCAGAATTGTCTTCAGGATGTACAAAAGTAGAAAAAGAGCAAGTTGTTGATGGTACGGGTCCACTTATGATCCATCCAAATATTGTGCTCTGAGCAAGTAATGTGCCATCAATTTGAGGCAGCGATTCTTTGAGCATTATTTGTGGTATTACATCGGACCCTAAGACCAGATCAATTTGGGCAGGCTTATAAAAATGAGGATCCGCCAATCGAAGCTTGTCTATTTGGGTGATTTTATTTTTGGATACCACAACAGACGGGAGCCAATTTGTTAGTTTGTCTAAAACAATGGCTTCGATGTAGATTGAGGAACATTTATCTTGAGTTGTCAGTGAGAAAATACACTTTTTATTGGATTTTTTTACAATCTGACCACCCATACCGGAGATGTTAGTTATCTCTGCTAGCGTGGGTATACCTAGTCTCCTTTGAATTTTTTCACAAATAAAAGATCTTTGTGATCCCTGGTCAATTAAAGCGCGTAATGTGAAAATTTCTCCGTTGTGTGGGACGTAAACTAGGGCTGTGGGAAGCACTACAGCTTGACTGTCTGAAGTGTGATGAGAAGATACAGGAGAAGAACTATCATCACTCGAATAAATGTTGACTATAGATGGATTTATGAATTCTACATCACTCGAGTCCTGAGTAACGAAAGCAGCGGAGCGAGATGTTGATGGCCTTTCACTTTTATTGGGCTGCTGAGATTGAAAATGCAGAAGTGTGTGATGTTGTTGTTTGCACTTTGAACAAGTGCCTTGGCTTTTGCACTCTGTTTTTTGATGAGAAGGTGAGAGACAATTGATGCAAAGTTTTGCTTGTTTTGCTAAGTCAAATCTTGTTTTTGGAGACATATTTAAAAATTCAGTACAATTACGAATTGAGTGTAGCTGTTTACAACATTTGCATTCATTAATTATTGATTTTGGTTGTGTGTATAAGCTTTGTGATTTATTTTGTGCGTTACTTTGGTTAAAATTTGTAGGTTTTTTGACTACTTTCATTGTTCCTACTCTTTCTAAAACTTCAATACGTTTTAGAAGGAACTCACTCATTTGTGTCCATTTTGGCAAGTCTCTATTTTGGTTTATGGATTGTTCCCAGAGAGTGAGAGTGTCTTCTGGTAGTTTTGTAGAAGCTATATAGACTAGCAATGGGCTCCAGTCCGATGTGGGAACATCTTGAGTTTTGAGGACCGCCAAACAATCATTTATGGTCGACTGTACCCTATTTAGCCCACCACAACTTTCAGAGGTAATTTGTGGAATACTAAACAAGTTTTTAAGTTGGAGATCAACTAATAACCGCTTGTTTTCGTACTTATCTATCAAGGCTCTCCAAGCAAGATCAAAATTTTCATCACAGAGTGCAAATCTTTTAACGATTGCACCTGCTTTGCCACGGGTCTTATCCCTTAGATAATAGAGTTTTTGTACTTTGGTTAAATGAGTATGTTTTATGTATATGGCAGTAAAAACATCTCGAAATGCGGGCCATTCTTCGTAACTACCGTAAAATACTTCTGTGTCGCATGTGGGAATCTTTACGAAACTAGCTACAGTCTCAGGGGTGGAGGTAGCTTGTGTAGAGGAAGCTGCACGAGACATACCGAATCTAGCACTGTGACTATGGATCTCCAACAAATCGTCTACTTTTCCTTTTATATCAAAATATTGACGTTCAGTATAACGGAAAAATTCTTTTGCTTCTTCTTTGCTTGTTTTAGAAATCTGAGCATCGTCTGTTAACATTACGGATTTAAATGCATCTGTTAATTCCTCGTACAATTTTGAGAGTCTGGTTAGTCTACCATCCAAAGTACCGCTTCTGCTTTCTTCAGCCAGATCTGAAGTTTCTTTGCAGAAATCATTTAATTGTGTTTGGCAAAATTTGAAATTATTTAGTGTAGTCATTATAAGTGACGAAATTGGCCTTTATGAGAGATATGTTAATAATAATTCGTAATTAAACAAATAATAAACGAAATTGCTTAATCGAGAAATAGAAGAAAATATATATATATATATATTTTTTTTTTTTTTTTTTTTTTTTTATTTTGGGTTTAATGTTGTGGCTGTGCTAGTCACCTTAATATTTGCGCTTTATTTCTGCGCAAAAAATCGAATAAAACCCCCAATAAATTGCAACAATTAAAGTTCAAAAATGTATGTATAAATATATGTGTATTTACTGTTTATATGTTCATGTAAATATGTTTATATGTATATATATGTATATATTTATGAGTGTATGTTTGTGTATAAGAGTGAAATTTTTTTTTTTTTTTTTTTTAATGTTGTGGTTGTTCTGGTCACCTTAATATTTGCGTTTGATTTTAGATAACAAACAAAAATAAAAAAATTAACCAAACGAATAATAAGAAAATGTAAGAATCGCAAAATCAAATACAAGAAATTTTTTTTTTTTTTTTTTTCAATATGTAATTTAGTATGATGTAGTGGTTAGTTATTTGTTCTCAAACAAATCGAAAAAGAGAACAACAAATTTATTTCATAAATTTTTCCAAAAATTTTTTTTTTTTTTTTTTTTTTTTTTATAATGTTGTGGTTGTGCTGGTCACCTTAATATTTGCGTTTGATTATGCATTAACCAAACGAATAATAAGAAAATGTAAGAATCGCAAAATCAAATACAAGAAAGCATGCATATACATACATGTGTATGTATATATGTAGGTATAAATAAATTTTAAATTTTGTATGTTAATATGTATGTATGTTATGTTGCGGTTTTTTTTTTTTTTTTTTTTTTTTTTAATTTAGTGTTGCTTTTCACATAGAAATAATATGACACTGACCTTGATTTTGTTGTTTTAAACCATTTTGAAAACCCGTAGTTTTGTTGACCATTTACTTATCCTCCACAGTGTCTTCGACCAATTTAAACGTTAAGCGCTGAATTATTATTTTTTTTTTTTTTTTTTTTTTTTTTTAATCAGGCACTCGATGACGACAATTGTAGATTTCAGCAACAACAACAATGATATGGCAAAAAACAGCAACTCCAACAACAGCAACAACAGCAACTCCAATATGGCGTATGACGCTTGTTACGTTATAATAATGATGATGATGAAGATCGGCTTTACGGTTTATCGAAAAGTTTATTTTTTTTTTTTTTTTTTTTTATAAATTAAATTTTGTATGTAGAAATAGTTTCACTTTAGGTTTTTCACAAAATTTTTTAAATGTGCCGATCGGTGGCAATGTTTAACTAAACCAAACGCTTGCACACACAAACTCACGCAAAGCAGAGATGCATGTATGTTTGTAACAAATTGCGTTTTAATTGGATGGAAAAAACAACTAATTGCTTTAAAGCTAAAGTGCAATGTGTTGTCGCTCGATTGCAACAGGAACTTTTAACAGTTTGTTTTTATTTTTACAAATGTTTTATAATAGATTTTTGATTTTATTTTTTTTTTTTTACCGGCACTTCACACAAATAAGATTTTCGCTTTGTAATGTCTTCCTACAGTGTGACCGAATGCCGTTCTTATGTTTTTTATTAGCCAAAGTACTAAAAATAGCCAACTTTGACTTTAATTGCAAATTGAGAGAGAGAGAGCTTTTAAATATATTTGTGGAGATCTTTATATTAAAGCTTGGAGATTAATGCTTTAATTTTATAAAAATGAATGCGTACATAGACAATTTAATTAAAAAATTGTATGTTCTGTAAAAAAATAGAGCTGTTCTTTTTTGCTCGAAGGACCATGAAAATGTTACTAGCTTTTGGCTATTACATTTGATAATTTTATAAAGAGAGATAAATTATATTGGGGTGACTTGTTAGTTTCGTCGATAAGCAAAGCCCCGCAATCTTGTATATGTGAATGTATGTGGTTTGCCGCAAATAAGTTAGTACAGGACGCTTAGTTGAATTGTGAATTTATAAACTGTATAATATAGCACGGATGCTGAGGACTTACATGAATGCGTTTGGTGATTAATACAAATTACCCAGAAGTTGATTCAAAGTCACTGCTAGCTGTGCTGATTAATATAAGTTGCAAATTCCTTTATCTCCAATAAACGATGCGCTGATACAATTATAAGGCGGGTTGTTGAGTAGAAATAAATCCAACGCTGAAGATGCAGAATCAAATAAACACTCCGGTACGATTCAATTTCAATATATAAAATTCCAATTTATTTAAGTTAATATATATTTTCCGCGTTACAAGAATGCGTGTCTGCATTGATCGATTGTAATAATGCAAGTAAGATTAGAAAAGCGCGAATTCATAAAGTATGGCGATTGAAGCGTCATAAGAAAAAACAGTTTCGACTAAATTTAAGAAAGAAGAGAGAAAGTTTTAGTACATCCCAACAATAACAGGGTGAAACTTATAAAACGGTTATAATTTCAAACTTACGATACTTTTATTTTTTTATTTTTTTTTTTTTAAATAAAATAAGGTTTTTTGGATGTTTTAGGTTTGGGACGTGGCGGGAACAGGGAGGTTTTCCATTATTTTCCCCCCAAAACCCCCAAATCTCTTGAAATATTTGCACCATATTCGATGCAAATGTTGTGTAATGCCGCGCAAATATTAACAATTTTGATTCCTTTTTAAGGTTTATAATGAAGCTGTCGAGCTCCCAGTAAACAACGAATGCGATTTTTCAAAACCCCAATGGTTCTTTCGACTATATTTCTAGCTTTGGCATGTTTGCTGTTAAAAAGTAAAATTAAAAATTATAGTCACCAGCGTCATATCGCTCACGCAAAACTCGTTTGGCGTGACTCATATTCCATATCAAGGAGTCACGAGATGAACCCGCATGTCGAGTGTCTACAAATCTTATGCATTTTGTGATCACATATCTAAACATACATTTTGTGATTAAGTTTTGATTGAAAAGAAAAAACTATCAGTAGGTACTTACAATCATAGCATTTAAGCTGAAAAATCCTTTACGATTGTAGTATATATTTTGATCCCTCCTTTTTGGAGCCACAATCTTGATGTGTGTCCCATCAATGCATCCAATTTCACCAGGGAATTCTGTTTAAATAAATTAAGCAGTTCATTGAGGATAGCGCTAACAGTTTGTTGGGCAATTCCTAGATGGAAGTCTTTTCCTACGCTTAACTGGTACGACCACTGAGCCAGAAACCGCAATAACGTTGCCAACTTAAGTGTGCCAGAGACAGATGTCGATCGAATGCTCGTCTTCATTTGGGGCGCAATTTCTTCCAGAACATATTTAAATGCTTCTTTATTTAGCCGAAAATTGTTTTGAAATCTGTATTAAAATACAATTTTAACGGCCACAGCAATATGCAGGAAAATATAGAAACAAACTTGTCATCTGGTAGGTCAAATATGTTCGATCTTCGTCTTGCAATTTTTCTTTCCATTTTAAGCCTTGTTTTTCTTCCTCCGTCACTTTCCTCGTCACTCGTATCAGAATTAAAAAACGTAATTGTAATTTAAATCAAAACAATTTGAATACATTTGTTAGAGATGGAACTTTATTTCGATAAAAACTCGTCTCGTTCAATGATGTGACGAGACGACTAAGCAAGTAGCAATTCGACGTCGAGATGATGACGACGTCGACAACGAGTAACAACGACTTTAAGTCGACTTTGACGACGACTTACATAGTAGGGCTGAATACCCTTCACACGATGTATGGCGGGTATACAAATTTGAAAAAATATACACGTTCCTCAGTTCCAAAGCTGTTTTAACAAAATGAAAAGCTGCAGTTGAGTTGAGTCTGTTTAAATTTTATAATATCTCCCATGGCTTTTGAATAATTTTAGTTTCAAATTTGGTGGCGCTCTTTTGTAATCTCTGAGATCGTTGTTATAGTGGCCCGATTCTTATCAAATCAATAATGTATTATTTACATTAGAATTATTTTTAACCAATACGAATGAAGGAAATTGAGGTTTCCAGATTCAGCCAAAAAATATAAATTTTTATAAAAATATAATTTTTTTTTTTTTTTTTTTTTGCAAAACTTTACATTGTCAATTTTTAACTAATTTTGCTTGAAATATTTAATAAAAAAAAAATATATATATTTAGAATATCGATGATTTTTTGTTGTCTTGATAAAATACCAAAAATATACATTTTTTTTTTTAAATTTTTCGTTATCACATCTTGCGAAAGTCAGTTTTATTTAAGTCTGCCGTCATTGCATCCATTCACCACTTCAGTCAATATCAAAAATATTTCCACTAAAAATGACTGCGTCGATGATTGTTTGCTGTTCTGGAAAGCGCAAAAGCATAAATTCAATCAGATCCAATACGGTTTGCCGTAATGCCGTCAAAAATATTCGTATATCATCCTCGCAAAAATCAATTAAAATACTCAATACGATACGCTCCAAGTAGACTAAGCATGGATGCAGCCACTTTTTGATAGATCTTCGAACTGCCATTTGTATGCGGCGAGATTATCCAAAATATGATGAAAATCTTAAATTCGGTTAAGGTTGGAAGCCACCAAAAATACGCATTCATAATGCTCTCGACAAACAGCAGCGGCGTCAAAACGAACCAATATTTTATCCAATAATTCAGTTCCATGGCATTTTTATTTTCGACTGCTTGCCAAGATGCAAACATCGGAAAGATAAATCCAAGAAAATCAAACAGGATATACGCAGCTAACGAATTCATTATTTCAGCTTGTTTTTTTTTGCTTTTCGTGCTTAATAAATTTTTGATTTTTTCTTAAAATATTTTTCTAAAATAATCGATATTTTTTGTTTTTGTTTAAAGAGATACTTTTAGCAAGACCTGCTTTGTAAATGATTAAGTTTCTAATTGAACTTGGTTGACGTGTGGTTCATTAAGACGGCACCACATGCCACACAGCTCGTGAAACATTTGACATGTTGAATTGAATGGATGAATTTTGGGAAGCAGCTTATCTCTCGAAATGACCCAGTGAGTTGGCCGCCAAGATCATGCGATTTCACAACTCTTGTTTATTTCATATGGAGTTATGTGAAGTCGTTTGTCTATGTGGACAAGCCGAACACGAATGAAGTCTAACAGGATAACGTAACACGCGTTATTCGTGGAATTGGAATTCGGCCGAAATGCTCGAAAAATTGACGCAATATTGACGCAAAATACTTAACAATATTGAAAATGTTATTGACGTCAATATTATATACCATTCAGATAGAAGGATAAATAAAATTAATGAAAAGTTACAAAAAAGCTTAGATATAGTTGAAGAGTACACATTATTCGAAACAAATTTTGTTTCATACGCACTGCTGGCCATATTTCAACGATTTCAATTCGAGATGAAAGTTTGTCGTATTGGAAATTCTTTCCTCTACAAATATGTAAAACATTGTTAAGCCGTCAGAGCATCGCAAATAAGTGTTTATGATCGATTTATGAAAAACAAAGCCAAGTTACTGAGCTATGTCCAGTCAGTATTCCATACGCCCGTCTGTCTGTAGAGATGAGGATGGGCCGTGTAAGCCCCGACCCAACACTAAAAACTATTTAAAAAAAAAAAAGTCCAACCCAGCCCGACTAGAACTATTGAAAGGTCCAGCCCCATCCCGACCCAAGACGAAATTTTCTTTTAAAATGTATGAAAAAGTTATATTTAAAAACACTTTTTTAAAGCATTTACTAAATTTCTCATTAGCCAAGTTGGTTGATGCCTTACCAATGGTTTTGAGGTTCTGGGTCAAAGTGTTTTATTTTTTTATTATTAAATTTCTTTTAAAAATATATGTTTGAAATCATTGTCCAAGTAAAAAAATATTTAATATATATATATATATATATATATATATATATATATATATTTGTAGTTCACGAAAGCTCTAACGTTTTTTATGGTTCCAAGACACAACTTAAATTTAAATTTCAAGTGTCTAGCTTCTTCAATTCAAATATTAAAATTTATCAAATTCCAATCAAACACACACACACAAACACACACACATTTATAGTTTAAATACATCGCACATATGTATACATATTTTTATAATATCATACATCGTAAAGTATTCCAATATTTGGCAAACCCAAATTCCATACGAAATATGTAATAAATTAACTTAACTTTAAATATAGCAATTTCAATAAATCGTTTGTATACTACCTTTGAGATTATCCTAGATACTATACCATATACCAAACTATATATGTGTTATTATTATTATTATTAAGTCTCCTGCTGACAATTAGATTGCTGGCTAATACGTTTGTGATGAACTGATAATTTGACATTATTGCATAGAATTTGTCAGCGAACAAGATGTATCGACCATTCCACCTTACGACACTTCCACCCTTACACCCTTCTATTCGATTATATTCTATTCATTTGGTCAGTGACACTCGTTCATCATGAAATGCCAAAGATAAGATTGATATGTTCTATATTCAGAATCGAATAGAATGGAATGGAATGAAAGGAACGTCATAGATTTTATTTAAAAAGGAATGAGAGATGATTCTTCTTCTTCTTCTTGTTTTCATTGGACCATCACGCTTGGATTGTGTAAATAATGAATGAATATTTCATGCGGCGAATAAGATCAAAAGTGTCAATAAAACAAAAACAAAAACACTCACAATCACACAATCAGACACAAATAAACGAAACGAAAAACCAAAAAAAAAAAAAAAAAGGACAAACAAAGAAAATCAAACGAAATGACAAAATTCAAGAACGTGGCATAAATTTACAAACGATACAGAATAGTTATGTCGCTGCCGTGCACCCTGTCTAAATAGCTTTACAGCATCCACAGAAAAACACAAAACAAAAAAAGAAAAGAAACAAAAAAAATTCCACGAAAATGCTTAACAAGGATATACAGGATAATAAAACAAGTGGCAGCATATAGCCAAAAAAAAAAAAAAAAAAAAAAAAAAACATGTGGAGAAGACATTGCTGAGGAAAAAAAAAAAAACGAAACAAAAATGTGGGCAATTGATGAGCGAGCTGCCGCTGACAATGTAAATCAAGAGAAATTAAATGAATTATTGCACGCAATAAATGCAGGCGAAGACAAAATATATGGCACACTACAAAAGCACACAAGCACACCAAACATTATCAAATAAATATACACACACACACACACAAACAAATACGCACATATATACTCATAAAATTCAAGAGGCATTTGGCATTTGCTTTCAAATTTGTCGACTTCAGGCTTTAGTTTAGCAACGGGCGTTTCGACTTTGATTTATTTGCATTGAAAGTACCAAAAATATTAAATAACTGTAATTGTGTATTTGAAGAAGGATCAACGGAAATATATAAATAAAACAGAGAGAAAGAAAGAGAGAAGAAATATGAAGTAAAAGCTGGCAATAAAAATAACAAAAAAAAAAAAAAAAAAAATAGCTGAGCCCGGTGTGCTTCGCTACCCCAGAAATTAAATTAAAAAAAAAAATGTAAATAAAAAATATATATTTTGGGTCAGCCAATTTGTAGAAATGTCGGAAATGCCCTTGAACACGTCCAAAATATTTTTGAGCCATTTTAAAATACGCCTAGTATTCCAAAGATATGGCTTTTCTAATATAAAGGCTCCATTTGGCGACAGTCAACATTTTCAAAAATAGCGTCTAAGTACTCACCTATATGAAAAAATTAACCCAAAAAAAAAAAAAAAAAATAATAATTAAATTATTAAGAGAAACCCTACCTTAAAAGAAAAATATATTTTGGGCTCCCTATTGGCCCTCAGGTCCAATATTCTAACATCCCAGAAAAATGTCAAAAGTAGTTTTCAGCTATATTTTATTTGTATTAAATTTGAAGTAAATCTGTCAGTGATATGAAAAATTTAAGCCCTATTCTCAGTCCTGCAGAATATAAATACAAAATTTCATAAGCATCGGGCTAACCGTTTCGGAGATGTTTTGTTAAAAGAAACTGTGTCATAACAGTTTTTAATATTAGAAGATAAAAAGATACTAAATATAATTTTCAGATGAAGACATTCTTTTTGTGTGTCTCTCTATTATCTGACTCCACCACTATCTGTCTCTCTCTTTCGCTATCTCATTCTATTTATCTCTGCATCTCTTCATCTCTTTCTGTCTATCTCTTTATCTATCTATCTCTCTCTATCTTTTTCTATCTCTCTATCTCTACATTTGTCTTTATCTCTCTATCTCTTTCCTATGTCTCTCTATTTCTCCGTATTCCTCTCTGCCTCTCTCTATTACTCTCTATTTCTCTCTATTACTCTCTATTACTCTCTATTACTCTCTATTACTCTCTATTACTCTCTATTACTCTCTATTACTCTCTATTATCTCTATTACTCTCTATTACTCTCTATTACACTCTATTACTCTCTATTACTCTCTATTACTCTCTATTACTCTCTATTACTCTCTTTTACTCTCTATTACTCTCTTTTTACTCTCTATAACTCTCTATTACTCTCTTTTACTCTCTATTACTCTCTATTACTCTCTATTACTCTCTAAAACTCTCTATTAATTAGAGATGGGCGTCGGGCGTAATCCCGCGGGATCCCGTCCAATCCCGAAAAAATTTCGGGTCCCGAGCGGGATTTCGGGATTGAGCGGGATTGGGAAACTTTTAAAATTTTCGGGAGTTTTCGGGATAGTCGAGCTATCCTCCCGAACTTTTTAAAGTTTCCCGATCCCGTCCCGATCCCGATCCCGATCCCGAAAGCGGGACCCGCGGGATCGGGCGGGATTTTTGCGGGATTCCCGCCCGACGCCCATCTCTACTCTCTATTACTCTCTATTACTCTCTATTACTCTCTTTCTCTCACTATCATTCTCTATCCCTCCCTATCTATCTCTCTCTCTTTCTTACTCTCTATATTTCTCACTCCCAATTTTTATTTCTCTCTATCTCTCTCTGCCTCTCTCAATCTCTGTCTTTATATCTCTCTATCTCTCTATATCTTTCTCTTTCTTTCTGTATCTTTCTCTTTTTTACTCCATCTTTTTCAATCTTTCTTAATCTTTCTCTATCTTACTCAATCTTTCTCAATCTTTCTCGATCTTTCTTAGTCTTTCTCTATCTTATTCTACCTTTCTCTTCCTTTCTCTATCTTTCTCGATCTTTCTCTAGCTTTCTCTAGCTTTCTCTAGCTTTCTCTATCTTTCTCTATATCTCCCTATCTCTGGTTATCTCTCTCTATCTCTCCCTATCTCTCCCTATCTTTGTCTATCTCTCTTTATCTCTCTATCTCTCTCTCTCTCTACCTCTCTCTACCTTTATCTCTATCTCTCGAACGTATTCTACCTTTAACGAGCTGCTTTACAAAATTGTGGGCGTGGCACAAATGTTTGCTTGTATGCAGCTCGACGAGGCTAACCATTAAGTTCATGTCTGTCCGTTTCTATTCCAATCTTAAAAACAAACTCAAATTCAAAGAAAATACATTTAAAAATGAAAAATTATTTGGTTTCTTTGTAAATGTTTCACTTTGAATGTTTGAATAATAATCAGCACAGCTATTTTATTACAAAAGGAAGTTTGAGTGAGTGTGCTGAAAAATTTATAGATTTATGTAAATGTAAAAATATGCAACAGAAGTTTAAAAATTTCATAATTCAAAGGAATTAAAAAAAAAAAAAGAAGTTGGAGTTGGAGTTGAAGAGAGAGGGCATCATATGCAAAAGAAAAAAAAAGTAAGCTTTCAACATTGCCGACAGGATAAGCAGCATGATAAGGACAATATTGTTTTGCTTAACTTTCATTCACTTTCGTCGAAGAAACAAATGAAGTCGAAGAAGAAGAGGAAGCAGCAGTAGCAGCAGCAGCAAAGCGTTAGCAATAGCAACAAAAACAACAACAACAACAACAACGAAAGCTTTTAAGGCTGCATACATTTTTAATGAAACGAAATGTTACCATTAAATATGCTTTGCTCTATCACATGTATCCTTTCCTCCTTCTCATACTCATCCTCATCCTCGTCCTCGCCTGTGCTGCTTGTTGCTAGCTATTCTGTCTGTCTGTCTGTCTTCTTGTCTTACATCTTGTGCCGCACCAGCGAACAACATTCCTGTGTTCCTTCCGTCCGACAGTTCGTGTTTCCGTTTGTCCTTCGCTTCACATCGCATTGAATTGCTTGCACTAAAATGCGTACATCCTGTACGTACTATACTGTACCCGTAATACATTCCCATGCGTTTCTACTTGTGCACCGTAGCATCGCAGTAAACATCATCTTCAATGATTTCTTTGCTTCGGCTTCGGCTTTAGCTTTTGCTGCCACTGGCGCCCGCTTACGCCGCGTGTCCTGCTTCAATTTAAAGTTTTATTAATTTTACGCATTCTTTGCTCACGCGTTGCCACGCCTCTTTCACTTCACCTATTCTTTTCTTTGCTGCTTTGCACTGCTACTATTATCTCCACGGTTTACTCATGTTTTTCTTGACTCACACACTCACTTTCTCTTATAATATTTTCGCGCTACATCTCAATACGTTCTGATAAGGACTTTTGTATTTTTCATCTCCTTTTCCTTTTCCTTTTTTTTTTTTCTGCTTATTAAAAAATTTTCAAATTAATTTTTCCTGCTAGCTTTCTTTGTCTTCCCTGTCACCCTATTTCCCTTTGCCATTTATATTCTATTTTTTTTTCATTTCTTCATATTTTATTTTGTTTTTTCATCAAGTTTTTCTTATGCTCACTGTTGGCTTACGTACGCCAATAATAAAAAAAATAAAATAAAGTTTGAACTGACTTTTCATTTATTTAATTTTATGCGCTTTTTAATTTATCAAGGATAACAAAAAATAAAACAAAAAACATCATCATTATCCTGGAGAACAAAAACAGGCAATATTAATGAAGCATCTTTGTTTTCTTGTTGGCCAACAAATCGGATTTTTTAGTTTTAAAATAAAAGTAAAAAAAAAAAATTAAATCAATAAAGTCGAACTTTAAATACGCTACTTTCTGATATTAAAAAAAAAAAGAAAATTGAATGAAAACTAGGCACACTTTGCGGCTGCACCTAACTTGAAATGAAATGTGCTACACAATTCCAAAAAGTTTAAATTAATTATTAACTTTTTATTGTAGGGTACAAAAATATATATTAAAATATTTATATGTGCTAGGATATAGAGGACCAAATTGCAAAATATGTTTATTAAAATTCCACAAAAACAAAAGAACAAAAAAAAAAAAAAAAAAAAAAAAAGAACCAAATTACAATTAAAACAAAAATATACTTTTCATTTAAAAACGAAAGGATATAGGATGCAATTTTTTTTTCAATGATCACTTTCCAGCGCACTACAGCAAAGTCTATGAGCACAGTCCTTAAAAAAAAAAAAAAAAAAAAGAAGGGCAAAAGCATAATGGAATGCAATAAATTTATTAAAGTGAAGTGAAAAAATCAAAAATTACTTACGCCAGACATTCATTCATTTACTTTTGCGTTTGTTTTTGCTTTTTTCTTTATTGTTTTTTGCATCCTTTTTATTATTATTGTTTTTTTTTTGTTTGGAGTACAAAACGCGAAATCACAGCAGGCATATGATGAACGGATTTATTTAAAAGTTCTGGCTGCGTTACAACGACAGCGTTCAAGCGCAAGACGCAGTCTACAAAATTTATAGCGGTTGGGGGTTGTGTAAGGATTCGGAGGAGCATTTTTGAGAAAGTCAAATAAAGCAAAAAAAAAAATAATAATAAGTGGAAAAAGGACTAAAATGAATAAAGCTAGAAGGCCGGACGTCTACAAGTAAAGCCTTCTTTCTTTCATTTTTGTGCTCATTGCTTGCGGTCAAAGCATCAAGCTGGCGCCTGAATTTATGCAACATTTTTTTTTTTTTTGTTTTTCACATTCAGCTCACTTTTGCTTTTTTCTTTTTTTTTTTGTATGTTTAATATTTATTTGCAACTGTCACTTTTGTCTCTGCGTCACTATTCACATCCACTTATCAAGGACTTCCGGTTCAAGTGCAGCACTTGGCCAGTTGACTCGGTCACTTGGTTAATAAATGCCAAACAGCTGCAATGCCCTTCATCACGTTTCGTCTATGAATTTATTGTAGTTTGTATATATTTATGTACAAAAAGCAAAGACTGTGGTCATTACCGCAGCGAATATTCATGGATATTTCTTTTTTTTTTTTTTTTTTGCGCCGCTTTGTCGCCCACTCGTTCAGTTTTTGCGTTTATTCGTTTGGGTCATTCATTCATTCATTCATTCACTCATTCATTCATTGTCCTTTGCATAAAAGGCGCGCGCGCTTCATTTAATGCCTTTATTCATTCATAAAATTCTGTGTGCGTTTTTGCCTTACTTAACTTGTCTTCTTTTGTTCTTTTTTCTATTAGTTTCTTTGTTTTTACGTTGCTATTTTTTATAATACCCTACATTCGATAAATTAATAAGGCTATTATTGATTGCATAATTTATTTGCAAACTCTTCTAAGTATTTTGGAAAAATAATCAAAAAAAAAAAAAAATGAAAAATAAAAGACTCGCAGAGTTTATTAAGTATTTTTCAAATGCACAATTCACCAATTCAGCAGGTCGTGTATTTCGTTTTCGTGGCTGTTCGAAGGCACAAGTGTAACGTATCAAAGCTTCGTTTTGATTAAATTAAATATATATTTTCTTTGGCATTTTTTTTCCTATTATTAATTTTTTTTTTCTTCGCATCGGCTACTGAAATTAGAGTAGCCATATAAATTTATGCGCAGTAATGGTGACTATGGTAATGGCGAGGACGACGACGACCGCCATTGTTGTTATCCTTTTTTAATTGATTTCGCTTAAGTCGCATAATCGTGACACTTTGGCGCCTTTTAATTTGATTTTATTGGCCCTCAACATGCCAGCGCGTTGCACTAAGCCTGTGCGATGTTGTCGTCCTTCTGTTCAATTAGTTCAAAAGGATCTATGACGCCGAAAAGATATAAAGTGGAGAAAAAAAAAAAAAGGTTGAAACGTCTTCCTTTGACCCAGTCGCAAGAAAAGTCGACATTATTATTATTATTCTGTTAAAAATAACACTTACATTATTCGCATTCTTTCGCTTAATTTGCCCTTTTTTAAAAAAAAGAATCCTTTGACTGTCTTAATTTTTGCCTTTTCATTTTAGAATTTTTTTCGTAATACTTTTTCAGCTTTTTTGTTGTTGATTTACTTTGTTTTTTTTTTGTTTTGTTTTGCTTTCATGGCTTTTAATTTAACTAATTGAGTGGCTGCGCTTATTTTTATTTTTAGTTCTTTTTTTTATTTATTTATTTTTGTAGCTTCTGCCAAAGCCAAAGCCTCCGCGCGGTTGTCAAGGAGACAAATACAAAAGAGAAAAAAAAAAACAGAAACCAATTCAAGTTGCAAGAATGTTTTCAATTCGAATGTTTTCTTTTTTTCCACAATTGGAATTTAACAAAAAAAAAAAAAGCAAACCACAAACCGCACGCAAATCTTGTTCACCTTCTCAGCATTTGGCCATAAATAATATCACCTAAAACTGGTAAGGACCAAAATGTTGTTGTTGTTGTTTTGTACTCAATTAAAAAGCAGACACACACATACAACCCGCGCACACTCTCTCTCTCTCTCTTCAGTTTTTAAATCAATCGCACATTCAGTTCATCAGTTATTGAATTCGTTCGTTCATTCAGGACATTTGCAGGACATTCAATTTATTAAAGAATTTTGTAAAGCAAAACACATTCTGTCGCTTTGACAATTTTGATATTGCTGCTGCTGCTAGTCTTGCTACTTCGATAATCGTTTTTATTAAGTTCATTTCATGCGATTATCCTTTGCTGACGCTGTTTTTTTTTTTTAAGTTTTAGCAAAAAACGAGAAAATCGAAAGAATGTAAATCCTTAATTGCTGCGTTGTGGTATAACGTTTCACGTCTTTCAGTTACATCAACATACGCGCTGCGTGAGAGTGACCAGAACGTAGAAACAGTATCAGCATACATACTATAAGTCACTCACTCAGTCAGTCACTCAGTCAGTCCGTCCGTCCGTTATTCAACGTAACGCAAAGATAGTCAAGAAGTTGAGTAAAACAATTAAGTGACGCTTTTTAATTAAAACATAAAAACAAAGACAACAACAACAACAACAGCAACCAAAAGCTGATGACGCGTCGTCGTCGTCGTCGACAAGGGACATTGTGAATGTGCTGAATGGTGACGTAGCTAAGATGGCAGCGCGCGGCAAGTGAATTCAGACATCTAACAGCAAGAAAGGATATGGCTACACAAAAAACAAAAGTTTTGTAAAAAGCAAGAAAAAAAAAAAAAAACAAAAAGGAAAAAGAAGAAAAACATAAAAAAAAGAAGAAGACATGAAACGAAACGAATTAAAATAAGCGTTCAACTGAGTTGAGCTGTGTTGAGTTGAGTTGAGCTGAGCTGAGTGAACCCCCATTGACCACAAAAATTCAATCAAATCGAGACGACAGCAGCGACAAGAGCAACAACAAAAATAAACAAAACAATAACGATACAACACAGCAGCAACAGCAACAGCAGCAGGAGTAGTAGTAGTAGTAGCAAGGATCATTAGGCAAGCATATTGCCAGCTTGGAAAACTTTCGCCAAAACCTGTCGAATTGAAAATGAAGAGCGAAAGAGATAGTATGTCGTAAAGAATAGAGACAAGAACGTTGCCATATCAGCTAGAAGTGTAGCAGCTAAATAAAGATTTTTGGAGTAGAGTATGTCGATTAAAAAAGGACATTTGACTAAGCGTCGAAAACAAACAAAAACAGAAACAGAAAAAACAAGAAGCAATTTAAGCAACGCATTGAATACATTGAAGAATGCTTTGGATAGAAGTGAAGGAGCTGCCATTTGATAACGTTAATGACACGTGGAGTGATTGTCCATTTATACTGAAACCAAGCATTTACAAATAAATACGACAAGTCATTAAATTTGGAAAGTCTTTTAATGTGCTCAACGCTTTAATGTGCTGCTAACATTTTTTTTTTTTTTTTTGAAAAGCATTCAATTTAGCACGGAATACATATAACATTAAATATGGTTTTCTTAGAGATAGTTTTTAGTGTTGTCAAAAAAAAAAAAAATCACTTTCGGTGATTTAAAAATCGCAATGTCGCACTGCAACTGAAAGTTTTGATTTGTGACTTTTGTGTTCCTCAGTAAACATATTCATCTATCGGCGAACAGTGAAAGTGTTTAGTTATCAGTGATTGGTGCTTATCTATATCACACTTCGCTTGAACACCGAACCTGTACAAATTCGCTGGTACATTGCCAATCCTTGTTTAGCAACTCACTGTAGGCGCAGTCTATTGAAACGATTGAATAAGAAGAGAAAATAAAGTGAAATGTGATATTTTTTTTTTACAAAACTATATTTAAACCGGCAATTACAAAGGCAGAAACCAAGAACACATTTGTTATCCGCAAATATTATTTTTTGTGCAGTTTTATATGATATTTTCCAATAAAAACAGTGATTGCTGATTGTTTTCCGCGAACAGTGATTTTATCACTTCGATTTTAAAGACGTAATCACGTACTGCACACTAAAAATTCACTCTATTTGCCAACACTTACAGTTATGATCAGTTGATCAATATTAAATGTTCGCTTCGAGAAACAGATTTTGAGCTTAAACGAATTTGAAAGGCGCATCACAACAACAACTTTTTATACCCGCCACACATAGTGTGAAGGGTATTAAAAGTTTGTCGGAAAGTTTGCAACGCATTGAAAGAGACGTCTTAGACCCCATAAAGTATATATATTCTCGATCAGCTCGATGAGACGAATCGACCTAGCCATGTCCGTCTGTCTGTCTGTCTGTCTATTTATTTCTACGCTTTTTATACCCGCCACACATAGTGTGAAGGGTATTATCAGTTTGTCGGAAAGTTTGAAACGCATTGAAAGAGACGTCGTGACCCAATAAAGTATATATATTCTTGGTCAGCTCGATGAGACGAATCGATCTAGCCATGTCCGTCTGTCAAATTATTTCTACTTTTTTTATGTGAAGATATTCAGCTGAAAATTGAATCTTAAGGTTTTCTCGGCAACGACTACTTTGTTCCCCATTATTATGTATAGCCTTATTATTTATAAATGTATTTACTACGAATTGGTTGAAAAAACTTCCTAAGTCATCCAATATCAAAATCAATATGCCACGCCCATTTCTAGGTATACTCTCCATACAAATATACCGCCCATTTTCGTGTTTTTGCATGAAAAAAGTTCTTATTTTTGAATATATTTACTCCAATTTGTGTAAAATCTTTTCTACTGTCAGACCCGAGACAAATATACCTTCCTTTTTTTTTTTTTTCAAGAAAAGTATTGTTATATCTTTATTTAAACCTAAATTTTTGTTTTATATGCTTTTAATTTGATGATCATACATGAATTAATTAAAGTTCTGTGTGGCGGGTATTTGAGCTTCGGTTCCTTGAAGCATTTACATTGACAAAAGAAATAATTTTTGAAATTTAACAGTTTCGATTAACTGATTAAACAGTTTTGAAATAATTTAATCAGTAAACTGTTTTAAAACTTTAAAATATGCTAGACGTGAATACCCCTAATGAGCAGCAATGCAAGTTGAATTAAATAAAGCAGTGGAGTAAGGATCATTTAACATTTTTTTTTTTTTTTTTTTTTTTTTAGAAAACACTTTACTTTCTTGTATCTCATTAACTATCCATTTAAGATTTTATGGTGCTTTTCTTATGCTTGGCACATTTTTCTCACTTTATTTCTTGTGTGTGTGTGTGTGTGTGTGTGTATTTTTTTCTTTTCTTGATTTTTCTTTGTAACTCATTTGCGTAATGCACGAATTTAATTTAGCAAAGCGCGACAGGATACAAGTGGCATGAAGTTTTCTTTTTTCTTTTTTTTTTTTTTTAGCTCATGAAGTGCCATGAAGCAAGTTCACTTACCCGCAACACATTTAGCAGCTTTACTGCTCGTATACAAAACAGCAGCAACAACAACAACAGCAAGAAAAGAGCATTCCCTACTTATTACAGGAAGAGAAAGAAAAAAGAAAAGGATGTATTCAAAAAAAAAAAAAAAAAAAAAGGAAAAACATAAGCTTGAAATAGAGCAGCATACACAGTTTCGTTTTTAAGTTCTTCGGTCAAACTCTTACGCACAATCACAAAATGTACGAAAGGACTTGTTGCGAGGGAGGGGGCGGTTGGGTTAGTAACATTAATAGCGCATGTCCTCCGCAGCTAACCGACTGCCACCGTTATTCGCCGAGAGTGCGTTTCATTTTAATCAATTTTTAATTTAAATTTAATAGAGCAGCGCTCCAGGAGCAATGTACCCCAACGGTTGGGTGTGCATAAAGTGGGCGCAAATGAAATGAAAGTCAAAATGATGTGGCAGGACACGAATGGCATCGCATGGCATGGCATGTTTGGCGCTTCATTTTTATAGTGTATCGGTCGGTCGGTCGGTCGGTCGTTCGCCCTTTCAGTCTGTCTTTCACTTTTTTGTTTTTTTTTTTGGTCCGCTGTCACGTCACGTTGGTGTCACGTTACGCATTCCTAGGTAAATAATCTGCGGAGCGGCACTAATGCGTTACTCTTGCTTTATATTTACTCTTCTTTTCATTGTTGTTGTTGTTGTTGTAATGCAAATTTCCATTACACTCTGACTGTCACTGCTACTGCTCGCAGCTCTTACCCCCGACAAAAAATATGTGTATGTGTGCAGCAGGGTGTCTGCTGAAGGGTCTGAAGGTGTCACTTGGCTTGACGACAAAGGCGCAATTTAAAGGATTAAGTGATTTCGTGAATTAACACAAACATTTTCGAATTGTGCTGAATGAGAGTATACAATACACATTAAAAAAAAAAAAAAAAGGATACGAAGTTGATGTTGATGAAACATTCAAGAAGAAGCAGATATGAAGCGCATCCATTTGTTATTGGTGTTGGTGTTGGATGCCTTCTCCTCCTCCTCCTCGTCCTCCACCATATTTTGTGTACGTGTGTGTTTTTTGTGAATGGAACAAATTGCGTGTTCTGTCCATTATTCTTGCTTAACTTAATTCAATTTATGGTTTTTCACATTCATTTAATCACTTAAATGTCCTTCTGCGTTCTTGTTCTACGCCATATTGCATTTCATTTTGTGGTTGTTGCGTTCCTCATTGTTGCTGTTGTTGTTGTTTTTTGTCAATAGTGAATTTATGTTTGCCCCTTTTTCGGGGTTTTTTTTTTTTAGCGGTTAATTAAATTGTATTTGAGTTAATCACAAACTTAACTGAACTCAACGCACCCACTCACTCACTTAGTTAGATTAGCTTTAGCAATAAATTAACATAAAATTAAAATTTGTATTTAAACGAATTTCGAAATAATTATTTTAATTAGTTAAGCACCTTCTAAATTCATTGAATGCCCAGCAATAACAAACAATAAAAATTAATTCGAATATAATTTTGTGTTGGTTTTTATTACGTCTGTGATATTTGTTTATAATTATTAAACCACATTTAAGTGGCTTGAAATTTTAAACGAAAAATGAAGTTAACTGCTTCGAGAGAAGTGAGAGGCAATTTATGTGCAGCTACAATTTTTGTGAAGTATTTTATTTATTTTATTATTTTTAGCTTCATAGCCATGAACAATTTAATATATTTTGTAACCATTTTTTTAGACAATAAAAAGAAAATAAAGAAAATATTACTAAAATCGATACTAACAATAGGTGTAATTTTTGAAAAAACTCTCTTCTTCCTTAAGAATTAAAAAAAAAGTTTGTTTTTAACAAAAATCGCTTTTTAGTGAAAACGGAGTTCTTGCTGCATAAGTGAAAAGGAGCAAAAAAATTATTTTCATAACTCCAAGTTTTGGTAGAGTTTCGCCAATTCCAAATATGCAGTTTTATTTTACTCGACCAAACCCACTACCCTTGCCTTCCTTTTAAGACTTCCCAGCTATTTAAATTTTTTTTAACCGATTAACCGATTATCTTTATTCGATTGCTCTTCACCACCATAAAAATTTTCAGCTATGATCATATTTTCAAAATTTCGTTTATTTAATAAATAAGTAGACGCAGCACATATCGTCCATTCTGGAGGAAAATTCATTATTAGAATTTTTAAAAAAAAAAAAAAATATATTGATATATTAGGGAGCCAAGGCGGAGTGTGCCGAGGCGAGAACACTGCTGCTGCGTTCGACGAAACATTTACAGATCAGATACTCAAATGGTTTGTTGATGTTGTTGTTGTTGTCGATTACAGGTGATAACCAAATGGAGAAGTAGTTTTAAACTTCTTGCCTCCGATAACCGTCGCCGATGACGATGTAACTTTATGAAAGATTGGAAGCGGTGCTTTTTTTCTCATGCAACAACTCAGTAAAGCCCAATTTACGCCGCTGTGCCGGAGTAATTTTCTTACAATGACACATTTGGTGTATGTGCAGCGTACGTTCCAGCTCAAATTTACGATCGCAATATTTACACTGGAACACATTGGACGGCAGGGAGCTGGCAAACTGACGCTTTGGACTGTAACGCGTTACATAGTCAGCGTCGTGTCCCACTCGATGTGCATTCAGCAAAGATTTAATGCTGAAGCGTGCGCCACAAAGGTTACAGCCAAATATTAACGGTGCCGGACCACGTCCTGCTTCGTCCTTGCCATGCATTCTGTTCTTACCAAGCGAGGATGAGGATGATGACTTTATTTCTAGTTCCTGTTGCTGCTGCTGCTGCTGTTGATCCTCCTCTGCCGCTGGTACCGTTGCGGCATTGCGTGGTGTGAGACCATTGCGTCGTGGTTCATCAAAAAGATAAACTGAAAAGGCAATGTCAAGCATTTTCTTTTGTTTCATTATATTTTTTTTTTTTTTTGTTTTAGTCTTACCATTATTTCGATATTGCATGGGCACATCCGAACGGCGACGTGGCGTATAAGAATATTTATTATCTGAGTCCTCCGATAGTATGCGTCCAAGCGACTCGTGTGTCTGCTCCATGTCATAGCTGAGCGAATTTATATAGGCGCGATCAATGTGATTTTTATACATGGCCATTTTGCCACAGGTGCACTCTTTTTTCACGTTTTAAGAACTTTTCTTGTAACGAATAATTTTTTATGTTTTCGCGTTTGTACGTTTCGTATTGTTCTTGTTTTTTTTTTGGGCGCGCGAAAATGTTTTGTTGAACCGGTTTGAATAATTTTTGTGTAATTTATTTAAAATTTTGTTGAAACATTGAAACCGGCAAAAGGATTTTATCTGAGAATCGTTGACGCTAAATAACGTCTACAAAAGTTTGTACTATGTGGAATAATTAAATTTAAATGGATTGCTTTGTTCGGCAGAAAGATTTTAATAAGAAAACACAGAAAAATACAAAAAAAAAAAAAAATAAAAAATAAATAAATCAAACTAAAAATTTTGATTTGTTCAAAAAAAAATTGTTTGCAAAAAACAAAAAAAAAAGTGTGACTGCGAGATTCGCTGCACAGTGGTTTTGCTTCATACATTTTCGGCCAAAAACTAGATGGAGTGCTTGTTGAGTTTGAAGTTTGAGTTGAAGTCAGAAAAATTTCAAAGATAGTTGATATTGGATAGTCCTAGGGTTACCTCCCATACCCCTATATAATTTATATTTAAAATTTTGTATGGGAAGTACATACAAATGGTTTTCTATTTTACCGAAACTCAGTTGAATACGGGCAAAGATAGTTAAAGACGTGTACTGAAAATGGATCAAATCGGTGGGCATCTAGAGTGCCCCCATGGACCCGTAGTGAATAATTTTATTCAAGTATATAAAAAAAATATTTTATTTTGTAAACAAACATTTTATTATAAATATTTAATTTATATTTTGAGCGATATTCTCAAATGCAAGCTATAAAAAAAATGAAAAAAATCGAAAAAAATTTTGCTCGAACAAGAATACCCTCTAAAGAAAAATGCTAAATTTTAAATCTGATTTACCAAAATAATCATAATCATAATCATAATCATAATCATAATCATAATCATAATCATAATCATAATCATAATCATAATCATAATCATAATCATAATCATAATCATAATCATAATCATAATCATAATCATAATCATAATCATAATCATAATCATAATCATAATCATAATCATAATCATAATCATAATCATAATCATAATCATAATATCATAATCATAATCATAATCATAATCATAATCATAATCATAATCATAATCATAATCATAATCATAATCATAATCATAATCATAATCATAATCATAATCATAATCATAATCATAATCATAATCATAATCATAATCATAATCATAATCATAAATCATAATCATAATCATAATCATAATCATAATCATAATCATAATCATAATCATAATCATAATCATAATCATAATCATAATCATAATCATAATCATAATCATAATCATAATCATAATCATAATCATAATCATAATCATAATCATAATCATAATCATAATCATAATCATAATCATAATCATAATTATAATCATAATCATAATCATAATCATAATCATAATCATAATCATAATCATAATCATAATCATAATCATAATCATAATCATAATCATAATCATAATCATAATCATAATCATAATCATAATCATAATCATAATCATAATCATAATCATAATCATAATCATAATCATAATCATAATCATAATCATAATCATAATCATAATCATAATCATAATCATAAATCATAATCATAATCATAATCATAATCATAATCATAATCATAATCATAATCATAATCATAATCATAATCATAATCATAATCATAATCATAATTATAATCATAATCATAATCATAATCATAATCATAATCATAATCATAATCATAATCATAATCATAATCATAATCATAATCATAATCATAATCATAATCATAATCATAATCATAATCATAATCATAATCATAATCATAATCATAATCATAATCATAATCATAATCATAATCATAATCATAATCATAATCATAATCATAATCATAATCATAATCATAATCATAATCATAATCATAATCATAATCATAATCATAATCATAATCATAATCATAATCATAATCATAATCATAAATCATAATCATAATCATAATCATAATCATAATCATAATCATAATCATAATCATAATCATAATCATAATCATAATCATAATCATAATCATAATCATAATCATAATCATAATCATAATCATAATCATAATCATAATCATAATCATAATCATAATCATAATCATAATCATAATCATAATCATAATCATAATCATAATCATAATCATAATCATAATCATAATCATAATCATAATCATAATCATAATCATAAATCATAATCATAATCATAATCATAATTATAATCATAATTTATAATTATAATTTTAATTATAATTATAATTATAATTATAATCATAATCATAATTTAAATTATAATTATAATTATAATTAATAATATAATTATAATCATAATTATAATCATAATTATAATCATATCATCAAATCATATGGTTTTGTTTACAATAGTTGTTATAATTGTTAATAAATTATTATTATAATTTACATCGTTACAAAAGTTCACGCCGAAATGTATGCATCACTTTTTTATTTTTAAATGCATTGCAATTTTCGTTATGTGCGTCATAAAATTTACAACTTTCTTGAACTGTTGAGAGCTTTTGTTCTGTATCTGAAGTTTTTATTTTTTTTATTGAAAGAATTGGCCATAATCTCTGCCTAGAAGACGACTTTTTTTCATCGAAAATTGCAAAGTCGACATTGCGTGGAACCACTTATATTACCCGTCAGCGCATTATTTATTCATTACTTAAGAGAAAATTATTATTTTAACATTATTTTAACATGTAAGCTACTCAATGTTCGAAAATAACCCACATTGCGATGTACCCAGCCCAATTAAAGCAGCAAAGTCATAAACGCAATGGCAAATCGCAAGTATGTGCCACAGGTTAAGGCTGTAAACTGCATTGTTTCTTTGCGTATCCCGCATATAGATCACCAAGAAGCATTTCACAATGTTTTACCCAAAATCGCATTTGTCAATTTCGGATGCTATTGCTGCCAATTGTCGTCACCTAAAATGTGTGTGCCTCATAAAATATTTTCGAAACAATTTGCATTCAATTTTGCTTATTTTTAAAGAATTTGCTTTCGGTCGTAAGGCATGAAGTATGATGACAGCATTTGGGCAAATGGGGCGTTTGGAATTAAGTAAATTTGCTAAACCATTTTAAACAATCTAATTAATTACTAATAAGCTAGCATGTTCGAACATAATTAGCCGCGATGTATGCAAGTAAATATCTATGTGCGTGTGTGTGTGTGTGTATGTGTGTGTTTGTATGCATTGCATAATGTTATTACAATATTATCGCTAGCTGTCATCTAATTTAGGTTAAAATGCGCCGACATCGAGTCAACGAATTGAACAGCATTAATTACAAAATGCATAAGAAACAATATGTTAAAGTAGGATAGATATAGGTAGATAATATGCATAAAAGAGATAGCATATAAAAAGACCATGTAGAGCACAAAATCCCCAAGCAGCTTAACAACAATGCTGGCAGGTGTCTGTCCCATTGTGAATATATACTCGTACGTACACATATGTACACATATGCATGTGTGTGCCTGCCTATCAATGTGTTTCACTTATGCAGCATATGCATATGTATGTGTGTGTGTGTGTGTGTGTGTATGTTCGTGAGCTTACAAGTGTCCCGGTGTGGTTGTTGTTAGTGTTGTTTTGTATTGTTGTTGCTGCCTATATCGCTGTTGTATAGTAAGTTAGTTAAAAGCCATAGATTGACATAAATTGACTGATACGAGGCAATGACAGGACTAAGGACTAAGGACTAAGAATGAAAACGTCAGACAGACATACCAAGAGGGCGGGAGTGAGGCAATGCTCAGTAAAATCAAAATGAAATTATAAACTCAATATAATGTTGAACTAATTTGACAACAACTGTCGTCCAAAGAGTGTAGCTAGAGAGAGAGAGAGAGAGAGAAGTTAGAGAGATGGAGTAATTGAGATAGCATGCAATAATAATGTAAGAATGAAAAGAAAGATAAATGTAGATGTACTGTTCGAGTAGTCGACAAATTGGCAGCTCACATGGGAAAATAAAATGAACATGAAAACGATTTGAAATGACTAACACCTACAATAATATTGTGATTTTAACAAGGAACACACACACACACACACAGACACAAACACAGACACAGACAGAAAGCTACAGACACAGAATTACAAAATACAAATTGAAGTATAGCAGATGAACATGCATTACATTGAATATCCTTGTATAGTTATAATATGTATGTATGTATGTGTTTTGTGGAAGAGATCTATGTACTATACAGTTCCTTTGGGACGAATGCAATTATGGCAATCATTGACTGACTGAGAAGCGCATTCAGGCAATTTTTACTGCAAAAATCATTCAATGCCAAATGCTGTTGCTGCTGCTGCTGCTGCTTGTCTACAACTCAACACACATCACATAAAATCTTTGTAGTTAGTCTCCTGGCATGACTAACGACATCTGCAATGAAATCGAAAACGAAATAAAATGCTGCATTTTAAATGGCACGTGCTGAGCGTACACAAAGCGTGTGAGCGAGAGAGAGACAGCGAGAGAGAGTTGAAATCGAAGTATGTCTTTAGCCTTTTATGTAGCTGAAGCGAAAGTTATCCTTTTTTGATGAAACTAAAACATTCATTCTTCATTCATTCATTCAATCACTGACCCTCATTGACTGACTGACTGACGCGGATGCCTGTGTCTGTGTTTTGGTCTGCATTGACCTCATCGTTACATACTCGAGATATACACAATAGAAAATCGTAAATTATTTTTTTTTTAAATACGATCACGTATGAATTGCTGTACCGATTTGCAAACATCTTTTTGTTTCTAGTTTTAAGCTATTTAGCCGTAATAAAAGCCATAAAAAAAACACGCCATTAATTAATTTACACGCTTCTAACAAAAAACTACACTTCTCATCACTTTAATACACAAGTATTACGCTCTACCAAATGTTAGAGACTATAGCAACAAGGAGAAGGATTCCACTAAAATAGCAAAGAAATGAAACGTCGATGTAAAGGATCAAGAAGTATAAATATGATGACAGATTACTGCTGCTCGCTAAAAAGAGATTTAGCTCAAAGAGGCAAAATTGTGTACCGATCATTGGAATGCAAAAGAGCACGACACCACAGTATAAGATAGTAAATTCTAGTTCCCTTGAAGAATGCCAGCCAAAATCAATATAAAAAAAAACTGTGAACAATATTCGACTCTATTCAGATGGTTTAATTTTTCGGTTCTGATTCCAGTTCGCACGCGGTCTGAAGTATAGAATTAAAAAAGGAAACATGGTTCCAATCGCTGTACAGTCTTATGCGCATAGTAATTTTTATACAAATTAAAATATACCCAATCTATATAAATATAAAATTGTAAAAATGTTTCTATGTCCGCTATGGACTTTGATACCATCCAACCGATAAGTTCCAAGCAGGTTTAATTTGGAAGGCAACAATACAAGTATAATTTAAGAGCACTAAAACAATTCATTCGGTACAATCGATGCATTCCTGAAGTCAACTTTGCGAATTTTTCCTACAAAGTACAAAAAAATGCAACCGAAAAGAGCTGACCTTGCACAAAAATAGCAGTTAACAAACCCGAAAAGAGCCGAAAGAGCAGCCAAAGCGCCCGTACACCGTAGTGGCACCCTAAGGGTTTCCGCTAGTAGCTTTTGCATAAGTTTTTGTGTTTTTGATGCACTGACAATTCCTACTTCAGGTTCGATATTAGCGAAAAAATTCGCCAAAATAAACTAGCATCAAATTACGACAAGAAAATCACTAAAAATTTGCTCTAATTCTTGATTATGAGCAGTTTTTCTATTTTTTTTTTTTTTTAAATTATCTAAAAAACGGAAGCCAATTTGAGTATTTTGAATTCGAATTCAGCACAAAAAAAAAAAAACGTTGGAATGCTCTTATTAAATATTCCAGCCAGGACACTTTTTTTGTGTGCCTATGTAATTGTAAACCTCAAATAATCCAAAAAAAAAAAACCAAAGAACGGCCGCTGCCCGCTGTAATTAATGTGAAAAAAAGCTGATTTGATTTAAGAAGCTTAAATTTTATAAAATTGAAGGGTTTTATCAGTTTTCGGAAAGGTTTCTAACGCATTGAAGGAGACGTCACAAACCCCATAAAGTATATATATTCTTGATCGATCGATCTAGCCATGTCCGTCCGTCTGTCCGTCTGTCCGTCCGTCTGTCCGTCTGTCTGTTGCAATGCTTTTTTCTAGGAAAGTTTTAAAGATATTGACCTGGAAACTTTAAACTTAAGCTTTTTGTGTTCCTAGGCAGTTTGTATGGCAGAACCAAGGTGCCACGCCCACTTTTAGATATAGCCCCCATACAAACTTACCATTTTTTTCGATTTTTTGTGTGAAAATTGTTATTATTTGTAAATGTATTTACTACAAATATGGGTAAAAGCTCTTCTAATGACATCCAATTTCAAAAGAAAGGTGCCACGCCTATTTTTTGATATGGCCTCCATACAAACCAAGCGCCCATTTTTCAGATTTTGTATGAAAATAGTTCTTATTTATGGATATATTCACTCCAATCTGTGTAAAATCACTTCTACTGTTATCCTATGAATATTCTATCGATATGACAAGGATCGGGCCACTATAACATATAGTCCCATACAAACTCTTCTTCTATTTTTTTTATTTTTCAAGAAAATGAATTAAGTTTCGTCTGGTGGGTATTTGAGCTTCGGTGCTTCCGAAGTTAACGTTCTTGCTTGTTTTTTTTTGTTTTTGCGTTGGCTTGGCAATGTGTAGCCTTTTTAAGGCCAGTGAGGAGCCAAAATGAGCGGTGGGAGTGGCCCCCATAGAACATGTTATTAGGACCTACAAAGTTGAAAAAAATGGGAAAAATGGGCGCGTAAAAGCGATCAAAAAGAGAAATGAAATTCAGTTAACATGTTACAACACCGAGAACAGTATTATCAATTGGAAAAATCGGCAGTAAGCGTGGGACCATATAAACGAACCAAAAAAGTTCATCATATTTTTGCAAATATTTCAACCAGACCTGCATGAATGTACTCATTTCTAGCTCAGCAGATCTGTACAGTAGTGTAGTGTTCTCAAAACTACTGCACTCATTGTTATCTGTGCAGTATATTTCTTAAGCCAGAAGAAGATAGCACAACATTTTTACTATTCTCACAAAGAATGGGTACAGTAAGATGTTAATGAATGCTATATTTGTCCTCTTTTGACACGCTGTACACCAAGCGTAATTATGAGAACAGGTTGTGTGTGTTATTATACAACTGTTCAGATGAGTTCATTAGTTGCCTACCTTGATAATTTCACAATCTTTATTTTAAATTTAATTTTGTGTTGATTTTCATTTTATGTTCGCCTGGTATCCCGTTTTAATAAAACGCTAAATTCTTGGTCCATTTCATTATATGTAATAGGAAACATAGCCTATGTCACTCGGGAATAGTGTAGCTTGCCAACGGTGAAAGAATTTTCAAATCGGTCCAGTCATGAAGTTTCGCTCATGTCGTCTAATAAATATTTAAATATTTATCTCTGTACAGTAAGTAAACTGCACACCAAAACATTGTACAGTGAATCAAATGCACCCAAATTTATTGTACTCATCATATGCTGGTCAACATCAGAGTGAGTGAGAACACTATCTGTCAATACAGGCAATATTAGCATCATTCACTTGCACTGTATTTTATCTGTGCAGTAAAAATATGTACAACTTTTAGAATGAATCATTCATTTGCCCTTGTGAATGCATTCATGCAGATGTCTAATATGTACATGACCCGAGCAAGACCGGGTAGTGTAGCTAGTTTTGTATATAAAAACTATATAAGTTTCAAGTTGCTAAGCTAGAAAAACAAAAAATGATAGCACCATTGTTGCATGCAGGGCAGCGAATGCATTTCTTTTTCTTGTTTCTTGATTTCTGCTCATTGCAGCCAATACGATTTGGACATAAAAAGCACAGCATGCGACAAAGTAATAAGCAGCATATAAGTACATAAGTACATATAAATCCACCCTCGTTGTTGTGGCCAGTAAATCAGTACGGTTGCGCTCAAGTATAAATACTCTACATATATTCGTTTTTAGAATATTTTTATTTTTTTTGTTTTACATAATACGCATTTTTTTTTTTTTTTTTGGTGCTGCAGGTTGAGATATAATTTTTTAGACATTTCATCTCAACCTGCAAACATTTCCGATTTTAATTTTATGCTTAGCGAAATGTCGCTAAACATTTGTGTAGGGTATGCCCCTTTTTTTTTTTGTACCGAAAAAGTCAAGTTGAACTTGAAGTCCGTTTGTGATTATTGCAAAAAATTGTAAAGCCCAGAGGGACGCCACTATATAAGAAATTAACACCCCAGGATATAGATTTTTTTCTTTTTTTTTTTTTTTATCTCGAATATTAAATCGCTAAGCGAATTTTCGTGGAGTCTCTCTGAATAGGTTTGAGGTGTTGCAGGCGTTACAATTGGATAGTTTAAGGGTGGATTTACGCTTTGAGATGGTTGTCCTCTTTCGTGTTTTTGTGGTCAATGACATTTGATGCGAACAAATCTATTGACTTTGATTACATTTTTTTATGTTGTTTCTTTCCTTTTCATTTTCATTTTGATTTTTTTTTTTTGTTAAAACGTTTCTTATGATATGCTTGAATTGACTGACAACTTCAATAATTGGCAGAACGTGGCAGAACATGTGATGAAGGGTGGCATACAAGCGATAAGGATATTGATAAATTTCCTTTTTTTTTTTTGCTTTGTTGTAAGAATAGTAATGCGTCAAGAATACAAAAAAACGGAATATAAAAGAAAAAAGTCATTTGCAATGTGATAATAAGTAGCATCAAAAAAAAAAAAAAAGTGAAAAAATTCCTGAAGGACACTGCAAGCTACACGACACACACGCATACACACACAAAAGCACATACAAAATAAATGCGTATGTTGTATGCTTTTAGAAGAAAGTGCTTCATTTGTCTAAAAATAACGCTATATCTGTCTCTCTCTCTCTGTGTTTTATCTCTCTCTCTTTTATTTAACATCGTTGTCTACTTTATGCAATTAAGTTATGAATATGCATTAGAAGCAGCCGATAGTAACCAAAAATTACAAGAAGCATTTAGCCAAAAATGGCAGCCACGCGGCGCCGCAGGATGTTGCCAAACAAACGCCGCAGGATGTTGACTGCTGCTGCTGCTACTGCTGCTCAAATGCTCAACGAAAACCACTTCTATTTCAGCAGCTTCTTCTTCATCTTCATCGTCATCGTCGTCCTCATCGTCTTCATAAAGAAGTCATCAAAGCGACTGAAAAGTTTTCTTCAATGACTTCAATGTTCTCGCAACGCCTCACCTTCACCATCTCCGCTGCTGCTGCTTCTTCTCCTCCTTCCTTTTCTTCATTTTGACCATTCATTTAAGCGTTTCATAGCTTTGCTAGTTTTCCTATGGCAAATCAGCTGTTTATTGCTACGTTTACTTGGCTCTGTTCCGATTTGTTTTTGTGTAATTTTTTTCTTTTTTTCTTTGTTGTTTTTGTTGCTCTTTCTTTTGGCGGAAACGCAAAAACTGTTTTGAAGTTCGTCTTCTACATCAACTTCCGCTTCCATTACTCTCTCTTTCTCTCTCTCCTCTGTTTTTCTCATGCTTACTTCCGTTTTGTGTTTGTACTGCAAAAGCAAAGGATTCTGCAAGCATTTTATGGACTTTAACTTTTGTCTAAATGATTCGTCTGTTTATTTGTTTTTGTTTTTTTTATATTTTTTTCTTATTTTTTCGAACGCAACTGCTGCAAATAGTTCTTCTTTTTCTTCTTGTTTTTTTACTGTTTTGTTCTTGTTCTTGGTTTTTTTTTATTATTTATAATTGCATTATTTTGACAGCTGTTGGAATTTTCCGTTCCGTACTACTTAAAAATCATCAGCACATATTCAGCACATAAAGTAGTTTATTTTTCCATTATCCAAAACAATCCCAACAAAAAAGAAAAGTAAAAAAAAAAAAAAAAAAAAAAAAAGTTTTTCCTAATTAGTCAGAATTTTTTTTTTTTCTTAATTTCTTAATTTTCTATTTCGAGGGTTGCCACTAAAAAAACAACAAAAAAAAAAATATTAACTTCAATTGCAATTACAATAAATTTGCATTAAGTTGAATTGAATTTATTGAGCAATTCATTCTTATAAATAATTATTGCGTGTCTTGAGGTTCTTTTTTCCAATTCTCCTTTTCCATTTTTTGTTTTTTTTTTTTTTTTGTTTGTGTGTGTTTTGTCTCCCATATCCAATTGAACAAATTAATATGCAAATGGGCAACGAGCGACCATAAATTAATGAGCGATGTGCAAAAAGGACGTCGCAATAAAAAAGACCGACCAAAACCGAACTAATTGATGCAGCAAAAGGAATTGTGCCAGCAGACTGAACTGAACTGAAGTGGGCCGCAGCAATTGAATGTTGGACAGTGAAAATTTGTTGCTGCTTGGATTAAATTATTGTATACGATATACACATAAATATATATTTATATATGTGTGTGTACTTTTGTCTCTCTCTCTCTCTGTCTGTGTGTCTGTCTGTTTGTCTGTGTGTGTTTGCTTTTTAATTGTGTCAACATTGCCAGCAGCGTTTTCAGTATCTCGCTTTATATTTATTTCTTTTTATTTTTATTTTATTTTATTTTTTTTTTTTGTACTGAGTCCCTTGTTCCCTTATTCCTTATGTTCTTTAACATTTATACGCGCATTACCATTTGGCCTACAATTTGACATTAAAAAGGATAATTCAAAGCGAATTAAGTCAAGTGTCTGCTTGAATGAAAAAAAAAAAAAAAACAGAAAATAAAAATAAAAATATTTTTGCTATGCTTTCTCTTTTTTCTTTTTTTCATTCGCTTACACTTTTTATCTGTGTAAGAGTTTATCTCGCTGTTATTATCCTTTGGTCAAAAAGGCAAAATCATATATATGACATTAAAAACGCAAACTGAATTAAATCGGTAAGGACTCAAGAGAGACTGAGCGAGAGAGAGAGAAAAGGGAAAAAATATAATAAAAACATAAAAATACAAACTGTCAAATTCGAGTAAATATTTGCGCGAAACAAAAAAACGAAAAAAAAACAACAGAGTTTGCCTTTGCAATTTCGCGTTCATCATGCTCTGCAACTGTAGCTGTAGCTGAAGCGTTGTAATTTAAGGATACGCGGCGTATTTGTAGTAATTCAGTTGAGTTGAGTATTAATGTTTCAGCTGTATTACATGAACATAAGTATTTGAGTATGTACTCGTCTCTACGTTGGAGTCAAGTTGAACTTTAATTTGTAGTTCTTCATTTTGTAGCGAATATAAAGTATCTTGTATCTCGTTTCATAACGTTTGAACGCGCAGTTGAGAATGCCTTAACCGAAAAATATAATTTAAATATTTTTTAGAAGAATCGAGTGCAGAATGACGAGGAATACGCTTGGTATAGGAAAATTTTGTAATTATTTTATTAAAAATAAATATTAGCACATTTCAAAGCTCATTTTTTTATCAGTTATATACAAAATTAATCGATTTAATTAAAAAAAAAAAATTTATAAATTTATTAAAAAAAAAAACAAATAAAAAAAAAATTATTCAAAAAAAAAAATTGTTTAAAACCAAAGTTAAAGAAGGAAAAATGTTTGCTGCGGTAGAATCAAAGTTTGATAAGCGTCACATGATAAACAGTGGCGTAGAAAGGTATTCAGTGGGGGTGTGTGGCTTATTGGCGCAATAATACGGTTTGCAACAGACAAACACCCAAACAGACAGACATGTCTAGATTGAAAGGTCTTTTGGAGCTGATCAGAAATGTATATAAACTTTATAATTGTCTACTTTAATGCGTAACAAACTTTTCGACAAAATGAAAATACCCGTTTACACTTTGTGTAACGTGAATGAAAAAAAAAAAAAAAAAAAAAAAAAAAAAAAAAAAAAAAAAATAAAACGTTTTTGAAAAAGAAAAACAAAATAACAAACCTTTGACATGAAAATGAAAACTTTTTATCTAAACAAACTCGTTTTTGCCCACGTTTAAAGTCCCACAACGCAATCCCACACTCACGCATTTGCTATGTTTCTCGCAGGACAACGTTGCCCCAATTGTGCAACTCCCAGATGTACTGTGTGTATGTGTGTGTGTTTATTTATGTGTGTGTGTGTGTGTGTTTGTGTGTTGTTGGGCTTTAAAGCTTCATAATTTGTATCTGTATATCTTTATGTATCTGTAAAGCAATTAATAATAATTGGCCTTAAAAAGCAGCAGTAGCAATAACAACAACAAGAACAAACGACAAACCCGTTCAGTTCAGCAGAACAAGTGGCCGAACGTTCAGACGGACGGACGGACGGACGTTTGCTCGGTTGGTCGGGGGTTCGTTTGGTTTGATTCGGTTCGGTTCGGTTTAGTGTATACGTAAAACGTGCGTGGGTTGTTGTGAAAATAGAGCGGAAACGGAAGTAACGAGGATATCAGCAATGTAATATGAGCGCAGGCAGTACGATAGGGGAACTATAAATTGGAGTGGACGAAAAGGACGAAAGCGAAGCGAGTAGAAATAGCAGCAGCAGCACCAGCAGCAGTATAAACTGAAGTGGCCGCTAGCAAGTGGCAAATAGAGTGATATAAGAAGATAAAAAAGTCTGTGAGGGAGAGAGAGAGATAGAGCGAGAGTGAAAGCAATAGAGAAACACATTCACGCATGCATGCAGCGAGATTGGCGAACAAATATTTACACCAACACAAACACACACAAACACACACATACAACAAAGCAACATTGGACACAGATAATATTACATTGGCCTATGCAGATATACACACACACACACACACACATACATATACTTCTGTATAAAGATATATTTGTATATTTTGTATATAGTAAAGTTCTTGGCAAACAGCGTCGCTTAGCACAAAACTCAGGTCTGTACTCAGACATTTCAAATTTTTTTGGGGAAAGGGCGAGATAAGTTTTGTAAAAGTTTTATTATTTTGAAAACGAAATTTGTTTTTTAAAGGTCTGCGCAAAGTCAGAGACAAAGTGGTAAATAGACTTACAAATGGCGAAATAAATGAGCAGACGAAAAATATGCAGACAGGCGGAGAGACAGACAGACAGACAGAAAGATAGATCGACTGAACGATCGAGCTGCTTAAGAACAGACAGACGGACATAGAAGGACTCCGACTCAGAACTTAGGCTCCAAATAATATTTCGCTTATAGCGCCCCTAAAAAAGAAAAAGAATGAAAAAACGAAACAACATACCTGATCAACGCTTGCACCTCGTACTGTGACTCATTTTATGTCCCACTGCGCCGCTCGTTTTGGGGCGTGCAAATAAAGTTCTGAAATGCGATTATCTTGATGAATTGGAATTTGAATTTTAATGTTGCTGCCAGAGTTGCTGCTGCTGCTGCTGCTGCTGATGTTGACGTTGACTATGGCACTCTAGCTCTAGTGTTGCTGGTGATGCTGCTGCTGCTACTGTTGCTGTTGCTGTTGCCTTTTGACCAACTCACTCGTTAACTGTTATATTTGTTTGTTTGTTTGTATCTGTGTATCTTTGTAACTGTAATTGTATAAGTGTTTGTGTCACTCGAGTAGTAGCACTGAAATTGTATAGTTTTACAGACGGACGGACGGACGGACAGACAGCAACCATAGAGCATCATCATCGTCATCATCGCAGCAGTTGCAAAGATGGGCAAAGCTGTATAATAATCATAGTTCGTAATTGTTGTTGGCTTGTTTGTTAGCATATTATTATTGTTGTTGTTGTTTTGTAGTTTAAAGAAAAATTGCTAACAGGATGCTACTTCTACACACATAGACGCACATAAATAGACGCATTTGTGCGACAATTCACAAAGGCATAAAAGTCACATTAATCGACAAACACAGAGCTCAGCTAGAATAGCTGCCACTGCTGCTGCTGCCTTATTTAAGCCTGCCTAGCGGCGATCAGCACCACAAATGTCAAAGCTTTACAAATCAGTCGCGCAGGACTACGATAAAAAGTGACATAATTTTTAGCGAACATTTCAATTGGATTTTTTTTTCATTTTATTCTTCTTCTCATTGCACTTATTCCATTTAAGTATTTTTTTCTTCTTCTTGTTAATTTTGCAAAACACATTTACTAATTAGTTTATTTATTTCAATGCTAATTAGACGTAAATAACATTTTTCATGCCTTTGGTTAATTGACAAATAAAAACAAGGACCAAAAAGGAAACAAAGTAGCTCCAAAGTCAAAAAAAAAAAACAAAAGAAGAAAAATTAAAAATCGTTTAAATATGCAAATGTCTATAAGAAACCGAACAAGAACAAGAAGGAAAAAAAAACGAATAAAGAAATTGAGAAAATTGAGTAGAAAATGTTACAAAATAAAAAAGATTGAGTTCTGTAGCCGGAAGTGGCGGATGTGGCGGATGTGGCAGCGCTTAGAAGGAAGTTAAGCATGAAGCATGCAGCTTGAGAGTGGACAGCAACAATAAATCTAAGGCGGCTTTCTATATAATTAACTCATTTTGTGTGTGTTATATGAGAAGCGTGCATAACGAAAGCGAGAAGGAGGAGGGCAACTAAACGAAATAGAAATAAAAAAAAAATATATATAAAAGTAAAGTACAATATTAACAAAGTTTTTATACACTTTTTTGTTGCAGAGACGAATGAGTGAGCTGGCATCATTGAACGCCGTAATTAGGAGAAATCATGAAGGAAATTAAGACAAGATTGACCTTTCCAATTGGTATTAAGAATAGCATTAAAATTCGAAGCTGTCTGTCTCTCTCTCTCTCTCTCTCTCTCTCTCTCTCTGTTCGTCTGTCTAAGGCACTGATTTCGTTTTGCTGCTTAACTGTGACACTTCGTTTGCTAATTAAGCGACAAAATCATTAATACGCTGCACCATATTTAATGTGAAGCGTATATATGTGTGTGTGTGTGTGTGTGTGTATATGGATGGTATATGTCTACTAATGAAATGTTGAAGAAAATAACTTTTGAAGCTGTGAAGAAGAAAAGTCGAAAAGACGAAAAAGTATATCACAGAGAAAAGCAGACCAGGTTTTAGCATGTTGGGCAAATTAAATTTCAACGAAACATGTCGACTCATTAGCGCGAAAACTTTGGCACAGGTCGCAAGTCGCAGTTCGCAGTTGGCAGTAAACAGTTAGCAGGTCGCCGAGCCGAGCCGACGTCAACGGCATTCATTTAAAGTGGAAGAAGTGAATAGCATCATTCGAAGTCAAACGAAACGAAACGAAAAGATACTTTGTACGATGAAAGTAATGAAGAATGTGCCATGCCAAACCATGCCAAGCCATGCTAAGCGAAAGTATCTGACAACATGCGACAACTGCGACAGCTGCTCACAAACGTAACGCATTAGACAAAGATAGCAATACAAGGCAGTAGTAGTGTAATTGTCTGGTTAATTGGATTCAACGCTGGCAGCGAACAGGCAAATATATTGCTTGCTGGCTGGCTTTCTGGCTGGCTGGCAGCCGTTAGCGAAAAACGATTCAACAATATCAACTTATGCCGCAGAGTTTTGTGTTTTTGACTTTGACAGAAAACATGAGTTTTTTTTTTTTTGCAAATGGAATGAAGCGGTAAAAACGGACAGACAGACAGACAGACAGGCAGGCAAATAGGACAAATAGATAGGTAAGCAGGCAGGCAGACATGCAGACAATGCCAACAAGTTAACTTCCGTTTTACATCAAAATGAGACGCCATTTTATTTAACTTCTAAGACGTTCCTCCAATGTATTTCTTATAGCTTTTTTTTTCAATGTGCAAGTAAAAAGGTTCAAAGGACATAGCATAAGCGTACATACAAAGCTAAAATAAAGTTGTTGCTGTCAAGTGTTCATTTCACTTAGGCAACCACACACACACACACACATACAAATTTTAAAGGTGCATACAAGCACATTGTCCTCCTTTTGTGCGTGTATAAAATCAACAACAACAACAAAAACACAAGGACGCAGGACTTACATATCGTCGTCGACAACAACAACAACAAAGACGACGACAACGACGACGACGACATTTGTTGCTGCGGCATAAAAGACCAAATGGCAAATTGAACTTCCACTTCCTGTCACAAGACAAAGTCAAATTGTACAACATATGCCAAGGCAAGCAACTAAATAAAAGGAAAAGTGTACAAACCAAAGACAACGAATTACCTCGACACAATATTAAGGACAGACAGACAGACAGACAGGTATACATATGTGAGAATGTATGTAAGTGTGTACACGTAACACACACACACACACATACAGAGCCTTTTGTCAACGCTTCAAAAATAAAAAAAAAAAAAAGGAAAACGGAAAACGGAAGTGGAAGTTCAAATTGAAAAATTTGTCAAATGAAGTGTTTCATGTTCATCAATACGAATTTTCTAATTAGAAACATGCACGACTGACATTGCTGCTGCCATTGCTGCTGTTGCTGCCAGTCAGTCAGCCAATTTGATTGAGTCAACTCAACTCAACTCAATTCGAACTCAGCTCAACTTAACAAAAAAGAAATTTGAACTGCAATTTGCAAAACAAAATGAAAAATGAGAGAAAACTGTTCAAACAAGAAAATGTAAAATTTTTAGCACTTCACTTATGACTTCTTCTTCTTCTTCTTCGTCGTCGTCTGCTTCTTCTTCTTCTTTAGCAACATCTTCATCTAATTGGAAAGTTTCTTTATTAGCTGCAATTGCAAATGAAACATTACAAGCGATTCTTCAATATCGAAGCAAACAAACGAAGGAAATATTTAGGAAAAACCAAACTGAAAACTGATATGCGATGTCAATTTGGTTTCTAATTGAAAATGACGCAAACAAGTTTTCAAATTGTACATTTGCAATGTTGTTGAAAAATATATTTAAAATCAGAAATTGAGATAAAGAAAAAATAAAAAAATAAACAAGGAAAAACGGTAGAACCGAAGCTCAAACACCCGCCACATCTTGGTTTAGTTTATTTATGATCATCAGTGGCTTAGGTAAAATTTGGAGAAGGGATGGATTGGAGTCAATAGAACGATACAACAAAAGTAAATAAATAATAAAAATTGTCTCGAAAAAGAATATGAAAATGGGTGGTGACTTTGTCTGGGGACTCTATGTTGTTGTGTGCCATATCCCTTTAAAATCAGTAGAGTAAAGTAAGGATGGTATTAGATGTGTTCTCATCCAATTTGAAGTGAAAACTTTCATAAATAACACAGCCCTGCATCAGTTTTGCGAATAAAATGGGACCTAGTGTTTCCGAAGGGAATTTTCGTGCTGAACACGAATCTGGGCCATCATCGGGAAAAGGGGTTTGAAAACTCTAAAAATAGCGTTTTTGGCCATTTTTAAAGAGTTGTAGAGCAGGACCCTGACGTGCTACGATCTCCGTTATTATCTGTAATTGAAGGTTGAACTTTGCTCTTTGAAATGAGCCCTACCCAAATT